>CAWUFW010012818.1:0-516666 GCA_963921515.1 Calotriton arnoldi
CTGTTAATAGAAAGTAAATATTTTTTCGTTTTGCTTTTTAAAAATATTTTAAACATTGTTTTTAATGTGAAATTATGCAAGCATTATATATTTTACAGTTTATATTTTATTATTGTAATTGTTTGTTTAGAGAAAATATTTTGTTTTATATAGTGATGTGTTTGCAAATTATTTTATTATGTTGTTTAAGTATTTTATATTGTTTTATAATGTGAATTTATATTTGGTGCTAAAGATATATTTAATTGAGCAGTTTTTCTATAGTCGATATTTATAAAAAGTCGATATTATTGATGTCTATATTTTGGTATTCGATATTTTTGTTATGTTGTATGTTATAAAAATGTAAACGATATTTAATGTAACGATATTTAGCATTTCGATATTGTGGTGAACGATATTTTTTATATACGATATTGTGTACTCGATATTTTTGTATTTTTATAAATAAGTATTGGTAGTAGATATTATTGTAGTCGATATTATGACGCCGATATTTTGTATATTCGATATTTTTGTTGTCGATATTATGTCAGTGATCCGTTGATGCTCCCTCTGCAATGTGAAGGGGAGATGCAGTATTACATTGTGTTCACATGTATGTTGTCGCATTGTACAAGTTCACATGCAGACTGCATGACAATGTACATTGTGACTGTTTAGGAGGAGCTGCCTATTTGATGCGGGGCAGTGGACATTTCGTCGACATCACGGATATGTGTTTGTACTAGTACATTGACATCTCACATTTCCTTGCTATGCCAAATGTGATTGGCCAGTTTCTACACACAAGTGGCAACTGTTGTGTCCTGTGTCCTGTTGTAAACGTGTTGCAGTTTGTACCACATTGTTGTCAATGCTGATGTGCTCTGAATGTCATGTGTGTGTGCTGCATTTTGGGAGAGTCACCCCTGCAGCTCTGATTTTGCTGCCCCTTGTCCCTTTCAGGCGGTGTGCCTTTGACTCCTGTGCCCATACAGTACTGAGATGTTGCAGACTTGGGTGAATTTGGGTCTTGGTGGGAATTGGGACTCTGGGGCATGGTTTGTCCCCAGATGTGTTGTTGACGTCAGGGGTTATTTTTGCAGGTGGATGTGTCAGAGTGTGACCTGCTCCTTTACGGATGTGGTCCACACTCAGCCACCTCAGTGTGGTGGCGTGCACCATGTAATGATGATCGGACTGCAGCCATGCTAATCGTCATGCAGTGTCACTTGCATTGTCAGTGTGGCTCACGGACCCGCAGCTTTGCTGGGTTCAGCACATGTGCATGGGTTGGTTGTGAGATTGGTGATGTGTGGGAAGGGCCCCCTCTGGGCACATAGTCGACAGGGGCCTACTTGCTGTTTCTAGGTGTGCTGCAGTGTGCCAAGGGGATCAGGGACATGATCCAGAGTCATTGTGGGTGTGCACTGTGCTGTACTTAATTGTGCATGTGTGCCATTGTGCCCATCTCCCCCCGTCCCCCCAGTCCCTGGTCGTTACTCACCCTGTTGCTGTTGTGTCAGGTCATGTTGAGCAGTGTCCGGTCCCCAAACTCCTGCCACCGTCTCCCCACTGATGACTGTGGACACCATTTCCTCCATCTCATCCAGCTCCTCCTGTGGCACTGGACTCCCACCTCCAGTCTGCATTGCTGCCTTCTGGTTGTTGGCGAGTTTCTGCTTGGTCCTGCGCTTCACATCATTCCAGCGCCTCTTGAGCTCTTCCATTGTCCCCCTCAGCACTCCGACTGCATTCACCTTGTCCAGGATGGACTGCCATGTTGCATTTTTTGTTGCCAATGACACAGTGGAGGTGACGAACAGTTGTTGATAGTGTTCTATCACCTCCGTGATCAGGATCCTGTTTTCCTGCGGACTGAACCGCGTCTTCCTCTTCTTCTTGTCCTTGCCCTTCCCTGTCCCCGAGGTCCCAGGCTGCTCCTCCTGGGGGCTTGTGGGGTTCTGGCCGTCCTCTGTACCTGCTCCGGCTGCCTCCATTGTGCTTCGCTGTTGTTCGGTTTTTGTTTGTGTTTTTTTTTTTCTACTTTTGTAGTGATTTTTCCCGCCTGACATGTGTGATTTGCAGGCCTGGCGCTGCTTTTCGCTGTTTGTCTTATCGCGGTTGGGCCCATCGCAACTTTTTTCGCATTCGGGTTTGGATTTTCATCGCCGTCCCGGTGATGTTATCGCGGACATTTGAGGCGTTGTCGGGGGAATATCGCATGTTGCCGCCGTGTTGAGAATACGACGTAAACACAGAGTTATTTTCCCGTGAAAGACGGCGATATGAAAACTTGCGTTAAGCTATTTTGGCGATCTTTATCGCACGTTCTTGAGAATATCCCCCTCTGTATCAGCTCTCTTGCATGACGTGAAACATCAGGGGTTTAAACAATCCCCGAAAAAAGAAACATGTCCTCGCCTATTTGCGCCGACACGGGGTCCAGCTCGTCTTCCTCCAGGAAACACACCTGATACCTGGATCAGATATTACCTACGCTTACTCGTGGGATTCTCAATGCTATTTCTCTCACTATAGTACCTATTCGCAGGGGGTGTGCATTTTGATACATAGCAGTGTCCCCTTCACGAAGATAAGAAACATCTTTGACCCCGCTGGTCGGTATTTATTGGTGCTGGGTAGCTAGCGGGTCAAACTGTGGTCCTTGTAAATGTATATGCACCTAATACTGACTCCTCTGATTTCTTCATTGACCTGTCTTTGCAGATTAGCCAATATCAGGCTGACTACATTGTACTGGGGGGAGATCTCAATATTCCCTTCCGGCCCGATCTTGACTCTACTGGCTCATCAGTAGTTACTAAACCTTGTTCCCTGCAAACATTGACTGACCTTCTACACACGTTTCGTTTGCCAGATGCATGGCAGCACAAATACCCACATAAGCGCGATTACATTTCTACTCTGCTTCACATAATGTGTGGACACGCATTGATCACTGGTGTTATATTCCCGGGTTAGGTGCATGTAGCGAAGCAGCTGTGAACTTTTGCACATACTTGCGTGCGCAACAATGTTGGATTCGTTCCTCTGAAACTTGTTTACACATCTAGCTTCGCACAACATTATCACAATGCCCTGAACATGATGTACAAGGTCTCTTTACGTGGTATGTACAAATGTCATCTCTATCTTCATCCACGGGGCGACATGGCTATCTACATATCCATAACATCACTAATCTATATGGTCCACTCGGTAAAGAAGGTAAAGAAGGAGCGACCAGGCCTTCTTATACACCGCATCCAGACATTGCTACTTTACCAGCAGCAGGAATGCATACGCTTTATAGAGATCTATTAATTTACAGAAATGTTACACAACGCATAATGAGAACATTGACAGTACAACCTGCGAGGGCCGCTCAACCTCAATTGGCTACTACAGGTATCAGCCCCAAAATGCTGAACTCTTTTATGGGAAAAATTCCCACCAGTCAGAAGCAAATTCTGTTCTGGATAGCGCAGAAAACAGCTCAGGTTGAAGTAGTTTTTCCCCATACAGGCCCGTAGGAAAAACACAGAATATTAACAATTTGCTTGCCAATGGGAATGGCTCCCCCGATTGAAGACTGTGCCTCTTGGGGTACAATCTTCGCTTCCATTTATATCAGAACTCATGGCACCCCTTCAAGAGCAGTCATACGAGACGCACTAAAACAAATACAGAATGAGTACGGGGCAGAGACTTCCCTAGATCTGGGGATGAAACTAATGAGCAATTTTGCCCTAGTATCTGCCATTATGTTAAGTAACATAAAAGGGGAGTCAGCAGCAGTGGCTATACACCAGTGCCTGAGGGAATTCACTCCTGCACAGCAGGAATGAAAATTGCCTAAGATCATCAAAGATACGTTTGCTTCGCTTGGTAGAGATAAACTGGGAGCCAAACCTGGGAAACCGATAGTTAAGAGCAATTCTAAAAAGGATAACTCTAAGCAAGCACCAGATTCTTCAAAGAAGAAATGGGATAATAAACAAAAAAATAAACAAAACAAAACACAGTCACGGTGTAGGTCTCCTCAACAGGAACACACAGAGAGAAAATACAATTTCAGAAACCGTGACAATATTAGGAAGCCCGACAGGTATCAGGATACTGATACACGGTGCTCTCGTTCCTTTCAAGAGTCATCCGAAAAACGTTCAGAGAGAGACGTACGGTCAGAGCACAGATTGGAAGAGCGATTCAAGCCGAAAAGGGAGACACATCGCACTTTGGACTTCATCATTAAACAGGAAGAGAAACAAAAGACTACTAAACCTCAATTTAAAAAGAAGAAGGCAGCGGGGATCAAAACTAGAAATGCCCAGGCTACTGAGGACTCTGCTTCTGAACGGGGAATGGGCAGTGACGATGCTGGACAGTGCGGCAGAAGTCACAATAGCGCTGAGTGAGCATATCACGGTGGAAACACCTGATACAAGGGTAAGAGTCCCACATCGCTTATACGAAATAACGCTCCAAATGGAGGGGGACATACCCAGGCAAGTGAAGGGTCTCTTTTAGGAAAACCTGACATATGGTTACAACATACTTTTGGCTGAAAAAGATTGGCCACCTGAATTCATAATGGATTGCCCAATGGGGGAAGACGTAATTTTACCTCCTTTCTTTGACCTCATACCAGAATCAGTTAAAAATTCATACGTGCAGGAGTGGGCGTTAGCACTAGCTCCTGCACTTTACAGAAACCATGTTGGGTGGGATGATGAGTGACCTCATCACTTAAATCCAGTTAAAATCCATTCCTCAACCACAGAGACAATACCCAATAAAACATGAAGCAAAGAAACAAGTCAGGGAGATCCTAGGTCAACTTGAATACCAGGGTGTGATAGAGAACTGCACCTCATCCATGAATAATCCTATGTTTCCGGTAATGAAACCCAATAATTCATATAGTCTAGTCTTACATTACAGACATTTAAATGCATCCACACATACAGTCCAAAAAACCTGAAACAACATCAGATATCTCAAATGTTTTTTTTTTGCCAAAATGTAGCGCCTGGGAGCAGATATTTGGCAGCATTCTCAGTGCTAGGTTCTCAACGCCAATTTTGCGATTACCACAGGGGTATAAGAATAGCCCCGGGCTGTTTTCAGCCAGAGTGACAGAGTTACTTCAAAATTTTGATTGTCCTATGTAGATGATATTTATCTAACGGACGATGAATTAATGGAACACTTGGCTAGAGTGAACTATATAATCTTGGGATTGCTCATCTGGGCTACAAATTGAAAATTGAAAATTGCCCACCTCAATGTCCTGTTCCTGGGATATGAGTTACCAAGTTAGAAAAATGTGCACTGCTCCAACCTCTGACAACTCTGAAAAGACTACAATCCATTCTAGGATTTTTAAATTGTGGCAGGACTTACATTTTGGAGTTATGTTATGTTATGTTAATAACTTTTATAAAGCGCGGCGATTACCCAAGGGTGTCCTGGCGCTAACATATCTATCCTGAGGCAGCGAGCAAGGAGGAACTGAGCTTATTCAACAAAAAGCCAGGTCTTCAAACCCTTCCTAAAGTCTAACAGGTCAGTAGCGTTTCTTAGGCGAAATGGAAGGTCATTCCAGGCTTTCGCCGCGCACACAGCAAAGCTTCTGCCCCCCCACAAAGCTTTCCTCCTGGGCGGTACAGAAACCAGTTTAGCCCCTAACGAGCGCAGTGCTCTTTTTGGAATGTACCACTGGAACAGCTGGTTCAAGTAGTCTGGGCCTTTGCCATGCAGAGCTTTGAAGACCATACAAAGTGATTTGAAACGCAGTCGACTCCTTACTGGGAGCCAGTGCAGCTTCCTTATTTCCTTGGAGATGGAGGAGAATTTGGATGTCCCGGTCAGAAGTCTCGCTGCTGCATTTTGCAGCAGCTGAAGTTTATTCAAACGTTTTTGTTGGATATTCAAATACAGGCTGTTGCAGAAGTCCAGCCTCGACAGCACCAAAGCTGTGACCACTGTTTGGCGACTACCTAGAGGTAGGAATTACATTACTTTCCTGACCGTTCTAAGCACATATGCAGTTGATGATGTTACTGCATTAACCTGATTCCCAAAAGTGAGTCTCTCATCCACAATTACCCCCAAATTCTTCACCTTTTTTGAAGGCAGAGGGAGAGAGCCCATCGAATCCGGCCACCAACTTGGAGTCCAAAAAATTAGTATCCTTTCCAAACAGTAGGACTTCAGTTTTGCCTGAATTAAGCTTCAGACAATTCTCTGCCATCCATTTCCCAACTGATTGCATAAAGGCTTGGAAACGTTGATCTATACCCGTTTCCTGACCTGGTTGTAGAGACACCACAATTTGTGTATCATCCGCATAGGAGGTAAGACCAAACCCAAATGCTCTAATAATGGGGGCCAAGGATGAAACATAAACATTAAATAGAGTGGGGCTAAGGGAGGAACCCTGTGGGACCCCACAGGGTAGCGAAAAGGGTTTAGATTGATATCCACCTAATGCAACAGAATGTCCTCTGCCAGATAGAAAGGAATTTAGCAAAGCCCAGGCTTTGGATTGGATCCCGCACTCTTTTAGACGGTCCATCAAGATACCATGATGGACCGTATCAAAGGCCGCAGACAGATCTAACAAGATCAGAGCCACCCTCCCACCTCTATCAACGGCCTCTCTGATCTCTTCTGTGGCCTTAATGAGGGCAGACTCGGTGCTATGTCCCCCTCTGAAACCATACTGGGAGGGGTCCAGGGCTTGTGTTGCCGCCAGGAACGAGCTCAGTTGAGTGTTCAAAATTATTTCTACCAACTTGGCTGGGAGTGGAAGACGCGAGATCGGGCGGAAATTATTGGGGTCTTTAGGGTCCAGGCTGTTTTTTTTTAACAGGGGCAATATAGAAGCCAATTTACAACAGGTGGGGAAGTGCCCTGTTTCACACATTCCCTCAAAAATAGAGGCCAGTGATCGAGCAATGGGACCAGGTGCCAATTTGGCCACTGCTACTGGGCAAGGATCATGGGGTGATCCTGATTTAGCAGCCATAAGCAGCTTCTCCAAATTGTCCGGAGATACTGGCCTGAAAGTATCTAGTACCTCAGTGGGAACTTTAAAGGGCTTAAGTTTTTCACTTGCCGGATCCAACGTGGCACTATTTAGACCGCAAAAGGATGAGAAAATGGTTTCTACTTTGGTCAAGAAGAACTTGGCTATCTCCTCACACAGCTCTTGACTTGAATCCACTATGGCTGGGCGTGGAGTGGCCAGGCTGGAGACAGTTCTAAATAGTTCTTTAGCTGAATTTTTCGCTAGATCTATACGTGCCACATAGAACTCTTGTTTGGCTAGGTAGAGCAGTTGTTTATACTTAAGTAACCCCATTTTGTAGAGTTTTTTATCTGTTTCTTTATAGCCCTTTCTCCAACTTCGCTCTAACCGTTTGCAGGTGAGTTTGTGATTTTTCAAGTCATCAGTATACCACGGGGCAGACAGTTGTAGTCTTTTAGGGAGGAAAGATTTTTGGGGGGCTAGTTTATCACAAGCCTTCTCGAGCCATTTTGTATATACCATGGTGGCTTCTTCCACACTCACCGGCAACTGGTTGGCCGTGGAGGTGAGAAGCTCTTGTAAAGCAGTTGCCTCAATATTCTTCCAGGCTCTGGTTATTATTTGGCCTTTCGGGTGAGGCCCGCTTGTGGGTCGAGTCCTAAATGTCAGCTTGAATTGGGTGGCAGCATGATCTGACCACACAAGAGGCAGGAGGCCAGTAAACTGAAGGCCAGGATGATTAGAGAAAATACCATCCAGGGTGTGACCTGCCATGTGTGTAGGGCCAAAAACCAGTTGCTTCAAGTCTGCACTATTCATTGTATCTATCAGAGTCACTGTATCGGGGTCAGTTAGACTCTCAAGATAGAAATTAAAATCTCCCATGATTGTGTATGCGTCAGTGCAGAGGCCTTCTTCCAGAATGTTACCCAGTGAAGCTAGAAAGGTATTCCTAGCTCCCGGTGGTCTGTATAAGAGAATACCTTTAAAAGTATGATGGTTGGAAAGTTTGAGATTAAAGGATAGTGCCTCACAAGTTTCAGATGGGACCGACTGAAATGATGCCCTGATCAAATTGTGATATATCACGGCCACTCCCCCTCCTTTCCTGTGGGGTCCATTTTGCGTATAGCATAAGAACTCTGGTGGGGTGGCCTTTAATATATCAGGACCAGAGGAGTCGTCTGTCCATGCCTCCGTGATAAAAGCTAACTTTATGTCCCATTCTTCAATAAGCCTTGCGCATTCTAGGCTGTGCTTTACTAGAGATCTCGCATTAACCAAACAACATTTGATTACTGTGACGACGTCTATGTGAATATGACACCGATCGAGTCATCTCCTAGTTCCACATAACTTGCTGAGCTGCCAAAAATAGACCCGACATCGTCTGGCTACTTCATACATTATGATTTACAAAGAAGAAAAGTAGCCGGGTTGTAGGAGACTGCACTACCTGGATCAGTCACTTGGAGTAGTGTTATTGCCCACCTCAAATGATCAGCTGCCCCTTGATCATAAATATAGACATGTGTACAGATTGGATGAGAGGCAATATTAACGAATGGCAATTCAACAGATGCAGCATATAGAAGTGAGTAAACAAAAACAAGTCGTTGGCAGAGATTCTTTTTTGTGGCTTTATTTCGGGTGTGCTTTGTTAGCATTCACTTGGAACAGCCAACGCGTTTTGCCCAAACAAGGGCTTCTTCAGGGCTGTAATGGCATACAATATACAAGTGTTTTAAAACTGTGAATCAAGGACTACAGTGTTCAGTGCGCGAGTTGACAAAGAGTCACAGGGGAGTTTAGAGAGTGAGACTAGATCAGGAAGAGAAGAGGGGGAGAGAGTGAGGGAAAAATGTGAGGCAGGGACATATGTGATCCTGCGTATGGGCCCGGGTGGTCTGTGTACAGTAAGAGGAGTTGAGTTATGGAAGAGAGGAAAGAAGGAGAACCAGTGGTTTTTTTGGGGCCAGAGGCACCATGTGTGGATCTCAGACACCCAGGTGACAGTGCTCGGGACGGTGTGAGAATGCTCAGAGATTGGCCAGCTTACCGATTAGCGATGTCGTGTTGCTGGCATCGTTGGTTGCACGGAATGGAAACGGCTGTTATATAGCCTAGTGTGAAAGAGGAAACAATGTCAGTGGAGACAGCGGCGGAGAGGGTGCACCAGCGGTGGATCGAGAGGCATCTGTCAGTCAACGTACCTTTTTAATCTAATAGTCGTCTGTGTTGTCCAGTCCTTGGAGTGGCCAGTGCTCTCTGGTGATGCACGTCTGTGGAGTAGCAAGGGTTGAATTATGACCAGGAAAGGACAAGAGCCATCCAGTGTGTCTTAATTAAAGTGCCTATGCGCGCAAAAACGAGAAAAAGCCAATATGAAGATGCCCCCCTGGGATGAGACATCTGGGTCATGTGCGTATTATGCTGCTGCGTGATCATCAAAAAGATAAAAACTGTGATGAGTGCGGGGTGGAAATCAATATCAGCGAAATCCCCAGTAATCTCAGTGCCAATCAGGCAAAGAGTGCCCCTGGACGGTGAGTGAGGCGACAAGGCAGTGACTCAGGTGAGAGCAGAAATTGAAAAGTCTAGCGTGGGAGCTTCCTAGGCGAGGTGAGTGTTAGTTAAATTAAGGTAAGACGGAGGCAGTGACTCAGGTGTGAGCAGAACTTAAAAAGTCTAGCGCGGGAGCTTCCTAAGCAAGGTGAGTCTTAGTTAAAATAAAAGTGAGACGGAAGTTGTGTAAGAAGAAGAGATTCTCTGGTGACCTCAGTTAAAAAAAAAGAGAGAGCGAATCCCCCGGAGACAGTCAGGCAATGCTACGATGCCCAGGATGGTGAGGCGGTGACTGAGGAGAGAGCGGGACTAAAAGGAGAGTCTTAGTAAAGGCGATTCCTAAGCACGGTGAACGTTAGTTAGGTTGCAATTGGATGGTATGTGAACTGTCGAGGCGGCAGCTCCGGGGAGAGCGGGACAGAAGGAGTGTCTTAGTGTGGGCGCCTACTAAGCGAGGTGAGCGTAGGTGAGATTAAAATTAGGATGTAAGTCTATGCAAAAAAAGACTCTCTAGTAGCCTCAGTAAATGAAAAGGGTCCGGGGCAGCAACAGCGAAATGGTGAAGATTATTACGGGGTGCAAAAATGTGGCATGACATGAGTAGTAGTCCTAAACAAAAAGTATTTGCGACCAAAAGGCTGGCAATTCCGTGGACGCTATGGAGAAAAATCCCTGCACAATAGAATTAAGGATAAGAAACCGGGCTAAAGTTATATAAGTTGACTACTCATGTGAGTCAAGAAAAAAACAGTGCGCAAACTAGGCCTCCAAGTAGATTATGCTGAAGGACTTACTCGTGTCGGTGGTCGTAGTAGAGTCAAGTTGGAGCCGTGACCGGGATTCGTACTATCGTCTGCGGGTAAAAGGCAGAGTATGATCTCTCCAACGAAAACCGCTACGTAAAGTAGCCTGCGTCAGTCAGTTTCCGGGTAATGGAAGACTAGACCGAGCACTCGAAGTATCTAGTGTAAATACTTCCGGTGGCGCGATTGGGCGAAGTGCAAACGTTTAAAAAATGAAGAGGTCTGGCCAAGGGGTAAAGATAGTCTAAGGTTAAACGCGCTTAATGGTTGGTCCGTTCAGTTAAGGATAGTAACGTAAGTCATAGCTGTAGTAAGGTCAATCCTAGCTGTAGGGAAAAATGTGGTATTGCATTTGTGAGTGCTGCAGATATCCGTGGTAAATCAGGTGAGACAATGTGTTGTCAGACCCTTAGGAAAGTGATAAAGTGACGGTATAAAGAGTATGTAGAGGGGAGGAGCCAATCAAAGTGTGACGTCATCTTTGGGAGGTGTCCTGACGCACATGTTAAAAGTAGAGACAGGAAAAACGTTGAGGAGAAGAGAGTCATACGGACACAGTTAGGGGTACAACTCAATAAAGCACAAGCGTGGTGTGAACAGATAACCAGTTGTACATAATTCACTAATCAGTATAACAAATTGTGAATTTTACAGATAAGCAGTTGAGGGTGTGCCCAGTCAAAAACCCATTCAGTCAACCTCGGTTGATTATATGAAATAGATAAAGTTGGTCATGTAACTCATATGTGAAGGGACATAGGTGTGCAGTTACATGTCTATGGTGTCCAAGCGATGAGGTTCTTGTACCTCCCATGTTGATAACCAGCTGCATTGACCGCCTGGAGTGTGTGGACAATATGGTTACAGTGCCACATGTTCCAAGCATCAGAACATTGTGTCCCAGTTAATACGTGGGCAGTAGAGTTACAGTGCCTCACACCATGGGGTGTACGGGTACTAGGCACCCTTAAACCAAAACATAGGTGTAAGGGCAATATGGTTACATTGCCTTACATCCTTAGCATGCTGAACATTAGGTACCTTATAAATGTGAGCCATGAGGTTACAGTTCCCCACATCTAAGGTATAGCACAGGAGAGATTTAGCAATTTCAGAAGAGCTGGAGATGGCCTACTATGTTGTCATGTGGCCTACCGGAAAACATATTGCGTTAAGCACCTGGTTGACACATGTAGGAGTTACAGAAAGGCAGGAAACAGTCTAGCGGTGTAGATCATTGTAAGAAATAATGCATTTCCTTGTCCGTGTTGAGGCCTAGAGTAGAGGAGCGCAGAGTGCATATCCATCTGGCTTCAAGTTGTCTGAGTGCCAGTGCTCTATCCCCCCCTCTTTTGTTGCTCAGAGCAATGTCTATGCCATGGAAACGGAACTTGGTCCTGTCTACACCAATCTTGCATTCATGTGAGACGAGAGCGTATGTCGTATCTCCATTAAGTGTTGCCCTACGATGTTCTTGGATGCGTGTTTTGAGCTGTCTTGTGGTGCTCCCCACATAAATCTTGCCACATCCACATATGATTACGTAAACCACAAAGTTGGTGAGACAATTAATGAATTGTCTTATCCTGTGTTGTAAGTCAGTGTTGTAGCTGAAAGTCATTGTTCTGTTGCAGCCTAGCTGGCAAACATTACAGGTGCTACATGTGTAAAAGCCCATGGGTTTCTTAAGCCAGCTATGTTGTTGTGGTGCCTTGTGCATGGTGTAGCTGGGACACAGCGTATCCCTGATCGTCCTGCTCCTTTTGAATGTCATGGAGGGTCTGTCCGTGATAGAGTTGTTAACCCCGGGCACCCCCTTGAGCAGTGCCCAATGTTTGCCCAGTATTTTGAACACCTCATGATTCAGTGTAGAGTGGGTCGTGATAAAAGAGAGTCTTCGTGTACCCTCATCAGGGCCCATGGTCTTACTCTTTAGTGTATCTTCTCTTGTTATGTTCCTGACCCTGTTCTCTGCCAAATTGAGTATGTGTTGGTCATAACCTCTTCTTTTCAGTCTGTCTGTAGCTAACTTAGCTTGTGTAACAAAATGGGACTCTTCGCTGCAGTTCCTGCGGATACGCAGCAGCTCCCCGTAAGGGATAGCCTTTTTGGTAGAGGGAGGATGCGAACTGGTGTAGTGTAAGATGCTATTAACTGCAGTTTCCTTCCTATGCAATGTACTGTGGATGGTGTTGTCCAGTGCATACAGTTCTAAATCCAGAAAGTGTATTTTGGACTGTGACATTTCAAGAGTGAAGGTGACATTAAGGGTGTTGTCATTCAGGAAGTTGAAATATTCCCTAAGCTCAGGTCCAGTGCCTGTCCATATGATGATAATGTCATCAATGTACCGGCCCCAGAACTGGATGTGCCTGGTCCAGTCTGAGGCCACTCTTGACCATGCATGGGTGTGCTCTACCCACCCCATGAAGAGGTTAGCGTATGACGGAGCAAATTTGGATCCCATGGCAGTCCCCTGTTCTTGTTTATACCACATGGTGTTGAACATGAAGAAGTTGTTATCAAGGATGAGGTCTATCATCTCTAGTAACATCTGGTTGTGATCAAACAGGGTGGCTTCTCTGTTTGAGAGAAAGTCTTTTTCAGCCAAAGGTAGAAAGCATACATGCGTAGCTTGAAAGGGAGGGACGGTGGTGGTAGCTCTGGTTCACTTCTCATCGGATTCAAGTGAACCAGAGCTACCACCTCCGTCCCTCCCTTTCAAGCTACGCATGAATGCTTTCTACCTTTGGCTGAAAAAGACTTACTTCATCCCACCCTAGTTACATCTCTGGATTGCAATAGGGTTACTTTTCCTGATACTTTGGATTGGTTTGGTGACTGTCTTTTTCCTACTTCAGAATGGACACTATCTCCCAGAACGCTCCGCAGTACAACTTGTGAACTTGGTTCTTAAACCAAATGCATCATCAGACCGTGAACTAAGGGACCTGTCCCTGGTGAACGTTGCAGCGGTTCCAGTTCCTGAAGGACTAGTTTAGGACAGGGTATTGTATGATGTGTATGATCCTACTGAACTTTTGCAAATTCCTTATTTGTTTAAAATTTCCTTAAATTATATCATCACCTCTAGTACTTTCTCTGATGATTGAGGCATTGAAACTGTGCATAGTTTGCTTGCAGCTCTACAGCAATCCGCTGCATTTTCTAATGATGAATTGTATGATGTTACATCTAATTATGGAGACATGTTCTGTTACCAACATTATGGTTGCAATTTTTTACACAAAGCTAGTGTCCCACGCGCTGTTTATAATTACACACAGTGGGAACACTGCCCAACACCGCCTAAAGGTAGTTCAAAGACATTTGCACAAAAGTTTGCTTATTTTTCAGGTTTTGAAACATCAGACCCAACCTCATATTATTATAGGCTTGCACCGACACCTGCAAAGAAAAATATGCTAACAAACACCAAGCTGATATACTCTGCTTCCTTTATTTACCAACTGTCTATACAGGGTTTTGACTTTTGGAAGGACACCAAAGACAGTAAATCTGTCTATGGGACAAAAGATTGGCAGGTTCAGGGAACTGAGGCCTTATTTAGAGCATGTCTCAAACCACATCAAATAATTTTCCTGAACAAAACAGTGCAACAAACTTCTTGTCTGGGTATAGCAAAAATGAAGGATTTGAACACACCACCTATTCCTGCATTCTCACTCTTCGAGATTTGGCAGCACTTAACACACTTCAGTGAGGATACACTAGATACCATGATATGTAATGGGTCATTCAAATCATCAGACCCCATTTGGAAGGGATGGTTCATTTGGCCGACAGACACAAATAAGTGTCAATCTAGATTCCTGGGTAACACCAAAGGGGTTAAGATCAATAGGCCTGATCAGCGATATGTACAAACAGAACACTCAGAGGTCGATTCCGATTCGGGCCGGAAAAAGCACCGACCGACTCGGAGCCGGAAAAATTACCGACCGACACGTACCAGTGGCGCCCGACACGCCAAGTACGATGCAAGCCGCGATAAATCCGACCGACACGTCAGGAAACCAAGCCGACCGACCGAGCCGCTCGGAAAATAGCAATCCGGCCGGAAAAACACGCGAATCCAACCGACCGACACGCACCCGGAACAAATCCGACCGAATCGTACCCGCCAACTCCAACCCGCAAAGTACGATGCAAGGCGCGAAAAACACGACCGAGTCGGACGGAGGACAAGCCGTACGACCGACACGCATACAAAACCGAGCCGAAGCAACACAATACACCGCGACCGACGCGTACGCAGCATACAAAACTGCACAAACACAGCGTGAACGAAACGGAAAACACCGTACGAGACCAATGCAGGGTCCGACTCGGTCACAAGAACGTTTCCAACATACACAAACAGCACAAAGGAAAAATCAACCAAAAAAGGCCAAACAAGCAATTACCAAGCCAATAAATACTGGGGGAGGTGGGGACAGAGAACAAAGACACACCCACAACTCCACCTATATAAAGGACACAAATCACTACCATGAGCCTTTGCAAATGCCATTCCACTGCCAGCACCCAAGAGAAAGCAACCACACACCCACAGCTCATCCCTCACACAAGCCACACACCAGCAGCACACCAACAAATACCTACCTCACATACACCCAGCACAACACACACCCACACACCCTCACCTGCACACCAACACACACATCACCCACCATCACCACCCATCACCATGCCCCCAAGAAGAATCACAAGTTCCTAGATTGTGAATTGGAAGTCCTGGTAGACGAGATCCTCAGGGTAGAGCCACAGCTGTTTGGCACATTGGTCCAACAGACCCCCATGTCGCAGAAAACCAAGATGTGGGAGAGGATCATCAACAGGGTGAACGCCCAATCACCATGTCGGCGCACAAAGACCGACATCCAGAACAGGTGGTATGACGTGCGCAGGAGGGTACGGAAACTGCTGAAGCAAGACTACATCAACAGCCAACACACCGGCAGTGGCCCTCCTGCCAAGCCAATATACCTCAGGCCCTGGGAGGAGAAGGTGCGGGCCATCCTACCACCAGTGAGCATATATGGACTAGAGGACATCCCAGAGCCTGGTGAGTACACAACAAATGTACACAATATACTGCCACAAAACACACACATCACTGTCAAGGGGAGAGTCAAACCATGCACTCATAGCAATTACACAGCAACTAGAACAGAATCATCCCAAAATGTGTATGTCAGTCAGATAAACACAACACATGCCATCAAAAAAGTCACATCCAACTGTGCCAACACATGTACAAACACAACCACAACTACAGCTAGGCAGTGGCACAAATAGAACTAACAAACACATCCAGACATGTAGCCACCACAACAACACCAACACACAGTGAAGACCACTCAAAGGAAGGAATTCTGTGTATGCTGGCCAAGTCAGTGTAGCCAATAGCATCATGGGAGTCGCAGTCACACATATTGCCCCCCACAACTGTCCCATCAACACCACCATGAACCATGCGCACATCACAGGGAGTGGAGAAGGACTCACAAGATGGCTGACACTGGCTACTGCTGTGAGGAGCACAAGGCCCTGCTGGCAACTGTGCACCAACAAACAGCAGGACACCACTGACTGACATCCTGAGAGACAACTTCCACTCCCTGCAATGCAAGCACGTTCCATGGTGGGATATCTGGCTGGCTGGGTGGGAAGGGGGACTTGCAGCACTGACCATAGTCACCAGCACCTCCCCTCACACCCCCCCAACACAAACTCCACAGTACCCACCTGGTAGAATGCAATGCCCTCCATCCTAACACAAGATCCCACAAAGCACCACCACCCTGGGTTATGTTGTGTGAAGCACAGGGACACTCTTGGGACTCTTAGCCAAACAACTGCCAGGACAACACTCCCAGCCATCCTGTCAGCACAGCCAGCCCACCCCACAGGGAAGCAGAGTCAAAAGGAAGGAAGCATGGGCATGCTGGGAAGGGGGTGGAGGCAATAGCATGATGGGAGTCGTAGTCACAGACATTGCTCAGCCTCACAACTGGCCCATCAACACCACCCTGAACCATGCTCACATCACAGGGAGTGGAGAAGGACTCACAAGATGGCTGACACTGGCTACTGCTGTGGGGAGCACAAGGCCCTGCTGGCAACTGTGCACCAACAAACAGCAGGACACCACTGACTGACATCCTGAGAGACAACTTCCACTCCCTGCAATGCAAGCACGTTCCATGGTGGGATATCTGGCTGGCTGGGTGGGAAGGGGGACTTGCAGCACTGACCATAGTCACCAGCACCTCCCCTCACACCCCCCCAACACAAACTCCACAGTACCCACCTGGTAGAATGCAATGCCCTCCATCCTAACACAAGATCCCACAAAGCACCACCACCCTGGGTTATGTTGTGTGAAGCACAGGGACACTCTTGGGACTCTTAGCCAAACAACTGCCAGGACAACACTCCCAGCCATCCTGTCAGCACAGCCAGCCCACCCCACAGGGAAGCAGAGTCAAAAGGAAGGAAGCATGGGCATGCTGGGAAGGGGGTGGAGGCAATAGCATGATGGGAGTCGTAGTCACAGACATTGCTCAGCCTCACAACTGGCCCATCAACACCACCCTGAACCATGCTCACATCACAGGGAGTGGAGAAGGACTCACAAGATGGCTGACACTGGCTACTGCTGTGGGGAGCACAAGGCCCTGCTGGCAACTGTGCACCAACAAACAGCAGGACACCACTGACTGACATCCTGAGAGACAACTTCCACTCCCTGCAATGCAAGCACGTTCCATGGTGGGATATCTGGCTGGCTGGGTGGGAAGGGGGACTTGCAGCACTGACCATAGTCACCAGCACCTCCCCTCACACCCCCCAACACAAACTCCACAGTACCCACCTGGTAGAATGCAATGCCCTCCATCCTAACACAAGATCCCACAAAGCACCACCACCCTGGGTTATGTTGTGTGAAGCACAGGGACACTCTTGGGACTCTTAGCCAAACAACTGCCAGGACAACACTCCCAGCCATCCTGTCAGCACAGCCACCCCACCCCACAGGGAAGCAGAGTCAAAAGGAAGGAAGCATGGGCATGCTGGGAAGGGGGTGGAGGCAATAGCATGATGGGAGTCGTAGTCACAGACATTGCTCAGCCTCACAACTGGCCCATCAACACCACCCTGAACCATGCTCACATCACAGGGAGTGGAGAAGGACTCACAAGATGGCTGACACTGGCTACTGCTGTGGGGAGCACAAGGCCCTGCTGCCAACTGTGCACCAACAAACAGCAGGACACCACTGACTGACATCCTGAGAGACAACTTACACTCCCTGCAATGCAAGCACGTTCCATGGTGGGATATCTGGCTGGCTGGGTGGGAAGGGGGACTTGCAGCACTGACCATAGTCACCAGCACCTCCCCTCACACCCCCCCCAACACAAACTCCACAGTACCCACCTGGTAGAATGCAATGCCCTCCATCCTAACACAAGATCCCACAAAGCACCACCACCCTGGGTTATGTTGTGTGAAGCACAGGGACACTCTTGGGACTCTTAGCCAAACAACTGCCAGGACAACACTCCCAGCCATCCTGTCAGCACAGCCAGCCCACCCAACAGGGAAGCAGAGTCAAAAGGAAGGAAGCATGGGCATGCTGGGAAGGGGGTGGAGGCAATAGCATGATGGGAGTCGTAGTCACAGACATTGCTCAGCCTCACAACTGGCCCATCAACACCACCCTGAACCATGCTCACATCACAGGGAGTGGAGAAGGACTCACAAGATGGCTGACACTGGCTACTGCTGTGGGGAGCACAAGGCCCTGCTGGCAACTGTGCACCAACAAACAGCAGGACACCACTGACTGACATCCTGAGAGACAACTTACACTCCCTGCAATGCAAGCACGTTCCATGGTGGGATAACTGACTGGGTGGGTGGGTGGGTGGGAAGGAGGTCTGGCTGTCAACCAAACACAATCAATGCAGACCATGTTCACACCCCAGAGAATACATAGAAATGCCCAAATAATGCAGGACAATGTGCCACACCAATATCAACCCCTGACTGTGACGACTTAGGACAATACAATGTACAGGCCCGCACCCCGAGGCACAGTCACAACTGTCAGGTGTGTCAACCACTGATGCCTGCAGAAACATGACATACATTGTTTGTGTCTCCCAAAAACAGGTGATGATAGGGACACAGCAGCAGACGCTGAGGAGTCCCAGTCCCAGGCTCAAGAGGATGCCGAGCTCACTGGCGTCGTACAGCCTCTGTCCTCCTCGGACGATGAAGAACAACCTGGCACATCCGGTGCAAGTCAACATGCTGCACCAGCAGGACCACCAGCTGCAGCACCAGCAGGTCCACCAGCTGCACCCCCTGCACCCACCCCTCCAACGACTGTCACCACGAATACCATCCCTGCCGACATGGACAGAATAAGGAACAACACCAGCGCAGTGACCCTGGACCAACCTGGGGCCATGGACACCACCACCACCACCAACCCCCAAGGTGGACCAGGGTTATCTGTGCGTGCAACTGCACACACTGCACATGTCAGCAGGGGTGGTGGGAGGGGTGGGAGACAGAGGTCGCTGCTTGCAGACGTTGCTGGTGTGCATGAAGACCCACAACTGGTACGCATAGCTGATGCGTACCAGTCCAGCACCGGAGAGCTCAGCCAGGTAGTGGGGCTCCTCAGAGACATCAAACAGCAGCAGGCTGCCCATCATGCCCGCTTGGACTCCCACATGTCCCACGTGGAGTCACACATGTCACGTGTGGACTCCCACATGACCCGCGTGGAGTCCAAGTGGGATGTACTACATGAGATGACGGCGGTGCACAGGGACATTTTACAATGCCTCCGCCAGATGAACAGCAACCAGTCCACACCTCCCTGTGTGCCAACAACATCTGGTACCGAACAAACTGCAACTGCCACAGGGAGGGAGGAGGACTCTGGCGGAGAGTCCCCTGCACCGCAGCAGCCTGCACTTGAGGGCCCCCCCAAGAAGAGGGGTCGTCCGAGGAGGGGAAAGTGAGAGACTGATGGCCAAGCGCAACTCCCAGGAAGCCTGAACCTGTTCTGGATTTTCGCCTTTGTGCACAGACTGTTCACCCTGTTGATGGCAACACTACTCCCACACATTGCATGGGGAGTACAAGTTGGAACAATGTGTCAGACAACTGTGGCCCCGATACTGGGGATCCTGTCTACCTGGACTTTCTATTCATCTAGGAACTTGGGATTGCAAGATTCATGTACAGCACAATCCATCCTATGCACTATTATCACAGATGTATCACAATAAACACAATAATACACCATACTTGCCTCTGTCGTGATTCCAACGTGGGTGCTGTTATGGGGATGATGAACAGCAAAATTACACTGTGTATGCGAACTGCAACAGCAAGGACAACACAGGCATGTGAGTACAGGCAACGTGACACATATGAGGGAGACACACCACCAGGGCTACACAACACATACACACCTAGGCCATCTGACTCATTGCCTACACTGATGTTGCCAGGGAAGACGGTGCAATGCACAGACACCACACCCATTCCCAGTTGTAGTCAAGTAGCCCACAGGTGCAGTAAGCAAATGGCAGTCAAATGTGTGACCACAGACAACGCACATCACTAAGTGAAGCACAGGTTTATTACACAGTAGCAACATGCCGTAACCACTACAGATGCAAGGTAACCCCACCTGGTAGCGGGCACACAGTCAACAACTGTAGACAGAAGGAAGTCCATGGGTGTGGCGCACATCACCTGTAGGGACACAACAGCTACCAGCCTGGATGTGCAATCACGTCGTCGGTGGACACAGTTGACCAAACGAATCTGAAAGTACCCTGTGAAGGACAGAAATGACACACAGTCAAAAGCAATGGAGTACAGGACAGAACAGCAAAACTCATGCACAATACATGTTACAAGATACCCACCCAGAACCAAGTTAGCATGTGAACACTGTTGGGGAGTACAGCCCACCTGTAAGCACACATCGCAACACACATCCAGTCAAGTAGCCCATGGACACACTCCAACAGCACCAGAGCACCACCCACACATCATGCCAACTCACATCATTGACATGACACCTCAGGATACTCACATTCAGCTAAAGAAGTTGGTGATGAGCTGTGTGCGGACATCACCATCACCATCATCATCATCATCGTCACTGGCATCGTGGTCCAGGCCAGGATCCTCCACAGGTGGCGGATGTTGGTCATCGTCATCCTGGATGAGAGGCAACTCCTTCCGCCCTGCCAGGTTGTGGAGCATGCAGCAGATGATGATAATCTTGCACACTTTCGCAGGGGCATATGGGAGGGACCCTCCGGTCTTGTCCAGGCAGCGGAAGCGGCTCTTCAGGAGACCAAAGGTCCGCTCAATCACTCTCCTGGTCCGACCATGTGCCTCATTGTAGCGCATCTGGGCAGGTGTCACAGGGTTCCTGAGGGGTGTCAGCAACCACGGCATGTTGGGGTATCCCGAGTCACCTACGGACAGACAAGTGCACATCAGCTGACTTGGAAAAGTGGGCGGAATACTACAGATCAGATCACACACAATGGCACAAAGTCAGTACACACCGACAAGCCAGGCACGCTGGTTCTGCATCTGTGCCATCAACCTGGGGATGCGACTACTCCTCATCACAAAGGCATCGTGTGCTGAACCAGGGAAACGGGCACACACGTGTGTGATGGTCATGTCTGCAAGACACACCACCAGTGCATTGACCGAGTGGTAGTGCTTGCGGTTCCTGTAGGCCTGCTCCTGGGCCTGTGGTGGTACCAAAGCCACATGTGTCCCATCAATGGAGCCAATGACATGCGGCATCCTCCCCAGGGCATAAAAGTCACTCTTCACATCAGTGAGTCGTCGCAGTCTAGGGAAATAGATGTACCGGTTCAGGAAGAGCAACATTGCCGCCAAGAAATCGCGGAGCACACGGCTGAACATGGTCTGTGACATCCCACCAGCAGACGCCACAGTATGTTGGAAGGTACCGGTGGCAAAGAAGTGTAGGGCTGCCATCACCTTCACCTTGGGGGTCAGCGCTGTAGGATACGGCCGGCCAGGCTGCAAATGTGGGGACAACTGCACTGCCAAATCCTCAATCAGCTGCCTGGTGAAGCGGTACCGTCGGATGCTGTCCCGTTCCACCATCGTTGCCAGGTCTGGGAATGGCCGATGGACAGCAGGAGCCCTGCAGTGCAGAGGAGAAGTAAGCAAGATCGTCAGTCACCCCACATATGCGGCATTGAACACACTCAAGATCCCAACATACATCATCATGAGGCACAACTACATGAAGTGTGCAGTACCGGAACGACATGTATGGTACATACATGGCCAACATCTGTCAACACGGTCCTACAGGTGGCATCAATTTGTCCCAGGTTGGCCCATTGGATATCATGATGCTGTGTCACAGTCACCCCCAGTGACATGTGAGGACAGATGTGCCCCAGGCACCACAGCTCAACGACAGGCACATTCCCAGGGACCCTGTAATGCCACATGGACACTGGCATCACCTGGAGTATCATGTGTACACCACAACAAAACAAACATGACCCCCACAGGTAGTGGCCACACTTGCCATGGCAGGAGAGCCATGGACGTCTGTGACACACACGCACAACATCAGAGTCCATGCACACACAACGTGGATGTGGAGACTGTCTCCCATTGTGCACATGAAATCAGAGACATTGTAAACACTACATGCACAAAGACTGTGGAGGGCCATCACTATTGTGCCACTGGGACACCCTGGCTCAAACATACCGTCCCACATGGGACTCACGGGGTATGTGACATGACATACACAAACACCACTGTGAAATGTGACCATGGCACATGCACAGATATGAACAGTTGCACATCACAGTGGTCACGTACACGTAACACCCAGGATCCTGTCCCCATTAACACGTGCACAGCCTGGGGGTGGCTGCCCACAGGTGACACCCACAGGACAACATGTACACCAACATACACACAATAGGAAATGCAGCCTTACATGCCTTATGATAAGGTTTGGACAGGCTGTCGTGATGTAGGTGTGCCCCTCACTCCCTGGGAGCTATCTGTGGCTGGCATATGTCCATCTGAGACAGGCATGCTGACATATGCCAGTCACATGTACAGTGATGCGTTGAACAGCAATGGACCGATCGGTGTCTCCGGCCGGCCCATTGCTTTCAATGTGTGCGGGTACGCGTTGTACCCCTGTGCGCGTTGTACTGCAATGGACCGATCGGTGCCTCCGGCCGGCCCATTGCATTCAATGTGTGTGGGTACGCGTTGTACCCCTGTGCGCGTTGAACAGCAATGGACCGATCGGTGCCTCCGGCCGGCCCATTGCATTCAATGTGTGCGGGTACGCGTTGTACCCCTGTGCGCGTTGTACTGTAATGGACCGATCGGTGCCTCCGGCCGGCCCATTGCTTTCAATGTGTGCGGGTACGCGTTGTACCCCTGTGCGCGTTGTACTGCAATGGACCGATCGGTGCCTCCGGCCGGCCCATTGCATTCAATGTGTGCGGGTACGCGTTGTACCCCTGTGCGCGTTGTACTGCAATGGACCGATCGGTGCCTCCGGCCGGCCCATTGCATTCAATGTGTGCGGGTGCAGCGTTGTACCCCTGTGCGCGTTGAACTGCAATGGACCGATCGGTGCCTCCGGCCGGCCCATTGCTTTCAATGTGTGCGGGTACGCGTTGTACCCCTGTGCGCGTTGTACTGCAATGGACCGATCGGTGCCTCCGGCCGGCCCATTGCATTCAATGTGTGCGGGTACGCGTTGTACCCCTGTGCGCGTTGAACAGCAATGGACCGATCGGTGCCTCCGGCCGGCCCATTGCTTTCAATGTGTGCGGGTACGCGTTGTACCCCTGTGCGCGTTGTACTGCAATGGACCGATCGGTGCCTCCGGCCGGCCCATTGCATTCAATGTGTGCGGGTACGCGTTGTACCCCTGTGCGCGTTGTACTGCAATGGACCGATCGGTGCCTCCGGCCGGCCCATTGCATTCAATGTGTGCGGGTACGCGTTGTACCCCTGTGCGCGTTGAACTGCAATGGACCGATCGGTGCCTCCGGCCGGCCCATTGCATTCAATGTGTGCGGGTACGCGTTGTACCCCTGTGCGCGTTGAACTGCAATGGACCGATCGGTGCCTCCGGCCGGCCCATTGCTTTCAATGTGTGCGGGTACGCGTTGTACCCCTGTGCGCGTTGTACCTCAATGGACCGATCGGTGCGCACCCATTGACAATGGGCTTGCCTGGCAACGGACGCGGTTTCGAATATTCGAACGAGTCGGTTGCTGGAAAATCAGTTGGTCACCCACAACAATGTTGCAAAATCATGTATGTCATGAAGTTGAAATTTTGAAGGATGCTGTGGGCGTGTTTTGGTGCTGCTATTCCATGGATTGGCCAGATTCAGAAGATGCAAACGACTTGGACCTATCACTTTGGACACAAGGGACAGTATCTGCCTCTCCAGCACATATATATTGCTGCATGTTCCCCTGAGAGCCCACTTGCCTGCACTACATGCTCCAGGACGACATCTGCCACTGCACTGCTGCTGTCTCTGCCCCTCTGGACCCTGCAATGGCACGTACTGTGGAGAGAGCCCCAGCCTTCAGCCTTGAAGAGAACCAGGCCCTGCTGGACAGCCTACTTCCACAGTACAGCAAGCTGTATGGGACACCAGGGGAGCAGGTGAGTGTTCTGTGCACTGCCTTTCTGAATGTGCATTTTGTCTGACTAGCAAGGCTGAGAGTCAGCACACCACTGGCTAGCAGGCTCACTGAGTAGTTGTCACCCCCCATAGTGTGTAGTGACTTGCACTGGACAGGTATGGTGCAGTGACAGTGCTTCTGAACAGGGTTTTACTCCCCATGCAATGATACCATGTAGTGACTTCTGGAAAACTGTCCATGGGCAGCCGTGCACTGCCTGGGTACACCATGTGCCCCTGTGATTGCGACATGTATATGCAACTGTGTCATGCACGGATATGTTGCATGTGTAGTAATGGCCTTATCACTTTGTCATCCTGACAGGCTTCTGCCCATCGGAAGCATGAGATCTGGAAGGACATCGTCCGGGCTGTCCGGTCCGTGGGGGTCTACAAGCGCCGGATCCGCAACTGCCAAAAGAGGTGGCAGGACCTTCGGGGCTGGACCCGGAGGATTGCACGGGTCCAGCTGAAGCTGTCGCCTCCTCGCAGGAGGGGCGGAACACGGACCCTGACCCCCCACATGCTCAGGATCCTGGCGGTGGTCTTTCCAGACCTGGATGGGCAGCTGAAGGCCAGAGAGCAGCAAGGAGGGGGTGAGTCAAAGACTGCACTGTGTACTCTGTCTAACATGCTATGTGCCCTCCTCGGGCCAGGTTGAACTGCCACAGTACAGCAGTCATGTTGTCCAGGAGCCATGTCCCTCTATTGTGCACTGCCCACTCCTCATCTGATACCCAGGTGTGGCCCTTACATGCAGGGAATTCTGTCACTTAGGACTGTGTCCTTGCAGTTTGCTTGACTCAAGGTGGGAGACAGCATCTGTTTCCCTGACTCTGTGGTGGGCATCATGGGTGGGTCCATTGCTTACACAATGCCTGTATTCTGACATGTATTCAGCGTGTTACTTTGATCTGTGGTCCAATTGCTGAGCTGATCCACCACATGTGGCTGGGGTACCTGGCACACACCCATGCTGCGGGTGGGAACAATGTTTGGGCCCCAGGAGTATGTATATGACGTGTGTCACACATACTTAGCCAGCTGCCTACAGTCCAGGGCTCATCCCTCATTCATGTGGGGCTGGACAGTCATGCCTACTCCAGGCCATACAATACACTCTGTACTCCCACTCCCGTGTATCAGAGGACACATTGTGCACAGTGATTTGACCCCTCAGGTGTCTGCCTCTGTGTCAGTGTGCTGTGGATTAGTCGCCAGGACTGCTGTGGAGTTTCTTGGTAGGGGCTCAGCATGCCACTGGAGATGTGACCATAGGAGACGATACTTGTGTGACACATAGGTGTCTGATCAGCTGCCCATGCAGACTGGGGCATGTAAATGTGAAGTTCAGGCAGCTGTTCCCCATGCACAGCAGAGTGTGAGGGCTCAGGTTCAGAGGGTAGTGTCACAGGTCTCCCATATGTCCAATAGGTATGACCTGGACAGATGAGGGTTAAGAGGATGTGTTGTGGGGGGATGTACATGTGCACTTGTGCAGCTCCAGGACTTGCATTCCCCATGACCTACTATTGTGACACAGTGCAGAGTGTTGTTGTCTGGCTGCAAAGTCATACATCACTGAGACAGTGATGTATGACTTTGCAGTCATGCCTCCGCCATGGCATGTGTCTACTGATTGGTGATCCTGCAGGGGAGTGACATGTGCTACATGCACACCATAGTGGCGCTGGCTATCAGGACATGGGTGCATCATGGTGTCTGTCGCTGGTATGCATCACATGCATTTCCTATTTGACTCTGGGCATCCCTTACATCCGTAAACCTGTACTGACTCAGTGGCAAGAGCTGTGATGTGTCCACACCGTGTCCTCTGCACTGTCCAACTACTGTGTACTTGGTGCATGTGTCAACACTGGGGTGTTGCAATCCAACAGACACCAGACAGATGGGTGCAAGGCCATGTGGGATGTGAGTGCCATGCTTGGCATCAGACTGACAATTGACTTCTCCTGTTCAATTAGTGCACTTTTAGCAATGTACAACTAATGATGCCAGGGCTTGCTCTGTAATGTGCTGTGCTCACAGTGGTGTGTGCGTTTGGTGCAGGTGACTGATGTCTGTCTGTTTCCCCATTGTTTGCAGATACATCCACGGCCACGGAAGGGGACAGCTCCACGGACCAGGAGGAGCCGGAGAGCCAGACTGGGTCAGCAGCCGAGGAGTGGTCGGAGGGACCCAGTGGCACGGAGGGCGAGGGGAGCCACACCGAGGAGTCCTCAGCAGCATCCACCTCAGCTGAGGACCAGAGCAACTCGGAGGATGACTCCCTTGTGGAGGCGGGTGTCAGCAGCCACCACACCCCAGCTAGTGTTGCTGTCCCCGCCACCACCAGCACCACCACCGCCCTCCCATCGGCTCCCATTCCCCAGGTCCGTGGAGGCTCCCATGTCCAGGAGCGTGTCTCCTTTGGGCCAGGCACCGCACCCCCTGCCCCTGTGTCCCCTGCTGCCCTGAGTGAGGAGTCTGTGTACCTCCTTCGCCAGCTCCATGTAGGGCAGACAGCCATGCTGAGTGTCCTCCATGCGCACACCGCGCTGTTGACTCAGCTGGTGTCGTTCATGGAGGGCATCTCATCGGGCATGTCTGACCTACAGAGGGGCAATAGGTCCATGGACTCCTCCCTGACGGCAGCAGTGTCCCTCCTCAAACGGTCCCTCACCCCTCCTGCCTCTGCTCCATCCACACTCCCCAGCACCTTACCCATCCCAGGCACACACACACCGGCACAGGCACACACCAGCACACACACATCCAGCACACTGACACACACGCCAATGACAAAACGCACACGCACGCACATTCAGGGGACTGAAGCCAGACTCACAGGGGATGGGGCCCTGGAACACACACACGCATCCACATGCACTGCGCAGTCCTCAGTTCCCTCTCCCTCCAAAGCACCCTCCCTTGCCTCACCTGCAACCCCAAAGTCACAGCAGCTCTTCCTCTGTGACCTCGGCCTCTTCCCCACCGATGAAGCTGCTCCAGCATCCCGGGGGAAGAGGAAGCCCACCCACATGGAGCAGAGTGCCCCTCGCCCCCGGACACCCTCCCCCAGGCGCAGACGGACTGAGGCCCCCACCCGCAAGTCCCCCGGAGTCCTAAGAGCAAGACCCCGCCACCGCCCTGCAGCTCAGGCACAAGGTCTCCGTCCTCCATCCCTCAGGCCCCCACTGCACAGGTGCCCCCACCACACCCTGCCCCAGGTTCCCCCACCCACAGATATACCATCCCCAAGAGGCTCCGGCCTTCTCCCCTGCCACTTGCTCTCCCAGCACCACACCCCCGCTGCGCTTGTCTGTGCCACTGATGTGGTGAGGGTGTCCTCCCCTCTGTCCAACCCACCTTGCCTGTTCCCCATTCTCCTCCCCTGGAGGTAGGCACTGCAGTGGAGTCCACTACCGCCCTGTCTGACTTGGGCACTGCAGTGGCGGACCTGTCCACCCCATCTGCAGGGTCCACTGCAGTTGTGCCGGCACCCACGACATCTGTGTCATGCCCCCCAGTTGTGCCGGCACACACCATGTCAGACACCTCCACTGCAGTTGTCAGTGGCTCTCCAGCACCCACCACCCCTTCCCTGACTCCCCTGGTGAGCCCTGATCCTGTCCCTGCGGTGCCTGGCCTGCCCCCGGTTGCCCCTCCTAGTGGATTGTCCCTGGTATTGTGCAGGCATGCGTAGGGTGACATCTGCCAGTGTCACCCTGTTTGAACTTTGACAATGGACTGGCCATTGGCCTTTGCTCTAATTTCTTCTGGACGTCGTTATCAAACAACACATATGCTGAATAAAGCAACTTTCTTTTCTCTAGTGCTCATGCTTCAGATGTACATGTTGTTGGTGCAGCTAACCATGCCCTTGCTGCAGTGATGGTGATATCTGGTCTCATGATTATGAAGTGTTACTGTGCAGGAACCCATGTGGTCCAGGGGGAATGTGTCCTATCATGTGGTGTATCCATGTCATCAATAGCAGCATCTGAGGGTGTCATGTGTTCAGTATTTGGCAATGGGTTTCCTACTTACATTGGCAATTTCATATCTGTGGCTTCCACCCCTGCACATCTGTTGTGCCTGCCATCGTTGCATTTGTCTACTTCCCTGACCGTGTTGCCATCTCCAGTGGACATGCAGGTTTGGGCATCAATGGGGAGGGACTCATCCGTGTAGTCAGTGCAACATTGCTATACAAGTGTGTTGGATCTGTGCTGATGATTCCGTTGGCACATCCATGACCAGGCTGATGTGATGGGAGCCCTCATTTGGTGCTAATTGTTGATTGTGTGACCAAGTGCTCAGCTGACATGATGGGGCCCTACTGAGGCAACATATGGCACAGCTTTCCTCACACAGGAGTGGAGTCCCCTCATGGCAGTGTGTACACGTGTGACATTGCCTGCGCCCAAGGTGTGTGTTGTATGTGCATGTCTGTGTGTTCACTTTCATTCATCTGCGCATGCTGTGATCCCTAGTGTTGTACCTGTTTGTGATGCTTGCTGACTTGAGCTATGTTCCCCCAAAGTCTTCTCCCTGTGTTCTCTGTGATGTGGGTGCATGGCACATTACTGGTCATCAGGGTGTCACCCATAGGTGTGTTTGCTGTCAGGGCAGAGTTTGTGTGCTGACGCAGATGGGTCACAGTCAGGTTTCCCTTTGGCACTTGTTGTTTGCCCCTGTCATGTGATTTCCAGTTTGTGTTATCTTTCAGTGATTGTGACACGTTGTGTGTGTGACTGCTGGCACTCCTTAGGGTCCGGGCTGCAATGTTGGTTGTTGTCTATGTGTGTTCTTTGTGGGTGACCTTGGCTTCTTCATTGGTGTGTGACTGTGGCTGGGATCCCATTGGTCGGTGTGGTATTGCCGTCATGTCCATGTACAGCGTAGTGTGCAGTGTGTCAGACATTCAGGAGTCTTGTTGAGTGTCCATGTGTGATGTGTTTCTACACCTTGGTTCCCACCCACCACCCTGGAATAGTCATGGGTGCATGTGCAATGTCACCAGTGCATGTGTACTTCACTGCTGCACATTGTTGGAGGTCGAGGGTGTGGTCTTGAGTGTGTGCAGATGAGAGTTGTTGCCCGGCTAGTCCCCTGCCTCCATGTTGGCCTTGGCTTACTGGCCATGCTGATTGATTTGTGCTTGTGTAGGTGTGATGGTAGTTAGTTGCTCAGGACACCTGACTGTGGTTCACAGTGTGAACGACATTTAGCTTTGTCATCACAGTGGTATTTTTATTCAGCCCAGGGTCACCACATTGTGGGGGCCCTGGGGGTGGTGCTGTGGTGTGTCTGTGACTTGCTGTGTCAGTTGTTGTTCCTACGTGCCTGTGTGACATGTGTGTTTTGTGCTCCCTCTCACCTGTCAATGCCTGCTTGCCCACATAGGGGATTTGGATCCATGAGTTACCTTAGTGTGGCAGTGTATGCACATCTGTATGATTGGTATTCAGCTCTCCTCATGTGTTGTATTGTTGCCTGGGGACACTGGCACCCCCACCCCTCACCTGCTGTGTATGATGACAGTGTTGGTCTGCCTGTTTGTGTTTGTGCATCTGCACCACTGCATTGGCATATCTTGGGTGTGCCATTGGCTGTATGTTGTTTGGTGTGTTTCCCCTGCTGTCCCTGGGACTCCTAGGTCATCGGTCAGCACAGTGATCATGGTTTGTGTGTCCCATTGCTGCCATGGTATGGTATCTGTTCACCTCACATCTGCTGTCTCCACAGGGTATCTGCATTTGTGTGCCCATTGGTGCAAATATGTGGTTCTGCATTCTGATGGTCACTTCTGTCATTGTGTCATTGATGACTGTTGACGGTCTCAGCCCCCATGGGTGTTGTTTGTCTGCACATGGCCAAAGGAATGTTTCATTTGCACTGCAGTATTTGGCTCCCCCAATTTATGTTGCAATGGGACACATACACTACTTTGCCACAGATGAGTTTTTGGTTCTGTGACCAGGAATGATCCATGCAGTTTGGCAGTTGCAGCTCTTTCTTTGTCAACAATTACCTTTTGGTCACTGTGATGATGAGGGTGTAGACCCCATTGCCACAATGGTCAAAATGTGCTTCAGCTATGGACCCCACACTTACCTTTTGGTCACTGTGATGATGGGGGTTTAGACCCCATTGCCACAATGGTCAAAATGTGCTTCAGCTATGGACCCCACACTTGCCTTTTGGTCACTGTGATGATGGGGGTTTAGACCCCATTGCCACAATGGTCAAAATGTGCTTCAGCTATGGACCCCACACTTGCCTTTTGGTCACTGTGATGATGGGGGTTTAGACCCCATTGCCACAATGGTCAAAATGTGCTTCAGCTATGGACCCCACACTTGCCTTTTGGTCACTGTGATGATGGGGGTTTAGACCCCATTGCCACAATGGTCAAAATGTGCTTCAGCTATGGACCCCACACTTGCCTTTTGGTCACTGTGATGATGGGGGTTTAGGCCCCATTGCCACAATGGTCATGGGCTGCTTGCATTGTGGGTGCCACACACATATATGTGTGGCACATGTGCTAGGGGTCACATTGTATGTTCAAAGTCATGTTCGGTGTTGTAGGCATTTGACACAGCCTGCTCACACGCTTGTCATGGTGGTGGGGGATGTCTTAATCTTGCATTCCCTAGGTTGTGGTGTGCTTGTTGTGTCATGCATTGTCCATCCTATGAGTGGGGGTGGTAGTAGTGGTAGGCATCCAGCCCCCTGGCTAAGGGTGGTAGTAGTGGTAGGCTTCCTGCCCCCTGGCTAAGGGTGGTAGTAGTGGTGGGCATCCTGCCCCCCTGGGTGAGGGTGGTAGTAGTGGTAGGCATCCTGCCCCCTGGCTAAGGGTGGTAGTAGTGGTAGGCATCCTGCCACCCTGGCTAAGGGTGGTAGTAGTGGTAGGCATCCTGCCCCCGTGGGTGAGGGTGGTAGTAGTGGTAGGCATCCTGCCCCCTGGCTAAGGGTGGTAGTAGTGGTGGGCATCCTGCCCCCTGGGTGAGGGTGGTAGTAGTGGTAGGCATCCTGCCCCCTGGCTAAGGGTGGTAGTAGTGGTGGGCATCCTGCCCCCTGGCTAAGGGTGGTAGTAGTGGTGGGCATCCTGCCCCCCTGGGTGAGGGTGGTAGTAGTGGTGGGCATCCTGCCCCCTGGCTAAGGGTGGTAGTAGTGGTGGGCATCCTGCCCCCCTGGGTGAGGGTGGTAGTAGTGGTAGGCATCCTGCCCCCGTGGGTGAGGGTGGTAGTAGTGGTAGGCATCCTGCCCCCTGGCTAAGGGTGGTAGTAGTGGTGGGCATCCTGCCCCCTGGGTGAGGGTGGTAGTAGTGGTAGGCATCCTGCCCCCCGTGGGTGAGGGTGGTAGTAGTGGTAGGCATCCTGCCCCCTGGCTAAGGGTGGTAGTAGTGGTGGGCATCCTGCCCCCTGGGTGAGGGTGGTAGTAGTGGTAGGCATCCTGCCCCCTGGCTAAGGGTGGTAGTAGTGGTGGGCATCCTGCCCCCTGGCTAAGGGTGGTAGTAGTGGTAGGCATCCTGCCCCCTGGCTAAGGGTGGTAGTAGTGGTAGGCATCCTGCCACCCTGGCTAAGGGTGGTAGTAGTGGTAGGCATCCTGCCCCCTGGCTAAGGGTGGTAGTAGTGGTAGGCTTCCTGCCCCCTGGCTAAGGGTGGTAGTAGTGGTGGGCATCCTGCCCCCCTGGGTGAGGGTGGTAGTAGTGGTGGGCATCCTGCCCCCTGGCTAAGGGTGGTAGTAGTGGTAGGCATCCTGCCCCCGTGGGTGAGGGTGGTAGTAATGGTAGGCATCCTGCCCCCTGGCTAAGGGTGGTAGTAGTGGTAGGCATCCAGCCCCCTGGGTTGGGGTGGTGGCGCGCATTCAGGCCCCTGTGTGCATATGTGGCATTGGTGATGGGCATCCCGCCCCTATGGTGCTGCTGTTGCTGGTGTAAGTATATTCAGATTCCCAGTGTATGTGTGTGATGTGTCGTTTACGTGTTGTATGTGTTTTGTGGTTGGTGTCTGACTTACCTTCTGCGCCGTACGCGTCCGTGCCTGTTCCGGTAGTAGATGTAGAATATTGGTATGATCGGGACGAAGGGATTCCTGGTTGGTTCGTGTCGTTCGTCCTTCTCGTTGCTTCGCGTCGTCCTCGTCGCTTGGCTTCGTCCTCGTCGCTTCGCTTCGTCCTCGTCGCTTCGCGTCGTCCTCGTCGGTGCTGTGTTCGTCTCGTAGCCGTGGATCGTGTTGTGGCGCGATTCGGAGCTTATGTGCGCCTCTCCCGGATGCTTTGACGTGCCGTGCGTAGCGACGGGTTCGGCGCGTACGGAAGCGCATCGTACTTGTCCGGCCGGACGGGGCTGCATTTTCCCTTCCGTGCGACTCGATTCAGCGTTTCCGGATTCGCCTCGGTCGGAGAACAGGACCTGGTTTGGGTGAGTACGGCTCGGCCGGAATTTTTGCTGTTGTGCGCATCGTACTTGCTCGTTCGGTGTGCTGTACGGATCGGTCGGGAAACTGGCTTTCGCATGGCTTTTTTCCCGACCGAATAGTATTGGGTGCGCCTCCGACCGAGATCGGAATCGGCCCCTCAGTGTTGGGAAGTTGTGCCTAGATTGGCTAAAAACTTCAACACTTTCCCAGATAATTCAACACTTGTCCCTTCTTTCTGATGACATGGATAGGTCCCCGGAACCCACGTAAAAAGCGCTTTTTGTATTGAATATACAACGAGCTGTGGAAGATTTCTCAACAGGAAGCTGCTGAGAGATTGCGCAAGATCGACAGGGTTAATTTAAAAAAGGCTTTGGCTGTGGTATGACCGCATTATCATTTAGAATTTATTCACTGGGCAACATAGTATCTTCTGCAATTGACATAATACAGCAAGATGTGTCTATTTTACAACATGGACAGTCACAATTATGGTCCGTTGTAATACTGAGCTGGATGTTACAAACATTACATTCTGGCCACGTGCCTTGGCGTTACATCAACAGTACTAGTCTGTTTCCTGAATATGATTTAACAAATAGACAGATAGTAATGGCACACAGAGATGCAACATATACCATGTTGCACGTTGAAAAATTAGACCAATTACCTTTCACCGTGGCTGATATACCATCCACAGACTGGATAATCCAATATTGTCTCCAATACCAACAGGTATGCAGATATGAAGCGCTAGGGGAAGGTTATGTGCATGAGTCATGGGAACTACCATTCAGGAATACATGCAGGAATGGGGACACAGAGGTTTTCCTTAGTGGTTCCGACTGTTAGGATGCTTTAAGCGGATCCTTAGTCTGCAAGGACATTTCTCTCCATGGGGCATGCAATGCTTCAGTAGCAAACTTGTCTTGTTATCTGAAGTGTTCTCCAGCTGCCGTGATTTTATCCGGTGTTCAGGCTGCTCTTGAATGGGAGCTATTTGATGCTGAATGTTCAAGGTTGCTGCGGAATGGAACCGGGCATCGCTTATCTAGAGACGGTTAATTCCATAGTGACTTGTTGCATGCAAGTATTGTTTCCACCTGCCCGCACAGTTAGGGAGGCAGTGCTACGGCCTTCGATAAATGTTTCCAACATAGAATTTGATTCTCTGAGCAAACTGAAAGCCATGCTTTTTCGAAAGGATGTGGCCTTAACTTCAGCCAGAGAGACGTTTGATCTCCAGGTTGCAAGGTCCTCGCCTGAGATACAGACACTACTCCATATTAACTCCCCGCTGCATTTTAGGGCGCTGGTCCACCATATCTTTAACATGTCTGATACAAAAGGAATAGTGCACTTTTTTAAATGTATTGGCTCTGGACTGGTTAGCACCTTTCGGACGATTTTTGAAGTTATACCATCTTTCATATACTCCATGTTGGGGAGCGTTTTTGGAGGGCTCCCGCTTGTCCGGCTACTTGTGGCGGGAATTCTGATTTAAATTTTTCTTCTCCGCAATGGATGTCCTAGTTCAACTCAGAATGGCGACAGCACTGCTGGTGCTTTGTTGCCGTGAGAGCATGGTACACTGCTTCGGCACACCTCGGCTTCAAGAATTGAACGAGCACTGGTTCTTATCCTTCAGGACTGTTTCACTTGACTGCCTACAACCTGTCTTCCGCTGTCTGCTTTGCAGCCACAAATGTGTCCTGGATATATGTCTCAGATCACAATTGGTTGTGCCACCGGACATTGAAGTACTGATGGACCCCGTAAAGGCCAATGTATATTGTTGTCCCCAGCGTATTCCATTGATGATGAATGCATTCTTAAGGGCCCCCCTGGGATGCTTCAGCTCCTAGTGATGTGAACAGTGGCTCTGCGGAACACTTCTCGGCTACATCGCCTCCCTCAGCGGCTGTTGTGGGAATTGGATGGAATCACCTTTGTTTCATACACCTGATATGAGATGCGCCTCTGGGAACATCGGCTGTGGTTGTGGGCAACTGCGATGTTGCATCTACCACTCTTAACACATGAATATTTGTCTTTTTCTGTGTAGGGAACAATTTGGCCTGTTTTTAAACAAAATGAACCAAAACAGCTTTTGCTTTCTTCTCTGCACAGTGGCTTTCTGAGTGCTTGGTATTTCAAATGGTATAAGGCCTTAAAGGCTTTTAAATGACTACTTTGGAGGGCGTGGCCGGACCAGCGACGGTAATGGCCGCTTGGAGCTGAAGCTCCGTGAAGACCCCGCGGGCTCTGACCCGAAGCAGCGCTTTGCTGCATGCATTCCTTACTGTAAGCGATAAATTGGGGATCGGAAGACCCATAGCAGTCGCTGAATAAAAAATTGCCACTTAATGGAGCTGCGGAGCTGGGGAATCTTCTGCTGCGATCCCGGCCATTCGGCAAACAAAATGGCGCCCACAGATCAAGAGCCCGTCGTAGGCTGTGCTGAGAGCGAAGCGGCTCTGACGGACTGAGCGTGCCACCGGAGGAGACCCCTGAGCCGCCAGACGGCAAGTCTCTGTTTCTTTTGTCAGATCTGGGCCCCTGCGCGAACCCCTGAGGCCAAGGACACGCTGTGTGGCTCCGACGCGAGTCAGGATGGCAGACACATAGTTGCGCGGCGGGGCCGCCTGGGAGCAGCGCTGACGCGGCACGGACCTGCCGCTCCCCACCCCTGCGGCCGAGTGCTGGGAGCCGGAGCGGCTCTGAGAACGCCGGCGGAGGTCAGAACGGCTGATCGGGGCTGCAATACCCCCAAACGATAACCAGTTCTCCCTGGAGGATTGGGAGCCCGGACTGCAGACGCCTGTCCGCGCGGCAGGGCCGCCTCGAGACCAGCGCGGACACGACACGGACTCGCTGGCCCCCACCCTTGCGACACCTATTGGGAGCTGGAGTAGCCCTGGGAGAAGCCAGCTGAGGCCAAAACTGACGGCTGGGGGCAACAACACCCCAAAGTGATAAATAAACCCCCCAGAGGTCTGGAGTCTGGGCCCAATGAAACGGCCTTCCGGGGCAACAACACGCAGCTACGTGCCTAGACATACCAGCGCAGCGACCTGGTGAGTGCTACCCCACCCCACTGGCATGACACAAGGGGGCCCAGCAATCTTTCGAAGAGGGGAGGAAGACCCATAGCACAACCTGGTGACCAGGAGGAATAGGGGCCATCCGGAGGGAATTGCATTATTAGCACACACACGCCCCCCGCAGTAAGACATTTCTGCGCCTAGAATCCACCTATCTGCGAATGGAGTCCCATAGTGAATGGCGAGGCAGAGATAACTGTGCACCCGAGTGGCGGATCTGTGTTGCGCTACTTGGCTGCGTGGAGAACCAGGGGCCCACTGGGAATGGTGCGTAAAGAGCTCAGGCAGAAACAACTGCAATTTGAGGTGCTTAAGAAAACAGACAGCCGGCAACCCATAACGATGGCGGCGGAAGCGGCTACGGGCGCCACTGGAGGAACTGCTCCCCCAGATAATGCTGCATTAATGCTAGAACTGCGCTCACAGTTTAAATCTTTAGACACTAGGGGGCAGATTTACAATAACTGGCGCATCCCTGCATATTAGCAGGGATGCGCCAGTTATTGTGCGTGACGGAAAAATAGCCTTGCGCCACCATGGATGCGCCGCATTTACAATGCGGTGCACCGTGGCCCAACGCTGTTCAACATCTACATGGCACCCCACGCCCACGTCGCCCGACAGCACAACCTCAACATCATCTCCTACGCCGACGACACCCAGCTGATCCTCTCCCTCACCAAAGACCCTCACACCGCCAAAGCCCACCTCCACGAAGGAATGAAGGCCGTCGCCGAATGGATGAGGACCAGCCGCCTGAAGCTGAACTCGGACAAGACGGAGGTCCTCATCCTTGGTTCCAACCCTTCAGCCTGGGACGACTCCTGGTGGCCAACATCACTGGGAACAGCCCCGCCACCCACCGACCACGTACGCAACCTAGGGGTCATCCTCGACCCCACCCTCTCCATGACTAAGCAGGTCAACGCCGTTTCCTCATCCTGCTTCAACATCCTCCGAATGCTCCGCAGGATCTTCAAGTGGATCCCCACCGAAACAAGAAAAACAGTCACCCAGGCCCTCGTCACCAGCAGGCTGGACTACGGAAACGCCCTCTACGCAGGAACGACGGCTAAGCTCCTGAGACGGCTGCAACGCATCCAGAACGCCTCTGCACGTCTTATCCTCGACATCCCCGACGCAGCCACATCACACCCCACCTGAGAGACCTGCACTGGCTCCCTGTCAACAAGAGGATAACCTTCAAGCTCCTCACCCACGCACACAAAGCACTCCACAACTCCGGACCAGCCTACCTCAACAGACGACTCAGCTTCTACACCCCCACCCGCCAGCTCCGCTCGACCAGCCTCGCCCTCGCCACAGTCCCCCGCATCCGGAAAACGACCGCCGGCGGCAGATCCTTCTCCCACCTCGCCGCCAAGACCTGGAACACCCTCCCCACCAACCTCCGACAGACCCAAGACCTACTGGCCTTCAGAAGACTCCTCAAGACCTGGCTCTTCGATCAGTAGCAGCACCACCCCCCTCTTCCCCCAGCGCCTTGAGACCCTCGCGGGTATGTAGTGCGCTTTATAAGTGACATGATTGATTGATTGATTGAAGGATAGACAGATGCGTGACGCATCTGTCGGCGCAAAGGTGATGCAGTGCTGGAGTCGTGTTGCAAGCGCGATGCAACTCCAGCACTGCTCAGAGGCGGTCTATACTTGCTGTGCTGCGTCACTCCTTACGCCTGCTACAAGCAGGCATAAGGTTTTGGCGCAGCGGGGTCGTAAAAGTGACTCCGTGAAATCTTGTAGATTTCACTTCGTCACTTTTACGAGGCTACCTTGCGATGGAACGCCCACCCTGCATACATTATACCTGATGCAGGTATAATGTAGCGCAGGGCTTTACAACGTGACGCATCTCCCTAGATGCGTCACGTTGTAAATATGTTGCATAGTGGCGCATTGTTTACGACGCCGCTGCGTCACAGAAGTGGCGCAACGGTGTCATAAAGATGTCACAAGGGGCTTGTAAATCTGCCCCTAGATTTAATGCGCTGGACCGGCGCCTCGACAGCCTGGGAGAAAGAATTGACCGCCACGACACCCGACTTGACACAGTAGAGGGACGTACATCGGACCTGGAGGATGGGGCAGCTCAAACTACCAAGCGGGTAGAACGACTGGAACGCATCTTGAAGACGGTTGCCGCAAAGGAAGAGGACTTAGAAGCAAGAAGCCGGCGCAACAACGTGCGAATCATGGGAATTCCTGAATCCACTTATATTGGAAGGCTGGACCAATTTGTAGAACGACTGCTGACTGACCTGTTCGGGACAGAGCACTTCACGAACACGTTCATTGTAGAGCGGGCCCATACAATACTAGGTCCCCGACCTAATCCGGGTCTCCCGCCGAGACCAATCATGGCACGATTATTAAACTTTAAGGACAGGGACACTGTGCTCCGGCTAGGCAGAGAAACTGGGACATTGACATGGCAGGGGACCAGCATCTTCATCTACCCAGACTTCACTGCCCTTGTACAAGAAGCCAGGTGCAAGTTTGTGGGGGCCAAAGCAGCGGTTAGGAAGCTGGGACTCTGTTACGGAATGTTGTACCCTGCGAGGCTCAGAATTGATGTCAACGGTAAGGCGAAAATATTCGACAACCCTGAAGAGGTTCAGAACTTTTGCAAACACTACGCTGGAACCGGCGATGCACGTGGCGGTTCTTCCCCGGGAGGAGCTTGCAGGAGGCCCTGTCGGGCACAAGTGCGGACCTGTTCACAGCCAGCTAGACACATACAGCTGGGCGGACAAGCATTATGCAGCAGCTACATGTCGGAGGACACTTCCAGATGGTAAAACTACGGGCAGAGACCTTGTGACGCAGTGCGATCACTAGCTTATATAGATAGTAAATTGTTGAAGTGGGGTAAATGTCTTTGAACGGCGCCAGCGCGCGGGTCCCACGTGGCATTGCAACCCCCCCTGTGGGAACACAATGTTACCGAATTGGGGGAAACTGCCAAGTTGGCGTTTTGTACAGCAACAGTTAATATTGGGAAATGTAGGGATATCACCTGGCGGGCAGATGCCACGTGAGGGTGGGGGAGGTGGGAGGGGTATAGAATTGTTTAGACACTTATCAGATGCAGGTTTATGGTTTCAGTTATTAGTCTGGTTTATAATTTTCATGAAGCAGGAACAGCACATACAAACAGCTCACCCGACATGGCCCACAAGGTAGAAACATGGTGTAGCACGAACATTACCCTACTGACCTGGAATGTCCGCGGTCTGAATAGCCCTAAGAAGTGTAGACTAGTGCTTCAGTATATACGTCAGCACACTGCAGATATAGTATATCTCCAAGAAACACATTTATCACCTTCCTCCCCGTCTAAATTTGCGTCCACTTGGGGAACCCACAGATACTTCTCTAGCTATAGCTCGTATGCTTGAGGGGTAGCAATATTAATTAACCGACGATTGCCATTTACACACATTGACACAATATCGGACCCAGGAGGAAGATTCTTGATAGTAACAGGAATGCTGGCAGGACATAAAATTTCACTAGCCAATGCATACTCCCCAAACACCGACGAACCCTCCTTTTATGAACAAATACAGGCACAATTAGACAGGCTAGCTACTGACCACATCGTGCTGGGAGGAGATTTAAACATCCTGCTGGAGCCCTTATTAGACAGCACGGCGGAGGCTCCGACGAACAAGCCCCGCTCTCGCAAGGTCTTACTGGACATGTGCCAAGCTTGGGACTTGGTAGACGCATGGCGATATTTGAATCCTTCTAGCACTGAATACACACATTACACACAACAACACAACACATGGACGAGGCTAGATTATTGGTTGATAACTAGACCAACAATCGCATGGGTCAGCAACGTGAGACAACTACCCTGCACACTGTATGACAACACCCCAGTGTCTCTTTCTTTTCTCTTCCCTGCTGAGGGTGGATTTTAGAGGCAGTGGAGGTTTCCCTCCATGGCGCTGAAAGATACAGTTTTTAAAGAAGAGCTATGCACTGCAATTGTGGATTATTTTGCTAACAATACAGGGTCGGTCACCACACAGAAAGTCCTCTGGGAGGCCTTTAAGGCATGCATCAGGGGGGTTTGCATCTCCACGCACACTGGAGTACTGAGAGACCTACAGCGCCGCCTGGCTAGATTAGAGAACGACCTGGCCGCGCTAGATAGGGAGAACATGGTGGGAAGAGCCCGAGACAGCGCGAAATACATGCTTCGCAGGACGGCGTTACTAGCAGAGTACATGGATGAAGCTCACCGTGAGGCATTATATTTAGGGAAATATGCCACAGCTCGCAGATATGGGGAAGGGGAAAAACCAGGTCGTACTTTAGCACGGTTACTTAAGCCATGTTATATGCAGAATTACATCACCAAGTTGCGCGATGCGGAGGGGCGGATTATAGCGGGAACGACTGCCATTGGGCAAACACTGTTGCATTATTACACTGATCTTTACACCACTAAGTCAGACACTAGCATGTATGAGATCAAGAAATATTTGGATGGGATCGCTATGGTTTGGCTTCCAGACGCGCATAGGGAGTTTCTAAGCGAACCTTTCTCAGTTGACGAGATAGAGCAGGCCATTGAAGCAATGGACGGCTCCAAGGCCCCCGGCTTAGATGGGTTTCCCGGAATCTTTTATAAAACATATAAGACGCTACTGGCCCCACGCCTCTTAGAAGTATATGCCGAGGCATTGGAATTTGGCATACTCCCACCCTCGTTCAGAGAGGCGGTCTTAGTGCTACTCCCCAAGCCCGGCAAAGATCCCGAGCAGTGCGGATCGTATCGTCCACTGTCTCTCCTTGACTTTGATTATGAAATTCTAGCCAAAATGATGGCGACTAGACTGTCTCTTTTAATGGAACAGATTATAGCGCCCGCACAAACTGGATTCATTAGGCACAGGTCCACGGCTCTCAACCTCGGGACATTTTTTTCAGTCGTCAACAGAATAAATCCCAATACGCCTGCAATAGCGGCTTTTTTGGACACAGAGAAAGCATTCGATTCCGTGGAGTGGCCTTTCTACATGCCATTCTGGCTAAGATGGGCATACCAAAGGGATTCACTGACCTGGTGAAGCTGCTATATGCAGGCCCCACAGCTCGCATTCGCTTTAACGGCACAATAATGGAACCTTTCGAAGTGACCAGAGGCACCTGGCAGGGATGCCCTCTATCCCCATTACTTTTTATAATTGCAATGGACCCCCTCATTCGCTATCTCCAGAAGTATAATTTACACAGAGGCCTTCAGTTTAAGCATGGCCCAGTGTTAGTGACATTATACGCAGACGATGTGGCGCTGTATGTTAGGAAACCAGGAGATAATTTGCAACCGTTATTAACAGAAATAGAACGATTTGGAGCACTGTCCGGCCTCAATATCAACTGGGGTAAATCAGAGCTATTCCCTCTGACGGACATACAAAATCGCGAGGGCGGGGAGTTTCCTGTGACATGGTGCGAGGCGGAAACCAAATTCCTGGGAATATACTTACATAGGGACCGAGAGAAGGTACTACGCTTAAATTACGGCCCATCGCTGAATCGCTTACAAACACAAGTGGAGCAATGGGTCAAGCTACCACTGTCAATGGCTGGGCAGATACCAATTAATAAAATGGTGATACTGCCTTGCTTTCTTTATTTATTCACTAACATTCCTATCCCATTAACTAATGCTTTTTTTGCACAAATCCGTACACACCTAATAAAGCTGGTATGGGGAGGGAAACAGCCTAAAGTCAGCTGGGACACTATAACCCTTCCGTATGATAGAGGGGGCTTTGGAGTACCTGACATGCAGCTCTACTTTCTAGTGGCGCAGTGTGGATATGCACACCATTGGTACCACCCCGACGCACGCGTACCCTATGCCAAACCTGAGAGAGATTTAGCGGACCCCACGCCATTGAACGCAGAACTCCCTACTGGGATCCCACGAGACCCACATGATATACAGCCACTCTATACTACCTGCTGGGCATGGAAAAAATTGCTCACGAAAACAGGGGGGGTCGACATTATATTCCCCAACATTGCCGCTGTCGGCGAACCCTTGGCTCCCCCCTACATTGGAGGCCGGGACTCGCCGCACTCTTTCTCGATTGGGGTTAGAGCCCATAGGGGACCTGTTTCCAGGGGGCCATGCATTCTCCCGCACGGAAGATCCGCGCTTCTCGACAGCTACATTTATGGACCACTTCATACTGACCCGACTACAGAGCGCGCTGAGGGGCGCAACCGCAACCTACCCGATAGAGCTGGAGGAATTTGGCCCACTCACATTAGTTATTACAGACACTGGCGGAGAACATATTACTTCTAGACTATACAAAGCATGTCTTGCACTAATGCCACAATGAGATGCTAGGATTAGAGAAGCGTGGGCTGCCGATATTGAACAACCACTCACAGACAAAGTATGGGAAGGATATTGCAAACAAATTAAACTAGTTTCATGCAACCATAGACACAAACTACTACACTTCAAGATGCTTAGGAGGGCCTATGTTACACCACAACAGATGGTCAGGATAAAAAATACTACCTTTACGCATTGCCCCAAATGTAACTTACAGGCGGCATCATTTATCCACATGACTTGGTCCTGCAGTATAATAAATGCCTACTGGCGAGAAATATTTAGTCTAGTACAGCAGATGGTGGGGACGCAGTTGATGATATCCCCACTGATTGCATTGATGGGCTATGTCGAATCGTTGCCTAAATGCACACGTAGATTCATAGCAATAGCAATGCTACTGGCGAAACGCGAAATAGTCATCCGCTGGGGCACTAGGCAGAAACCCAATGTTAAAAGCTGGCTTAAGAGCATGACATTCTGTGACACCACGAGCGAATTATACGCTGAACTACAACTGCCCACATCGTGACCCAAAGACATATGGCAGCCCCTTAGGGAATACCTCAGTCTGCAAGAGATGAGGGACACACAACCCAGTCAAGAGAGGCAGGAAGTGAGTCAGGGCGTATAATTAATGGGGTGGAACTGTAGCTCTTCATAGGGTAAGGAAGCGTTTACGGAAACACAAATGCATAAGGCTGAGAATGGGACATAAGTGCTGAGAAGTAGGGACATACAAAACGTAAAATATAGATGACCATTAGCTATACCGGATAAGGTGCTTATGTACACCTGTTCTATTATGTTTTTCGATCCTGCATGATATGTACCTGCATATTAATGTATCAAGAATTATTGTGCATTGTTAACAAAATGATAAAGGTTTAAAAAATAAATAAATAAATGACTACTTTAAAGGGAAGCTCACTTTTAGATATTTTTAAGAGTGGTTTTTAACGTTTTTAAACGTTCTGTTGGCTTTTTAGATAGCTTATATATATTGACCCTTAGTATGAGGAGTGGGTGTTATATCCCCGGGTTAGGTCCATGTAGCGAAGCAGCTTATTTCTTACATGGTCCTCACAATAACATTTCGTCCATGAACTTTTGCACATATTTGCGTGTGTGACAATATTGGATTCGTTTCTATGGAACTCAACTTGTTTACACATCTAGCTTCGCACAACATTATCACAATGCCTTGAAAATGATGTACAAGGGTCTCTTTTTGCGCTATGTTTAAATGTCATCTCTATCTTCATCTACAGGGCGACAGGTTTATCTACAATCCTATAACATCACTAATCTATATGCAAATCACAAGCTGCTTTCTATTATAAAAGATGAGCATCCCGATAGATTAGCAGAGGAGGCACTTCAGCTGACACCGAGGGTCCTTGCATGCTGAGAATTCACCACGCAGTGGTCTGACATCTTGTGAGGGGTGTCCAGTTCGTGACCAAGATGGAGTCCTTCATTCTTTCCCATCAGGTAATGGATTTGGATCATCCCTTGGGGGGATTCTTGGCTCTACACCTACACCCACTCTAGGTACACTTAGAGTAGGGTTCGCATAGTAGGAGTACGCTTGAATATTGCCTTGTTTTATATGCCTGCATATATACACTGCTTTAGCACCATGGTAGAACTATATCTACTATTTACACTTTTGGTGCTTGTAATCACTTTCATCTGCTTCTGTCTCCTAATCATTGCAGCACACATATTTTTAACAAGAATAACGGTGGTTCAATAAATATATTGAAAACGTCCCACTGTGTATTTGCTGTATACTTCTCTGAGAATACATGAGCATGAGTAACTGAGCAAAAGGTTTTGTACAGTTTCCACGATCCCTGAGGGGTCAGGGTTGTCATGTTTAGTGGTTGCCACAAACCATTTGCTCCCTGGTAAGGTTAGGGAGGCTCATGGTGGCACTGTGAGCCAGCTGGTCTCTAGGCCAACATATCCTGCGGGGGTGTCCGTAACCAGTCTCAGCACCAAGCCTCTAGTTTATGTTGTCCAACAAACGCGCAGATCCTACGGATTAGTAGGAACTACACAACACTCAAGGAGCGCTATTGTGGCTCAGCAACATTATACATCTCCCCTGCACGCTATCGGACCATGCTCCTGTATTAGTCACTCTAAATATACCCATATGCGTCCCCATGGTCCGTCATTGGCGTTTCCCTGCCACAGCAATGTGTGATGCAGTCTTTCGCCTTGAAGTCCAGGAGGCTATCTTTTCATTTTTTTCCATCAACACTGGCACTGTCGAGAAACACTCTATCCTATGGGAGGCATTCTAGGCCTATATAAGAGGTAATTGTATCTTGAAACATGACCATGCCAAGATAGAAGACAAACTTCGTACACTAAACTCTATAAACAAAACCACACCTTCCCCACACCATCTCCACGACAGGTCACAATTGTTGCAAAAATGTCATGACCTTGCCCAGCGAGAAGTCACTTATTTGGGAAAGTACGCTAAGGCGTACAGATATGGTGAGGGTGAGTGCCCTGGTCGTACTTAGGCTCACTTGCTAAGTCCTCCCTATCATGCCACATATGTGACTCATTTGCAGCGGCCCAATGGTACCGCCCTCACTGATAGCGCTACCATCTTGGCTGACTTTACAGACTATTCACTTTACACGTCTCACACAGGCACTGGCGCCGATGCATTGGCAGATTACTTGTATGAGGTTGCTATGTTTTGGCTTGAACCTGGCCAAAAGCAATTCCTGCCTCCCCCATTACGTGCGTGGAACGTTCGCAAGCCATAGATGATTTAAGAGGCTCCAAGGTTCCGGCACTGGAAGGGTTCACAAGAGATTTCTATAAAGCTTATAAACCACCTCTGGTCCCTCATCTGTTGGAGATGTATGCTGAGTCTCTTGAGCAGGACTCTTCCTCCCACACTGCGAGAGGCTGTAATTACACTGCTACTTAAACCCAACAAACCTCCTTATCACTGTCCCTTATAAACCATGATACAAAAATGTTCGCCAAAGTATTAGCCACTCGTCTTTCCCGGTAAGCTGTGTACATGAATGAAAGGATGGGATGGATGGCTGTAGAATGCAGGGCTAGAGAGTGGCTGTAGTGTGTCTTCCGGGGTTATCTTCCACTGATGGGGCTCCCGTTGATGTGAGAAAGACCCAGAGGTTGCATACGGCAGGGCACATGTGACTGTGGGTGGTATTGGCCCAATGATGTCTGGATGTAGAACAGATATGTCAAAAGGTGGAGGGCTGGCCGAGAAGCTGGTTTGTTGAGTGAATTAGCTGGTCCCTGTTGGACTGGCTGGGTAGCTGTGCACGTCCTGGCACTAGGGTGGGGTGGGCATGGATGGTCGCAGGATTGTACTATGTTTGTCCGTGGGAGGGAGGAGGGGTTGATGTGCATTGCACGTTTTTGTTTCATGGTTGGTGGCAGATGATGGGTAACACTGCATGGCGCGGGAGTTGGAGGGCAACCACTATACGACACACATTATGACGTGGACTGACCTTAGAATTTTGACGTGGACAGTCAGAGGGTTGGGGACATACACTAAGCGGCAAAGGGTGCTCACCTTTCTCAATCGACATAAAATCTCTATAGCTTGTTTACAGGTAACACACTTAGATGATACAGGTGATGCATGCCTAGCAAAGAAATGGCACTGTTTTTTTTTTCACTCCTCCTATTCTACTTACACCAGAGGCGCATTAATCTGGTTAGCGCCCGGTGTCTCGTTCTCCCATATTTATATGGAGGCTGATGTAGGTGGTCGATTTGTAGTGTTGCAGGGGACCCTGGATGGACAGGATCTGACTATCTTGAACACCCATGCCCCTAACACTGATGATCCAGTAGTTTTTAACAACCTACAAGACCTGTTACTGCAAGATGTTGACGGCCCGCTCCTGTGGCAGGGTGACATTTTAGATGCTGAACTAGACAGGGAGGCCCTAGGGTCGGGACCAAGCCTTTAATGACCACCGCGCTCCGTGATGCGAAACCTGGGATTTGTGGATGTTTGGAGGCAGCATCACCCAGCGCAGTAGGTGTATACCTGTCATTCCAAAATGCATAATACCTACAGTAGACTCAACAGGATACTGGTAACGTGATACGCGCCGCTGAAAGACACTGAGGTGACCCACTTGGCACGCTTTCTATCGGACCACAGCCCTGTAAGCTGTGCCCTGAAATGGGGTGACTGTTGGAGGGAGACTAGTTCTTGGAGAATGCAAGTTGACATCCTAGAAGACCCAGTCAGGAGGGGGTGCTCTTGCAGGCTCTATCGGATTACATGCCGATCAACTGGGGTACTGCAACCAGTAGGGCAACTGAGTGGGAAGCACTGAAGGAGGTTCTGAGGGGTCAATGCATGAGTTTAGCCTGAAGAGTGCGTAGACAGCTTCAGCAGGAACTTGGCAGGGAGGAGATAGTGCTGGCCATGTTACAGGCTGGGGAGCAGGCGCAAATGGATGATCGCTGCAGAGAACAGGCAGTACATCAACGTATAGCGGAGATCTGGGATCGCCTGGATAAATACATGCTTAAGCAATGTAGGCAGAGACTGCATAGGGAGGGGGATAAGTCAGGTTGGCTGCTGGCTTGGATACTCCATAGGGAGCACCCCCCTCCACTGACCACACACCTGATATCGATGGATGGCTCCAGGGTTGCCACCAGGGCTTGGATATTGGGTGTCTTTAGACAACACTTGCAGCAAGTGTACGGTGCGGATCCCACTATAACCCCAGACCACTATGTCCCATTCCTGGAGGGACTGGACCTCCCGCAGCTGGCACCGCTGGTCATGGAGGCCCTTGATGGCCCTGTTGGGCTGGAGCTGCGCACAGCACTGAGTATGTTGCCATGGGCCAAGGCGCCGGACGGAGATGGTTTTCCGCCAGAATTCTATCAGGCGTTCTTGGCAATGGTAAAGCAGCGTCTCTTAGAGGTTCTCTTGGAGGGGCATGAGAGCGGAGTCCTACACTTATCAATGAGGGAGGGGGAGATCTGTATGTTTATTAACCCGGGCGGTGTTGAGTCTGATCCTGCTGCTTATAGACCGCTTACCATGATAAATGCAGGTGTATAAATACTGTGCAAGCTACTCGCTAATCGCCTGGCCCCTCATATGACCCAGTTGGTACCTGAAGATCAGTGTGGGTTCATCCCCGAATGAAACACAGGTATGAATCTTAGACATCTTTCCCATGTCAAGGTGGAGCACCGGGACAAGGAGATGGCACTGGTCTCCATTGACCTGGAAAAGGTCTTTGACATGGTGGACTTGGGCTACCTGCTTGAAGTGCTAAGAGTCATGGGCTTAGGCCCACAATATCAGGGATGGGTCTGGTTACTTTATATTGACCCCCAGTGCAAGACTGCGCGTAGTGCGAAGTCGATCGGAGGCATGGATCCTGGAGAGGGAGACCCGGCAGGGCTGCCCCCTGTCATCCCTCCTGTTTGCGTTAGCAATAGAGCCTCTGGCGACCTGGGCATGTCATGTTATAGAGGACTGGGGTATATGATTGGGTGGCACACGGCACATCATCTCGCTCTACAAGGACAATGTGCTTTTTTACGTTGGCACTCCACGTGTAGCGTTGCCCCGATTGTTGCAACTCTTAGATGACTTTGGGAACTTGTCTGGTCTCTGCCTCAACCGCAATAAGTCCTTGATTTATCCCCACGCCATTGGATCATCTCCCAAACCTGAGCCTCCAATGGGAGCTGGCAAGCTTCCGATATCTGGGGAAACAGGTGGCCCACATGGAGACACAGCATCTACGCTGTAATATGGATTAGGTCGTTGATGCCTTGTGAAAATCGCCAGCCTTCTGAAACAACTTGCCACTGTCACTGATGGGCAGACTGGCAGTGTTGAAAATGGTGTTGTTGCCGCAATGCCTGTATGCACTGCAGAACTTGCTCTTACCCATACCCCAGAAAGTTTTTAAACAGTTGAACTCCATAATGATATCCTTATTGTGGGCTGGTTGTCGCAGTAGAGTGGCTCGGACTACGTTGACCTGATGGTACGAGGAAGGGGGGTTGGAGGTGCCAAGGCTCGATCTGTATTACACCGCGCATCTACAACATGTGGTCCAGTGGTTGGCCGAGGGGGACAACTGGGAGAAACGTCTTCTGGCGGGTTTGTTGGCCACTGACTGCCTTCCTGTGGTGGTAATGGAGGGGGTGAGAGTCACAGGGGACCTCCCCTATGTCGTCCGTCAGACAGTGTTTATTTGGCAGCACTATGTAGAAGTGGTTTTGAGGCGCACCCATTCCACCGAGAACTCCCGCTATGGATACTGGCACTGGTTCAGCAGATGATGGCCAAAATATCCTTTCAGGCCTGGAGGAACGGTGGGTGTTCGCAGTTGGGGCAATTGTATCCGGGTAAATCGTTCATTACCTTTAAACAAGCCTGTGAAGACTTCACACTAGGGCTGGGACATTTCGTACATTATGCTGGACTAGCAGAGATGGCTAAACTGACCTGGCCCTCATTCTCTGCGGCCCCCCAGCCCACGCGTACAATGGATGTCATACTAACCTGCGTCATGAGTAGGCATCTGATCACACAGCTTTATAGGGCAATGAGGGAGGACGCGACTGGCCTGCCACTCGGGCATGACCTGCGTGGGAGTCGGACCTGGACTCTCCATTGGACGACAGTGCATGGACGAGTGTCTGTAAACGGGAGACATCCATTACCATGCGGGCATTGCATCGCAATGCCTTTACATCGCGGGTATTACAACGTAAGTCGTTACAACGACTTGCGCTGGATGGCGCTCTAACCTAAGGAATAGTATGATTTACTATTCCAACACCTTCCCTACTGTACGTAGACTGGTGTTGGAATAGTAAATCATACTATTCCAAAGTCCAGCGCCCTCCAGCGCAAGTCGTTGTAACGACTTGCGTTGTAAAAATTGCGATGTAACGTACCGTGATCATTTTGATCGCGTTGTAACGTTACATATTCTCTGTAAACGTACTCACTCGGTGTCATGCAATGCCCGCTTCAAATTGGTGCATTACAATTTCCTTCATAGGGCTTAAATTACCCCCAAAGGCTTACATCGTCTTCCCCCACCCACCGGTATAGTTGCCCACGCTGTAGAACCAGTAGGGCGGACTTTATGCACCTGGCATGGAGATGTTGTATGGTGCAGTACTTCTGGGAACGGGTAGTGACGGACCTTCGATGGGCCACACGCTTACAAATTGACCTCCTACCACAGCAGTGCCTGCTGGGCAATGTTAGGAGACCAAAGGATCATAAGATGGACTACAAATTCTTGCAACTGGCACTGGTTCTGGCCAGGCTCAGATTGGCTATCACCTAGATGGGGCAGCACGCCCCCATAGTTGAACAGTTGCATAGGGATGTACAGGAGTGGGCACTGGCCGAAGAGGTACACATAAAGCTGAATAGGCAGGATGATTAATTGGAGGATGACATACTGGTATGGAGGGATGTGTGCTACACCTTCTTAGACCCACGCAAAGACACAGAGTCTGCTGATAACGATGATACAGATGAAAGTGTGGGTGATGAAGTCAGGAGAGGGCTAATCGCAGCAATACCACGGTGTTTGTGTTGCCTGTTTAAAGTGTGGCCTGGCACAGTGGACAGGTGGAGAATGGCCACCCAGGTGATTGTTTTTTGGACTATGATTCCTTCCAGCGTGGCCTGATGTGTATTATGTATAATGTTGCTCATTCTGCTGCCTATTGTTTAGTAAAACACATATTACACATTGACGGGACAATCAAACCTATAGTCCTACGGCAGTAGTGAGTCCCCTTGCACCTGTCCACCCAGGTGAAGGAAGATCTGGAAAGGCTTTAAAAGATGGATGCCATGGAAAAGGTATCCGGCCCAACCCTGTGGGTGTCGCTGAGGATAATAACTCTCAAATCAAACCAAGGTCAGTAAGACTATACATCGACATGAGACTCCCCAACTGGGCCATCTGGTTTGAATGACACATAATACCAACGATGGATGATATTATTGCTGACCTCAGAGGGGCACAGTGGTTCTCCAAAATTGACCTGAAAGTGGGGTACCACCAACTGCTGTTAGACCCCGATAGTCAATACATCACCTCATTCCCAACTCAGCTAGGCCTCAGATGGTGCAAGAAACTAAACTTCAGGATAGCTTCGGAAGCCGAGGAATTCCAGAACAAGGTGAGAGACACATGTCCAGACTCCAGGATATTATCAACATCAGAGATGACATACTGATCTACTCCAAATTCATGGAGGAGCATCATCAACATGTGAAGGCCACACTGCAAAGAATTTCAGACTGCGGCCTCACTCTACATCGATACAAATGCCAATTCTTTGAAACACAGGTAGAATTCTTCAGGTACATTTTTCCCTAGGAGGTCGTCAGAGTAGACCTGAGGAAGTGGGATATCATCCACAACACTCTGAGCTTCTTGGGAATGGCTAATTACTGGTGTCTAATCTGGCAATGATGATTGAACCAGTAAGGCCCCCATGAAAGGCCATGCAAGGTAAGAATGGGGCAGTCCCTAACACAGCACATTTACAACGTCAAAGAAGCTGTGCTCCATGATGTCACAATGGCATATTTTTTTCCACAAAAGGATACAGTGCTTACAGTGGATTCTAGCACCGAGGGGCTTGGAGACAATCTTGGTACAGGAACAAAGCAGAGACACGTGGGTCCCAGTGTCTTTTGCCAGCAGAGCCCTGACAGACATTCAAACCCGCTGCACCGAATAGAACAAAAGGCTTTTCCAATCAAATAGGGGGTGCCCTCTTTATCTGCATGGGAGGAGATTTAAGGTTGTCACAGACCACAAACCCCTTGTGAACGTCTGCCAAGGCACCTGACAACATCCAGCACTACGGATTGAGAAGTGATTGGTGCAATTGTAATAGGACCAGCTAGAGGTCACCTATCAGCCAGAGGCGAAAACCCCACTGACTTCCTCTCGAGACACCCCAGATGCAGCTCAGGATGTGTGGCACAGCAGTTAGCGGACAGTGAAGACTACATGAAGCTGATTACATAAGGACCTTATTCACAAGCTCCAATACTTTATCCGAGAGACAGAACAGGATGAGTGGCTGAAAAAAGCACTGAAAGCACGTAAAAATAACAATTAGGTAACATTTCTAGCCCAACTAAGACAATATGACAAGAGTACCAGAGACATTATAGAAAATCTATGGAGAACCAGGGCAGAAGTTAATGCCAAAGGAGATGGCCTCATCCAGCGAAGGCAGTGCATTTTTCTTCCCCAGGCTATGCATGAATTAGTGGTCACTCTCACTAAGGATGCCAAAGTATGGCTAAAACAAAGTCCTGCTTGCAGGAGAAACTATGGTTTCCAAGAATGGACCAAAGAGTACAGAAAATCAAGCGGACCGGCTGAATAGCGAAGCGGAGCAACCCACTCCAGTCATTACTGACACTTTGCAAAACCCCATGGATGCATGTGAGTGTCAATTTCCGGAGCTTCCCAGACGGACGACACACCATAGTTTCCACATTGACTTTCATTCATGGTTCCCAGTAGTGGATATCATGGAGAGCCCTGCGTGTGAACATATGAAACCTAAGTTGGAAAAGGTCTTCTCGACCTTTGGACTGCCTTCAGAGATCCAAACTGATAATGGACCCCCATTCCAGGGACATGATTTCCATAAGTACTTGAATGAACTTAACATCCATCATCACTGAATCATTCTCCAATGGCCCGAATCCAATGGGGATGTGGAGCAGTTTACGAGGACACTCATCAAAGTCCTCTGCATGAGAGTGCATCAGGGGGAAGACCCCGAATAGATTTTTCACAACTTTCTATGAGAGTACAGAAATACACCACACTGTTTCACCCAGTGTACGCCTGCTTTGTTGCTATTTGGGAGGAGAGTAAAAAACATCTGTAGTAGTTAAGTCTTGGGTCTGTGTGATGGAATATTGGAATGTTCTGTTTCCTACATTCCAATGTTCCAATGCATGATGAATGTTCTAGGAAGTTTGGTTGGAATGTTTTTATTTGAATATGCTTGGGGAACCTGCGTGTTTCCTCTACAGTTATTCCCGATTGTACATGAATCAGGATGCTCCAATAAAACGACTGGACAAGATGTCTTGTGTCGTGTAATTTCTACTACAACATTTTGGCAACGAGGATGGGATGTATTTGAAGGTACTGTCGGAGCATCCTGAGAGAAACAGAGATCGAGTACGGATCACGTACGGATCTACATAGGTTCGGTTGGTGGTGAACAGATTGATCAGCTGTGGATCGGCGTTGCTGAGCGCTTTGATCATGGAGGTTCAAGAACAGGAAGGAAGTTTACTGATTATTTATGGAACAGAGTTTAAGGCTGATTGCAGGAAGGGTTCCGTTACCTTGTCATTCTGAAAGCTGGAAGGAATGGTGCCGGAGGTGAGTGCCGGGATAGCTGGTTGACAATCAGCTGGTCGGGAGGATATTGGTGAAGTGAGAAGGCGTTTTTCGGAGACAGTGCATGTGAAGAAAGACTCAGCGCGAGCGTCGGAGCGAGAGCCATGTACGCGAGGAAGGACTCGGCGCGAGCGTCAGAGCGAGCTGCTTTGTGTGGTTTGCTGGGACGTAATAACGCATTACAGAGCGCACTGAGGAGTGACGTGTGTGGATCGGAGACAACAATAGGAGCGGCAAAGAGAATTGTGCAGGGAACACGAACAAGTTTGCGTGTGCGTTTCAGTGACACGCACACTGTTCCTACAGCAACTATAAAAGAAGTGCGATCACGGAAGAGTGATCATGAAGAAGTTTGAGTGTGCGTTCCAGTGATGCGCACACTGTTTTATAGCAACAGAGGAGAACAGGTTTTCAAGTAAAGACCATATTTTAAAAGAACGTTAAAAGGTTACCAGCAACAGTTGTGTGTATGTTCCAGTGACGTGCACACTCAATTCAGTGTTGAAGTGTTCATTTATTATTTTGTTGCCAGTCATTGTGTTTTTATTTGCATTTATCATATATTTAGTATTTTCATTTATTTATTTAATATTTATTTAGGTTACTCATTATTGAGATTGCAGTTACACAATGAGTGATGTATGTGGGAATTCACCTCCAGCATTCTGTAAAGGACCAAATCAACCTTATATGAAGTGGGAGAAATGGCTTAGACAATTTAAGACCTATTTGTTGGCAGGAATTGGTGGTAGTTTTGGTCCAGATAGAAAAAAATCTTTGTTGTTAAATCTAATGGGTGCAGATACAGAAGATATATTTGAACATCTACCTGGAAATCCTACGCCTCATGGTATGGATGCAGGTGATTATGACTGTTTTGCTGAGACTTTAGATAGAAGAAAAGGTTTACAGAACAACTGCATATTGTATTAGAAAGGTATCATTTTTATACTCGACATCAGTTAGTGGAGGAGACTGTAGATTTATATGTTTCTAGTTTAAGGATTTTAGCGGCGGATTGTGAATTTGGTGAACAGGTGGACACTTACATAAGAGATCAATTGATTATACGTTGTTATAATAAAAAGATTCAAGAACAGTTGTTGCGTCAGCGCAATCCCAGTTTACAAGAAGCTATTGATATAGCAAAGAGTGTTGAACGTTCTATTACTTCGTTCAACACGATTAATGTGAATAACTTGACTGTAGGTGTTGGTGCTGTAGCTATCAAAGATGCACAGAAATATGGTGCACAAAGAATGAAAAGCGGTAAATCTTTTTCTCCAAATATTAATGCTGGGAAAGTAATGTGTACACTTTATGGTTCAAGAAATCATTCAAGTCAGTTTAGGAATTGTCCAGCTAAAGGGCGAGAGTGCTTTAAGTTTTAAAAAATTGGACATTTTGGGGCCATGTGTCAGAACAGTAACAGACGTGTTTCCAGTGGGATGGAAAGTTATGTGGAGAACGAGATGGATGTTGAGAGTAATGTAAGAGTAAAATTCTATGTGTGAGAGAGACAAACATAAATGAAATTGTACAGCACAATGTAGACTGCATTGCTAAGGAAGAAATTTATTGTATTACAGATGTAAAAGAAACTTTTTCGAGTAAAGTTGTGTGTGCTTCTCTGGAAGTTGTTGATGTTGACAATGAAGAATATGTACCTCTGTTGTGTGAAATTAGTATTGATGGTAATAAATTTGAAGTTATGGCAGATTCAGGATCACTATGTACCATAATTTCAGATGGATTTTTCCACAAAACTGGAAGAACAAGAATTTGGAACCTAATGATATAAAAGTTTATGGTTTTGGGGGTAAAGAAATTCAGATGTTAGGGTTTTTTATTTCTGATATTTCGTTTAAACATAGAGGATATTCTTGGAAAAGTGTATGTTGCAGTAGATGGTTTGCAAGTATTGGGTTGGAGACACCAAGGAAAGTTTAACATTACGCTACATCCAAATTCTAATATACAAGTACGCATAGCAGAAGATTTATTGACTGTACAGAATAGTGAGTTGGTGCATGGTGATGATGTGGAGTCTATTTTGAGTCAACACAGAAAGGTCTTTGGATAAGAATTGGGGAAAGTCAAAGGATCTACACATAAAATTCAATTTAAAGAAAATGCAGTTCCAACTAAGCACACATTAAGGAATGTACCAATATCACTTGGACATGAATTGTTCAAACTGATTAACAAGTTATGTGATGAAGGTGTTATTGAGCCTGTCATTGTCTCAGAATGGATTTCTCCAATCGTTATGGTTGAAAAGAAAAATTGTGAACTTAGGATGTGCATTTATTTGAGGTCGGTAAATAAACAGATAGTAGCTGAATGTCATCCGTTACCTAAGATTCAGGAACTGTTGGCAAAATTGGATGGTGCTAAGTATTTTACAACCATAGATCTTAAATCAGCATATCACCAAATTGAGTTGACTGAAAATTCTAGACATATCACCACTTTTATAACACCTGAAGGCACTTTGAGATATGTTAGGATGCCTTTTGGTCTGTCATCTGCAGCATCAGTGTTTCAGAAACTAATGCATTGTTTATTTGGAAACATTCATGGTGTAGTGGCATTCCAGGATGATATGTTAATTTATTCAGACTCCTTGGACAAATATCGTGAAATGGTTAATAATGTACTGTCAATCTTAGAAGAGAAAGGAATGACAATCATTAGAATAAATGTAAGTTCTTTGCTTCAGAGGTGGAATATTTGGGTCATTAAATCAATTCTAAAGGTATTTCACCTAAGAAATATTTGTTACAGGCAATTTGTTGTTTAGAAGAACCACGGAACAAAGAACAGCTTAAATCATTTCTTGGACTATATGAATATTATTCTAGGTTTGTATGAGAATTTTCAGATGTTGTTCTTCCTTTAAGAGCTTTACTTAAAAAGGGTCAAGTTTGCGTGGACTTTGGAACATGTTCCAGCTGTCAGTGCCATTAAAAATGCTATTTTGGAATGCAAACCTCTTTCTCCATTTTCGCAGTTTGCAAACAATGTGGTCACCATGGATGCAAGTTCAACTGGTCTTGGCGCGGTTTTGAGTCAAGTTAAGGGTAGTGTAGAAAACACTATTGCTTTTGCATCCAGACCTTTATCTCTAGCAGAAACAAAGTACTTCACCATAGAATGGGAAGCTTTAGGATGTGCTTGGACTGTTGAACACTTCAAGATGTATCTATGGGGGAAGTCTTTCAAATTGCAGACAGATCACAAACCACTTATATCGTTGTTGTCAAAAAATGGTGTAGGTAAAGCCTAATCAAGGTTTGTGAGGTTATTAGCCAAGTTATACGAGTACAATTTTATAGCAACTTATATACCTGGACTACAGAATGTAAGGGCTGACTGTTTATTGAGACTTAGCAATGAACCACATTCCTCACAGTGTACTTTGCAGCAGGAAGAGTGTGTTGTTGCCACGGTAGAAGATGCTGTTTTGGCTGTAGCACATGTAGTGTCAAAAGAAGAATGGTTAAAGGCAAGTTTGGAGGATGAAACGTTAGTATTGATCAAGAAGTATATTATAGATGGTTGGCCTCTGGAAAAGTTTTTGTATGAAGATTGTTGTGTTTTTTGGAAAGTAAGAGATGAACTCTCTTTTGAGAATGAGTTGGTCATGAAGGGTGAATTATTTGTGCCACCTGTTTGTATCAGGAAAAAATTGATCTCTATTGCCCATCTCGGTCACATTGGTCAAACAGGTACCACTAAGAAGCTCAAGGAATTATTTTGGTGGCCTTATATGGACAGTGAGGTGGTTAGTTTTGTGAGAGATTGTGTCTTATGTATGGATTCTGATAAAGTGCTTAAGGTACAACATTCTGAGATGATAAGATCGTCTATGCTGGAGATGCCATTGGAAAAGCTGGCTATTTACATTTTGGGGCCATATGAAGGGATTGATTCTAGTAAGGTGTACATCCTGGAGGTTATAGATTACTTCTCTAAGTGGGTTGAAACAAAGTGGGTTTCTCAAGTTGATTCTCATGTTATTGTTGAGTTTTTGAAGGCTATTTTTAGAAGAGAATGTTTTCCAGTAAGAATGGTGGCTGACAATGGAACGCAATTTACATCTCAGGTATTTTGTACATTTTTGAAGGATTGTAACATTGAACATGTAAGAACTGCACTTTACTCTCCGAATATGAATGGACTTGTAGAAAGATTCAACAAGACTTTAGTAGAAGGTATTCAATTGGCATTGAAGGCTCGCATTGATGTGAAGAAACACATTTCAGATTTGTTTGGTCATATCATTGTACCCCACATTGCACTACAAAGTTTACTCCATTTCAGCTTCTCAAAGGAAGGAAACCGAGATGTGAACTGAACTTAAATGGAATTATCAACATTGATAAAAATGATGATGTTAAAGAAATGTTTAGACAAGCAAGATCAAATTGTGAGTGGAGACATAAAAAGGATGTTAGTACATGTGTTAAAAGAAATATGAGGCGTCCCTTAAAAATCGGGGATTCAGTTAAGATCAAATTACCCCTGTATGTTAAAAAAGGTCAATAAAAATTTTCTACAGTGTTTGAAGTGCTTAAAGTTGGTAAGACGTCTGCATTATTGGATAATGAATCTTGGTAATTTCGAAATTAGCGAAAGTAAACAAATTGATTCCCTAGTTTGTTGATTCCACTTCTGAACCAGATTTTGGAAGTGACTTGGCTTTAGAAGATGTTAACAAGGAAGTAATTTGTTCAGAAAGTGATGGTGCTGCTTCTCATGATGTTTCAAATTTGATGGAGAGGAAAAAGGGTCAGAGTAATACCTAAGAAATGTAAAGATTTTGTATTATTTTAGTTATAGAGTTTTATTATTTGTCTTAAAGGCCCATTACGATACCCGGCGTAAAAAAATCCGCCACGCATGAAAGCGGCAAAAATCCACCCGCACACACCGTCTGAACACCGACCACGCCATTACGATGACACAAACCGAAACCGCCATCGGCGAAAAATCACCTAAGATACCGCCCGCCCTCGTCCGAGTCGGAGTCAAACCGCCCGCCACGGACGGAAACACGCACGACAACACAAAACCGCCCGCCCTCACGGCCGACACACCGCACGTGAAATTACGATCGCACCGCCATGAGCGCGGGTAAACCACAAATATACCGCCCGCCAGCGCAAACAACGCCGATGAGAATTGACACGGCAGAAGCCATGGCGCCCACGTCCCTGCACAGAAACCATCCGCTGACAAAAACAATCGCACACAACATGGCCAACAAGTCCACACAGCAAGGCACGCACAAATACACAAGCACAGTACACATCCCGAAAACACCCCCTGGACAAACAAAAACTACAAAGGCCAGAACACCAGACACAACACACCTGAAAACAACAGACCATGAGGACACACCCACATAGGTAAGTACAAAAGCAGCACTCCCACAGACCACAACCCCTTGCAACATTGCAAACTAGAGAGGAGAGGAGAGGACACAGTGACACAGCAAGGACAGCAGCACACCACAGAAACGCACACATCACAACCACCACCACCACCACCACCACCACCAAACACCGGCACCACAAACCCCCTGCACATTACACAACACACACCGCACCAGCACCACAAACACCATGGCACCACAAAGAATGCCCAAGTTCACGCCCATTGAGCTGACGGTCATGGTCGACGAGATTATCAAGGTGCATCCACAAATCTATGGGAACCTGGTCCAGCACACACCACTAGCCACCAGAAAGAGAATGTGGAACCGGATCGTAGACCAGGTCAATGCAGTCGGGACCCTGCCCAGGAACAGAGTTGAAATAAACAAACGGTGGAATGACGTCAAGAGCCTGGTCAAGAAGAAGGAGAGCAAGAACAGAGAGCTGGCTGCCGTCACTGGCGGAGGGAATCCCGCGCTCTTCAAGACCTTCAAAGCGTGGGAGGAGAAGGTGCGAGTCATTATACATCCGGAGATCCTCGCCGGATTAGCAGGGGAGTGGAGGCTGGTAAGTACAAACTAATGTATACCAGCACACCGCTATGTACTCACATGCACTACCACCATGCCACAGCTCCCAGGGACGAACACCCCCATGTCCAGCACACAATACACAACACATCACACACACATGCAACAGACACCACCACACACAGCCCAAACCTAACAACTGTAAGATACGTGGGGGCATGTGTACACTCAGCCAGCCACGTAACCACCAACAGGTCCCCAAGTATGCCAGAAGTGCCACAACGAGCACCCACCACACCCATGTGTCCGCCATAGCTGCACTAACCGACAAGTAACAGGTAAGTGGCAGGAACACAAAGTGCAGTGGGTGGGAGGGTGGACAGCTCAAGTACAACACACACCAGGCCCCTAGTCCCACAGCACAGCAAGGAGGAGCATCCCCCACACCCCACACCCACGTGTCAGCCACCGCAGTGCACACCGACAGCCGAAAGGTAGACATCACGGTCCACAACAATCGATGTCAGTGGGTGTCCAGCCATCACCACGACCCACAACACCGCCCCCACCCCCACAGACCTGCAACATGGAGCACCCCCGCTTAGAACCATGTGGCATCCAGTACAGTGCACGCACGAACAACCTGCAGGTGGGAAACTGGACAGGGCTGGATTACTGGAGGCATGAGGACCGTAACACGACCAACACATGGGACATGTCACGTAGCAGACGAACACGCAGCACCGCCCACTGTCACGAACAAGTGAACAATGTGCACACGGACATGAACCACAGACTCACACCCCACATGACCCATCACAGACACAGCAACACCCAAGGAGCCACGTCTGCATGCACAAGCCACACTGAATATAGTACCACACGGCAGCCACTGTGCAACCCATCACACACAACCGAAACACCATTGAAGTCCTGTCCATGTAGCCCCTACTGCCTGTCAACCACACACCCCACAACTACGCCTATGTAAGACAAACAACACTAGACGCAACAGAGCGGAACAACATAAATGCACACGAACACCACTGAACCCATCAAACACACAGACACACCATGCACATACAACATACCATCCATCCCATCCGTCAGCCCCAGTCTCATGAAAGGCATGTCATCCGCACAGCTGCCACACATACAGCAGTCACGCTAAGAGACATGCCCATGACCAACCATGTGCCAGAAGTCAATGAAGCGCACGCCACACTGTGAGCAACAACACACAACATGGGCCACACCCCCTGAGCACTGCAGTGATGCACATGGCACAGGGCAGCACGCACACCAAGGAGATGGGACAACTGCAATACGTCGGGTGGCACACAACCATCACTCACTCATAACGACGCGTCCAATGCCATGTCCAGTAATCACAACAGACAGCAAATATGCAGGGCATGTCAGGCATGCACACACCTCAGACCATGCACTGTCATGCTGCCACAACACATGTCACGTTCGGCACCCATGGCTCACAGCATGTACCCCAAAAGCATATTCCATACCATATGCGATTCTGGGGCATGCCCCCCATGTTGCCATATGCATACCTAAGCGTCCCATTTGACCCCCAAAAGCATATTCCATCCCAAATGTGTTTCTGGGGCATGCCCCCATGTTGCCATATGCGTTCCTAAGCGTCCCATTTGACCCCCAAAAGCATATTCCATCCCAAATGCGTTTCCGGGGCATGCCCCCATGTTGCCATATGCGTTCCTAAGCGTCCCATTTGACCCCAAAAGCATATTCCATCCCAAATGCGTTTCCGGGGCATGCCCCCATGTTGCCATATGCGTTCCTAAGCGTCCCATTTGAACACCAGAAGCAAAGTACAAACCAGACCCAGGATGGGCCAGGAGCCCGCATACACCAGAGTCACAATAAGTAGGGGCACAGCAACACACCCATCGGCATGGCCAATCCGTCCCATGCCACATGTGCACAGCACACAGTCCCATTGCCAAGCACACACAACTACAAATGGTACAGCCACACACACGCCTCCGGGAAACCCATGTACGAGATTGCACGAACTGTTAATGTCAGACGACAAATACATACTTCGCCAGGTGCAACACAATAACAAATCTCATTCTCTCCACAGGTGACGAACTGCTGGATGCTGGGGATGGAGACAGCAGCCAGCACAGCCAGCCTACAAGCCCCCAACGAGGACACACGGATGTGGAGGATCTGTCCTCCTCTTCGGACACGGACCACCAAGCAGGCCCATCTGGTGTGGCAGGGCCCAGCCGCTCCCCAGGACCCCTCCTACCCACCAACCCATCATCCAGGGCTGCTGAACATTCCCAGCCCCCTGCTGCCACAGTCGTTGCGGCCACACCCACGGTCATTGCGGCCACACCCACGGTCATTGCGGCCACACCCACGGTCATTGCGGCCACTACCACTGCCACAACCGCCACCACGTCTTCGCTGGCCACAGCCCCAGCGCAGGTGGTGGCCCGGCCGACTGGATCCACCCTGGGAGCCAGGACAAGGACCGTGGTGAGCAATGTGGCTAGTGGGCAGACCGGTGGCAGCAGGACTGGTAGGAGGAGCAGGGTCAGGGAAACGCCAGTCTCCCCTGGGAGCCATGCCCTGCCTCAAATGGCCAGAGTCCTTGGGGCCTATGAAGAGGCCCAAGGACAATGGGCCAGGTCTGCTACAGACACGCGTGAGGTGCTGGGGGTGCTGAGGTCCATGGACGCCCGTATGGGCCAACTCGTGGACCTCATGGGCCAGCTGGTGGTGGCGGTGAGGTCACATCCAGGGACAGCAGCTCCCCTCCGCCACCACCTGCCGGGACGCAGGGTGGAGCAGCAGTGTCCAGTTCCCCTGCGTCCACAGCCAGTGAGCACACCTCAACCACCAGCAGGTCGCAAGCAGGCACCCCCTCGCAAACGTGGAAGGGGCCGTCCGAAGTGGAAACAGATCTCCCGGGAGGACTTCGCACGCTCCAAACGCAAGTGAGGCAGCCAGCCAGCCTTCCTTGACCACCCACTGCATTGACTTGGACTACGATCCCACTCCACACAGCCATCTGGATGGCATGTGTGTGTTGGACTATGGACATAGAACCAGTGGGTACACCCTGAGCATCTCGCAGCCATGACCGACAGCTCATTGTCACTGCACGCACCACTTTTGTCATCACCTTACACACAATCACATGTCACTGTTTGAAATAAATGCACCTTTTCCACAAACTGCTGTCTGTGCCCTGTGTTTTAATTGTACGGAATACAACGGCCACCTTGAACGGAACGGCACCTAATGCGTGGCATGGCAATGGAACCGGAGGGCCTGTAGGGACCTAGGGGTGGGAGACAGGACAGGAGCACATTCAATGAGTGTGTCACACACCCATCACACAGTACATGTCAACAACTACAAGCAATGTACACACATCGCACAGAGCAATAGGGCACAATGCCACAGCCACCATCAGTGGCATACTAACCTGGGCATGGAGCGTTGACACACAGCACGCAGTGAACAAAAGGCCACCCTGACACAGCACACACACACCTGCACAAATACAGACACATCAGCCGTCGTACATCGACACTCACCGTCAAGTGAAGTAGCGGGCGATGAGCTGCTGGCGCACATTCACAGCTTCATCCTCTCCGCTGTCCTCCTCACTCGAGCTGTCCTGGTCTGCGGGCTGGGGCCCTGGTTGATCTCCGTCATCCACGATGAGGGGGATCTGCTTCCGAATGGCCAGATTGTGCAGCATGCAGCACGCCACCACTATCTGGCACACCTTCTGTGGGGAGTACGCCAGCGCACCCCGGTGCGGTCCAGGCACCTGAACCTGGACTTGAGGAGGCCAAAGGTACGCTCGACCACACGTCTGGTCCTCCCATGTGCCTCATTGTAGCGATCGTCTGCTGGGGTGCGAGGATTCCTCAATGGACTGAGCAGCCATGCCCCATTCGGGTACGCAGAGTCACCTGGGTGTGAGGGACACAGAGAACCGTTGCTATTCCAACTGGACAGGGGACAGCATCGCACAGCCAGCACGCTACACCACTCCACATACTCACCGACAATACAGCCACGATCCTGTTGCAGATTGGACATCAGTCGTGGCAAGATGCTGTTGCGCATTATGTGTGCATCATGGGCCGAGCCTGGGAACTTTGCACACACGTGGGTTATCACCATGTCCGCAAGGCACACCACTTGCACATTCAGGGAGTGCGTGTGCTTCCTGTTGCGGTACAGGTGCTCAGTGGCCTGTGGTGGAACAAGGCCAACATGTGTGCAATCAATGGCACCAACGACGTGTGGGATCCTGCCAAGGGCATAGAATGCACCCTTCACTGCCGCCAATTCACGAGCCCTGGGGAATCTGATGTACCTGTTTCGGTACAGCATCATGGCTGCCAGTACATCCCTCAGCACCTTGCTGAACATGGGCTGGGACATCCCTCCTCCACTGCCCACTGTGTGCTGGAATGACCCAGTGGCGAAGAAATGCATGGCGGCCATCACCTTAGCCGTGGGGGTGAATGCTGTCGGATACACCCTGCGGGGACGGAGATGGGGTTCCAACATGGCACACAGTCGATGCAGGGTTGGCCTGTCCAGCCGAAACTTCCTTATGACCTCAGTATCCTCCATGTCCGCCAGCAATTGGTATGGGCGGTCAATGTTCGGTCTCCGCCTAGGGAAGATGGCAGTGGACACATGTCAAAGCAACACAACACATAGCAATTTCGCATTCACATCACTGACATGACTGAGCAAGCACATGAGTCACAGCCCAGCTGTCAAGCTGGGACGGCACGGCAACATGTATGTCTGCTGAGCATGGCACTGCTTCCGAGGCTGGATGAGTATGGCACACGACGACGACGATGTGGGCACAGGCTGAGCGGCCAAAACAAGTGGGACCTGTGGCACGAGGGGATATGAGACAGTAGTAGGTGTCAGCACTGCACCCTATGTACAGCACTGTACGGATCACACCTCCCGAAACATTGACAGGTGTCCACATTGACAGCCCCATGCCAAGACGGCTGTGTGCTTGCAGTCACACGTCACAGGTGAGAGGTTACATTGCACGTGCCAGGTCGCAGACGTACATAGTGGGAGCTGGCATGTGTGTGCATGTGTCTCCTGTTCAGGATCCACCAGATGGGCGCTGACTCTGTACTGACCATTGGACACAGCATGTTCCGTGGAAGGCTTGTGTGTGTGGGATGGTGGCACTGGATGTGCCTCCGTTGGGTGGGGGGCCATGCACAGGGCGGGTACGTCGATGATTGCGATTTGTTGGTCACGGTGGGTGCACCCACTAAGATGTGTTGCCCTGTGTTCAATTCCTATGTCCGCATGATGATGGACTGTAGATTTGGGCAGACTACACATTGGTCGATGTGCTGTCTATGTGCATGTGCCTTCACACCAGGCACAGCTGCCCCTGCACATGTGACCCCTGCTGGACTCGCTGCTGGGTCTGTGGAGCTGATGCACCTTCTGTGCGTGGGGCGGACAGCTCTCCTCACTTCCCTCATTGCGCATGTCATGACTTTGCCGCAGGTGACATGGATCATGGAGGGCCCACATGTACGCGTGGGTAGGCTACACATGATTGTTCACTGGTCGCCACCCCCAGTCAGTGTTTCGAATGGGAAGGTTGTCGTGCTGGTGGTATATTCGATGTGGCGGATGGGCGGGCCTAGGTGCGGGCTTACATTCCGGACATGGGGGGTAGTTGGATTGGCGACTAGTTGCAGTACACACGGGACACGTCTCTTCCTTTCCACATCTGGGTCATCCCTTGTACTCACTGACAGTGATACAGTCATCTTCGCCCCAGCCCTCATGTCCTCCCCTCGCTCCCCCAATATGCATGTGCACCTGCGAGGCTAGCGCTTGCACAGGCAGCCCCAAGCTCGCACCAGAGAGGGCAAGGAGTGTATGTGTGGGTCCAGTTGCACGAGTGGGCTGTCTCAGGGTATGATGTGTGGCGGGACGCCGTCCACCTGCGTGGTGCCCCAAATGGAGACCCGGCCTGCATGGACTATGCATCACAGTCTTCGCCTTCCGGATCCGCCACCTGCGACACCCAGTGGCTGTGGCTGCCCTTGCGGCCAGGCCGCGTCCGTCTGTGACTGATGGCCCACACATTCACTCTTTGGCCTCTCTGGGGAGGGCTCGGGGGTGGTGGCGCACGCGCTTGCACTTAGTCGCAATGGCATGTGGCGTGGTTGGTATAATGGGCAATGGATGGGATGGTGCGAGCCACCTCCCGTGACGTCAGTGCTGCTCATGCTGTGGTGCGTCCCCCTACACTTCCATTTGACTTGTGCCATGCTACACGTTGAGGTTCTATTGCCTGCGTGATATGACCAGGAGGAGCGCGAGGAGACCTCTCACACACCATGCTCCACTGCCATCCCGTGCCCTGTATCGCCTGTGCGGATTGACTATGTTGGGGTTACACCTGGTCGACTGGGGCTGTGTGTGCCTTGTCAAGGGGCATGGCGGGCGCACAACAGGATCCAGCTTGTCCACGGAGGGTGGGCTGACGTGTGCGCCTAGTTCCGCATTGTTCGTGTGCCCGGCTGCTGTGCACACACGTGTTCACTTCCCCCCCCGACAGGTGTCCTCTCACAATGCCCAGGGAAGCGGTGGTGTACTGTTCATGACCCCTCCCAACACGGCGTGCTCCAACTTGGCATGTGCGCATCTACCCGTCGCACCCACCCACCTGAGCACTGCGTCCATACGACTTCACACGACACATGTGTGTCTTCCACAGTTGTGCTACTCATTTGCGTTGACATCCAATACCAGTGGACTACATGGTCATGTCACGACTGCCGTGTACTTCACATACTCTCATCCTCTCTCATTCGTACTTGTGAAATGAGTCAGCGGAGACAGTTTTGGTTTCAAACATTATATTGAGTCTTCTGTCCTCTGTGATGCAGTATAGTGGACACTACTGGCAGCGGAATACATGTTGAGGATATACTGAGCATGATTACAAATGGGATAGGGTGTGGGGTTACATGTGATTGGCTGTTGCATGTGGGATGTGGGCTTCAGAGTTACATCTGCTTGGCCAAGGCTGTGCTAATGTACATTTACGTATAGCTGCGGAGCTGCGGACTTTGACACAGACGGTATACAAGTAGCCTACCAGACCGCTTGGCATCATGGGCACAGTCCATCTCAGTTCCATGTGACAGGTTTGCTGCGGTTGTTCCTCATGCACGCGTGCATGTGAGATGACATCAGGGCATGTGCTTGCGTGCATGCAGCGGCGTGCCACTTGTTGTTGCAATGTGGTGGTTACTGGACATGTCACAGTCACTGGGGTCGTGTTGTTGTTGTATGCACTTGTCGTCCATGCAAAGGTCCTGGTATGGGATTCCCGGGCGGGGGTGGGAGGGGTGCAGCACCCACAGACTCCAGGCGACCTATTCATGTCCACTGAGCGGTGTGTGTGTCCATGGGCGCTGGATCCATGTCGTGTCCTGGTTGTTCGTGCAGTTCCGTCCATGTGGGTGCGATACACAGACCCCATGCCACTGCCTCCCACGATGCATGCGGTGTTCCTGGATGTGATGGGGAACAGTGTGCATGTCCCGGTCATATCCGATGTCATGGCGATGTCGTTGATGGTGTGGTAATTGTTGCCGGTCGTTTGGTATGGCTGTTGTGGTGGTGACTGGCCAGTCCGTGCGGAAGCTAAGCATGGGTGCGGGGTTGGACATCATAGGTCAATTGGGGAACCTGCGTTGGGGTCCGACGAATTTACAGGTTGTCAGGTATGCGATGCCGTCCAGCAGGGATTCCATGTCATTGGTGGTGTACATGTTTGCCAGCCAATGTAGCGGATGGTGGCTGTCAAGGTGTTGTTCGTAAGTTGTCCCTTGGAGGACCATGATGGGGCATGCTGGGTGACATTCGATGTAGCTGTGCTCGATGATCCGTCGTGTGGAGGCACAGTGGTCCCATTTCAGTGCGGGTGCGATGTTGGCCACATACGCCATGCCCCCATAGGCAGAGCAGGCCCTGTCGTGTGCGTCCAGAGGGAGGAATAGTGGTAGCAGGTCCGCCTTTAGACATGCCGGGTTGGAGAGACACATCTCCACGGGATGCTGGTAGGGACACCTCCGACAGTAGAAGACGGGTATGACGCAGCTGAACAATGTGATGCGGTAAGTTAGTCGGTAACTTACGTTCAGCAGGGACAGGAGTTCGCATCCCAATATATGTGTCAGGTTGGTCTTGTACAGCTTGACCTGTCCGGCGTAGTTGGGTAGGTGTGTTGCGAGTGCCATTTTGCAGCGGTGCGTTGTGGTGGCGTGCTCCGGCTGTGTGTGCAGTCTGCAATGTGCACGCTCCGAGGTTGCTGTGAGCTCTGTGTAGTCGTAGGGAGACAGGACTTGTGTTCTGTTGGCTTGTGCGGAGGACACGGGCCCTCATCCCACATGCTTCTCAGACAGTTCAAGGTCAGTGATGTGTGACTCCTTCCAATTAACTTGCATGGGGCCGACATGGGGGAGTGTTTTCTTTTTTCTTTCCCGTCCGTTGTGTTCTTCTGTGATATGCGCTATCTGCCCTGTGGTCGGTCTCCTCTGCATGCCTGTGTTGGTCTTTTATTGGACAATGGCTGTATTCACCGGCTTCTTTCGTAGGGCTGTGGTTTCGGAGTTGGAATGGAAGGTCATTCAGTGCTGTCTGCTCTCCCTTGTGTGGGCGGCAGGCTGCCTTTCCGCTCTGCGTTGGGCCTTGTGTGTGAATGTTATTCTTGGGCCACCTGTTGTCGGTCCCCGGGCTCTTTGGTGTTCCGTTTTGTATGTCTTGTTCATATGTGCAGGGTGGTATGGGTGTTTCAGTGTGGTACTGGCGTTCCTCTTCCCGAAGGGGCCCTGCTTCTCCTAGTTGGTGTTGCCGCCGCTGTGTGCTTCGCCATGTTTGTTGCACTGGGGTGTGTCCTGCTGTTGCGTGACTTCACTGACATGTGTGCGTCGGTTGTGTGACGTTGGGTGTTGTCCGTGAATTGGGCGTTGGGGACATGTCTGTGGCAGGCCTGTCACGTGTCATGTGCGTTCGGGGTGGGGCTGGTGTGTGTGCTGCTTGGTTGTGTCCCTGTGTCTGTGTGCGACGCATGCATGGCGCTGCGGTTGGCCTCTGCATTGTGCGCATGTGTGGCAGCGTCATCGCCGCTTTGGGGCCGTGACGGGGTGGTTGGTTCCTAGTCCCAGGTGGTGTGTACACATGTGTTACGAGATGTTACAATTTGGCCTGTGTGTCATATGTGGATGCTATGGTAGATGTGTCGTGTACACGCGGGAGTGGGGGTTGTCCGCTTTTCCGCCCTTGCACTGTGTGCGCTGTTTGCGTGCACTTGTTGTATGTGTGCCTACCTGCGTCTTCGCGGTACGTTGCGTCCTTGGTGGTGCATCAGATAGAGCATAGGGAGGGCCTGCAGTGCTGGATTCATGCTCGGGGTGCCGCTTCTTCGGTGTCCGTGCTCGGAGTTCGTGTTACCGCTCGGTTTGACGTACGGTGTCTCTTAGCCGTGGGTTCAGTTTGTGTGCGGCATCGTAATTTGTACGCCGGGCGGTACGTGTTTCGTCGGACGGTGTGTGTCAATTGTGCTGCGCCGCTACGTGTACGGGCGCACTTTGATGGCGGACGGTGTCGCTGGCTTGCCGGCGGTGTTTGGCTGACTTTTCGCATCGTAATCGGGCGGGCGTGTGGACTGCTGCGTGCCGGCGGTAACTGGTGGTTTTGCATCCGCCAGCACGGCGGTAGTGCTTCCGCCCGACATCGTAATGGGCCCCTTATTTCTTTTTCTGTTTTTATATAAGGAAGGTAGACATGTAGTAGTGATATATGGAGTTATATGGCCCTAAGACACATTGTCGACATTGCTAAGTTAGCATAAGTTTTGCTTGCCCTATGCTGCTGCTTTTGCGCACGCCTCTGCTAAGCGTTTGTTTTCGCGACACTTTGCCTCTGCCCTGTACATGATAACAGATTGTTTTTCACGTTCTCAGCTTTCCCTTCAATTCTGTCTGAACATAATGTGTAAGGTCGGTCAACAATGTCTCTTGTTATTCTGTTCTGGTCAGTCCCTATTACCTAGACAAAACATGTTACCAACAGCTGCAATATGGAAGAATCAAGCTTTGATATAGCGTTGTTGCATGTTTTTGAAACACACTCAAAGAAAGCCGTTCCATGGAGCTGAGCTCTGCTGTTCCTATGATGTAAACCTTTTCGTTTAGGCTTTAAGGTAGGGGTCTGCTAATAACGCCTAGAGATCTTCTGTTATATAAAATAACTTCTTACTGCCAAGGGGAGGGTGATTAGGCCCAGTTATTTTGCCTTTTTCACAGTCTTTATAAAATGACGACTGCTTTTGTATTCTATGGTACTGTAACAATGCTAATGATTCTTGCCTTATGCATTTTGCTGCTAGTTGTGGTTCGCATACTGTTTTATGAATCACTATAGTCAAAATAAACATTTTGAACTTATTTAGTGACTCTGATTATTTTTATTGTGGACAAGTACGTGAGAGCGAAAGAGTGTCTTGTTCCCGCGACTCTGAGGTGAGTCGGGAGTGCTCGTGTTCTGGGTTGTCTAAACATTCGTAGCTTCTTGATATTTGTAGGAGACCGAATGAGACACTATTGCTAGTTGGTTGAGATTTTGGGTACTAAGGTGATAGGAGGTACACCCCTATTTACTGAGGTCCTGTTTTCTTGTGCATAGTTCTGTGTATGAGCAGAATCCCCGCAACATGGCGCCGCCAACGTTTGGTCTGGTTCTTATCTGCGAGACGCTTGAGTCGTGGTCGTGCTGGTCCACAATACCCTCACTTCTGTTTCCGGAGACAGCTGTGACGGAGTAACCTCCTATATTGACATTTTTATAGGTTTATTCAAGCTTGAAGTTTTAAAAGGTCTTTCTTTTCTTATACCTGTGTTTGCGCTGCCACTCTTTAAGTTGTTCTACTGTCTTCTCTGTAATGGCTGTAGTTGATATTCCGGCTCATAGCAGAGCCGTGCTGAGGGCGCACTTGACTCGTTATGCAGTCCCTGATGCTGGGGCCGTGCTTATTTTTGTGGTGGAAGCCGATCCGGCTCACCAGTTTGAAGTTTTTTACTCTTGGGTCACCTTACCGGCGGTGGATGGAACTGATGATATGTTTCACACATATGCTGCCACTGCCGTTCCTCAGCAATATCAGCCTTATAGAGCTCTTGAAATTCTGCTTACAGCTTGGCAACACTGTATTTGGTTTAATGGTGCCCTGGCTCACCCATTAACGGCAGTCCGTTTAGGCCCTTTATCTATAGATGGGGCCACATGGCCCGTTATGGCTGGGTTTACCCCACACCCACGTGCTTTTACAACTACGACTCTGGCAAAGCTCCGCGTCTTACATACTTCGTTGGTACGCGTATATAGAGCTGTTATACAGTACGTAACCCGCACCGTCCAGGTGGGACCACCTGGCGCTGCTGTACAACCTGCGGGTCTTGGGGGCGTCACCATCAGTCCCCTTATGGTTAATGCTGTCATGGGCAAGCGCCCACAAAATAAAGATGAATTTCCTTATTGGCTTGCCGAGAAATTTGGACAGATAGAAGCTGTCTTTCCTAATACCACTCCTGTGGAGAAACACAGGATCTTAACTATTAGTTTACCCAAAGACTTAATTCCCAAATTGGCTGATTGTAACACCTGGGGCAGGATGTTTGCAGCGGTATATTCTATGTGTTTCGGCACCCCCTCCATGACTGTACTCCGCTCTGTGATTAAACGCGTTCAAGATGAACACGGAGCAGAAGCGGCTGTTGAGCTGGGGATGAGACTGGTGGGAGTGTTCGACGTGGTTGCTGATATGATCGTTGCGAATGTCACGGGTGATGCCGTTAGCTTTCAAGTAACAAACCGCTTAGAAGCAGTCACGGAGGCTGACAGACCACGAGAATCACCAAAGATTATTGCAAAGGCTTATAAAACCATAGGCCGCAATAGTCTGGGAAATAAGCCTACGACTCAAACACAAACGCAGTCTCAAATTCAACAGAAAGCCCAGCCTGACAAGGATGGGCGCCCTTTCTTTCCTAAAAAGAATTGGCAAAAAAATAAGAAACAGGGTTCCCAACAGCAGAAGCAGGGTTCGCGTGCCAGTTCACCAACCCCAGATGCTTCTGAACGTACTTGTGACTTGCGCGATTGTGCTAAAATTAAGTCTCGTGATAGATTTCAGGTTCCTGATCAGCGTTCTCCTTGTTCTTTACAGGAAACATCAGGCTCACAAGCCGGTGGAGGTGATCACCAGGATCGGGGTAGAAGTCAGCTTGCGTCACAACAACGTGAACAGCCTCGACAGTTTGAAGTCAAGGACAAGTAGGGTGATTTCGCTCGTACCCGACCTCCTTTTAAAAATAAAAAGGTTGCCGATTTAACAGCGAGATATGCCACAGACGGTGAGGACGCGACTCCTGGATTGGACTTGGGCAGTGACTCTGCTCGACAGCGTGGCGGAAGTTACCATAGTCAGGGAGGCTCTACATCCCCGTCTGGATGTGACAGCAACTGACACATTTGTTACAATTGAGACTGCAGATACCCGGGTTGCCCTCCTGGATAGACTATACAAAGTCCTTTTCCAAATTGAAGGTGATATACTGCGTCCCATTAAGGTTGTTTCCTGGGAGAATCTAACCGCTACATATGACATTTTATTGGCGGAGAAGGATTGGTCTCCACCCTTTGTGTTAGCCTCTTCTAGAGGGGAAGATGTGATACTTCCGAGTTTTTCACGTTGTGTCCCTGAGGAACAGGCGCAGGCTTTCGCGGAGGAATGGGCTTTGGCCTTAGCCCCAGCGGTGTATCGCAATCAGGTGGGTTGGGACGTTGATTCGCCAGCTCATGAAATACCATTGCGCTCTATGCCACAACCTCAACCTCAATATCCCATCAAACGAGAAGCGAAGGCTTCGATTTGTGACATTCTCAGACAATTGGAGTATCAGGGGGTCATTGAGTCATGTGTATCACCTATGAATAATCCTCTCTTTACTGTCCTTAAACCTGATGGTTCTTTTCGGATTGTATTGGATTATAGAAATTTAAACAGCCATTGCCGCACTTTTGCGGTACAAAACACACACAGCTTGGCGCTGGTGAATAATATTGTTCGTAAAAAATACAAAACGACACTTGACATTTCCAATGGTTTCTACAGTCACAATCTCGACCGTGCGAGTGGTGACCTGACAGCATTCAGTGCCGTCGGAAATCAGAAAATATTTACACGATTGCCTATGGGGTATAAGAACAGCCCCGGGCATTTGCGGCGTGCATTGTGTCTTTGTTGCATGACATTGACCCTGAGGCCTTGTCGTACGTTGATGACATCTATTTGACTGACGACGACCTCGCCCCGCATCATGACCGAGTGGACCACATAATATTGTCTTTTGCCGACTACGGTTATAAATTTAATTTTGCAAAGCCACACATTGCCAATCTGGGCTACGAGCTCAATAACGAGGGAAAAGGTCTAGCACCTCACTTCCTAGAGAAATGTGCACATTTGCAACCACCTTCTTCTTTGAAAAAGTTACAATCCTTGCTGGGTTTTTTAAACTTCGGGAGGACTTACATTCCCGATTATGCCCAGCGTATCAAACCGCTTTATGCGTTGATACAACCTAAGTTTTCTTCTGCCAGCTGGCTTCCGGAACATACTTCCGTTCTGCAGTCTTTGCAGGCGGATTTGCTTGCGACTAACTTCTTAATGACTCGTGAAAACACCACCAACCTGGTAATACGTATCGTTTCAGGGGCAGTGGGTTTCACGTACTTAACATTCAATGAAGGAGACACAATACCTATTGCATACAAATCACACTTGTACACTGCGGCTGAAATGCGTTTTTCCTCTGTTGAAAAAATCTTGACGGCAGTGCAGATGGCGATTCTAAAGGAACGCTCACTTGCGCAGGGCAAACGCATTCTTATGGTCACTCCCTTTCCTGCTTTGGAAGCGGTGACTACCGAACTCGAAGGCATTACACCCGTGTTGGATTCAGTGGGCTACTTCTTTGACGTCTTCGGATGTCACATTTGTCTTTGATCCGTCTCTTCAGACTCAGGAGTTTTTACAGTATGAATTTGTTCATCCGCCTCCTTTGTCGCTTCTTTCTCTGAGTGAATACAAATGCATCATTTATACCGATGGCTCGGCGAAACCGGCCACGGGTTCCAAACATGCTTATTCAGTGGCTTGCGCTATTGTAACTGGCTCCATTGAGGATGGAGAATTTAAGTCATCCATTGTGCACACACAGGCACTAGGAGACTGCACGGCGCAATTGGCGGAGCTGCGTGCTCTTGTACTTGCTCTCGAGTTTGCTGATCCTCTTGTGAATACACTTATTGTTTGCGATTCTTACTATTGTTTCCAGTCGTTCAATGACAACTTATTCTTTTGGTCTCAAAATGATTACCGCGATTCTAAAGGCAGCGAAATTAAGCATAAAACGCATTGGGTTCGAGTCGCAGATCTTAAACAACGTCTGCCTCTCACACATGTTATTCACACTCTTGGCCACCAACGTGTCGGAACGCACGCTTTTGGTAATTCTCTGACTGATGAAGCAGCCAAGTCTGCAGTAGCCACATGTTCCGTAGCAGCAGTTACAAGATCTATGACTAAGGTTGATAATGAGATTCTGGCAGCGATCGCTAGGGAGGGAGGTAATTATCCTGTGGGTTTCCCTTCTAACTACTCTTATCATGTAACTCCCGAACAGCTTCCTTATGCTACCATTCCTTCGGTTGGGGGTCGACTGATTCCCAACTCTGACCGCAGACAAGCTTTGATCAAGGCCGCACACGAAGGCATTGCTTCGGCCCATGCTGGTGTGTCGGCAACAGTCTCTATTATTCTGTAACGTTACTGGTGGCGTGGTTTATATAAACAGACTCGTAACTATGTTCTTTGCTGTGATGTTTGTCAACAAATCAAGCCTTTCACGGTCACACGTCCGCCACAAACACAGCTATGTATTTCTACTAGACCTTTTGGCTGTGTCTATCTTGATCACTGCGGTCCTCTTTCTTCTGATACTGCATACAAGTATATCTTGGTTGCGGTTGATTTGTGCACTCGATTCCTGTGGGTCTGGCCACAATGTAGTGCTGATGCTCGAAATGTCATCAGGGATTTGCGTGTCTTTATCGGGATGTTGCCTGTGGTACCTTCCATTCTGACCAAGGTCCAGCGTTTGCCTCTAAGGCTTACAAGGATGCAATGAAGTCGTTGGGGGTACAGGTGCAGTTTTCGTCTCCATACAGGCCTGAGGGCAATTCAGTTGTGGAGCGAATGAACCATGACTTAAAGCAATCCTTGACAGCTAGAGTCTTAGGTACTGGCAGGTACTGGCTGTCCCACTTGTATGGGGTCCAACGTGCACTAAATAATCTCCCTAGAAGATCTCTGGGTGGGTGGACCCCTTACGAAATGCTCTTTGGCTTTCACATGTTTGTTCCTGACCTTGATGGTCTGGACATTGTGGTGGCTGCCTCTAAGTTTGACGTAGATAATCATTCTGCTATGTTACAGGATCTACAAAAGTCACGCGATACTCTGGCAACTGAGCATTTACCATCTTCGCCTGCTGATGCAGAACTGATTTCTGTTACCAGTTGGCTTCCTAAAGTTGGAGATCTGGTGCGGGAGAAGATTGAAAACAAAAAAGAATTTGGTCCCTCTTACCGTGCTCTGGTTTCCGTACATGGACTGAAGGGTACATGTACTGTCATTCTACCACCATTGCCAGGTCGCAAAGACAACAGGTACATCTCAGTGGACAATGTCAAGTTACACCGTGTGGCCGATTCTGAATAGTGTGACACCTGCAGTTTCGTGCAGCGCAATATCCTTAGCACCATTAACTTTGTCGTCATCTGCTGCCACATGGATGTCTGCTCATATGATGGACACAGTAATTGATCTTCAGCCTTTGCGACAATCCTCTTCTGCAATGGATATTGTGTGCCCTTTTCCGGGAATTGATTCCGTGAGTGAGATGCCATCTAGCCCACGAGTACGGATGGACTATTCAACGCTTTCACCTTTGCTTGCGAATCCAGTGAGTGCCTGTGATGGAGAACCGGCACACCTTTCCTCTGCCTCGTCCTCCTCATCATCCAGTTTGTCTGATGCACCTAAGTCTAAGTTGCGTAGTTTTTACTCCTGGTTCAAAAAGACATACTTCGTTCCCCCATGGACCTACATTTGGTTGGTGCTTATCCTGATATTCCTCTTCATGTCAATTGGATTTGTGACAGTGTTCTTTTTACTTATAAATGGCCATTATCTCCCTGAACGCTCTGCAGTAAAAATGGTCGATGGAACTTTGGCTCCTCACACATCGTCCCATATCATGAAACGTGACCAGTCTTTTGTGAATATTTCAGCTTTCCCAGTTCCTGATGGCATCGTTTGGGACAAAGTGGCTTACGAAATTCATGGCCCGACTGAGGTCCTTAGAGTTCCATACGTATTTCGGGTCTCATTAGGAGATGTGGTGACACGGGACATACATTCGGATGATTGGGATGTGCAGGCAGTTCATGCACTGTTTTCAGATTTAAAATATTATGCTGCCTTTGATGCTGAAGATTTGTATTTAAATTCTGCCAATTACGGTGATCCCTTTTGCTATCAACATTATGGGCATCATTTTTTACACAAAACAAACACGATGAGACCAGTTTTTAATTTCACCCAATTGGAACATTGTCCAACTCCCTTAGAAGGGAGTTCTAAAACTCTTAGAAATAAATTCACCTATTTCTCAGATTATGATTTGACTAATCCTGAATCCTATTTTTTCCGGCTTCAGAAATCCCCTACATCTAAATACCTGTTGTCCCACACTAAACTACTGTACGCCAACTCGTTTAGAACACAGTTGGCCACACACGGTTATGACTATTGGAAACAGACTATAGATTTAAAATCAATCTGGGGCACAAAGCCATGGCAGGTTCAGGGCACGGAGGCGTTACATTGTGCCTGCCTGATCCCAACTCAATTGCTGTTTTTAAATAGAACCATTTACCAAACATCCTGTTATGGCCTGGCAACTGTCAAAAACCTAAATACCCCCTCCATTCCTTCATTAGCTGAATATGACAATTGGCGGTTACATAATAACTACACCATTGAGGCTTTGCAGGCTCTCCTTCAAAATGCCTCCTTTAATGTTTCTGAAATTGATTCATTAGGATGGTTGTTGTGGCAAACTAATGCTAATGCATGCCAGTTGCGTTTCTATAATGTTACACCTGGTTTCATTCAGACTAATGTTGTGCAAGAGTGACAGTGCTAGGGGTAGTGCTATTTAAAAGAATGAAGGTTTTGCCAGAAATCAATTTTAATAATGGCAAAATCCCCAATCATTAAAAGAAGGTGAGACGGACGTACGCTGGTTGATTAGGTACACCAGCCCATCCGATTTGACTAATAAAGTGATAAAAATGTGGTCGACATGTTTCAGCTTATTACTAGCAAATTGGCTAAGCTTTCTTCAGGACCGTCACTCCTCGGCGGTATACGCACACTAAGGCGTACCCTGACCAGAGGAGTTGATGTGTGCAGTAAAACTCACGGTTTTACCGCTGGGGGATCTGGGATTTCCAAAGGCCCCTTTTATTCTGAAAGAAAAAAGACAAATACAAGAACACAGGACATACATTAAAGCACATTTTGCTAAACAAGTATTGGTCTCTGATTGTCGAATAAATTTGTAGTATCTTTTCCTTGACAGTTACTATAATTCATCAGGCGGTACTCCACCGATAAACCTATGACTCAAGTCAGTAAACATATAACCACTATTTTAACAATTAGTATATCAGTGGCCCATACTGTAAACTCACACTATGTCCTATTTGTCTACTATGGACATGTGTGTGCTTAATACTGAAAACAAGCATTATATTTTTAGTGCATTCGAGTTGGATAGTAAAACAAAACAAAATGGCTCAAAAAAGTAAAATTATCGTGATCTACCCTCATAAAATTGACAGCGCTGCAGATGACTTTTACAGCGGTGCCTAATTTATGTTTCTTGAAAAAATACACATAAAAAACCGAAGCATGGAAAACCTAAGGCTCACGTGAAGTACGAAGTAGCTTCACGTCATGAGTCCACGGCGGGGGAGTGTTTGCTACAGAGACTCTAAAAGAAACCAAAAATACAATCAATATCAACACGAAATCTATTCGAGACACTATAGCTCTTTAGCCCCTCAACTCATACGCTTACTTCTGAATTAGAGTTTTCCCTCTCACAACCTATCCATGCGATCACCGTGGCCCGAATGTTGCCGCGGAGACGCTGTTGCCTGTACAAATGCCGGCTAAACGTCACGTGATTCACGTTTAGAAGCGTGAAACGTGATGAATCAGCACGTCAGTGTCCCAGAACACTAGACCATATCTATTAGCGTATACACAACAGCGGCTAAACATCACGTTGTTCACGTTTTATGACGTGAAACGTAATCAATCAGGAAGTCGGAGTTACGCAACGCTAGACCGCATATAGTGAGAGGGGTTTTCAAGTAACTTTATTGGGACCGCTCCCCCGAATATTCCTTAAAATGGAGTGATGGATACTCCGTTAATAGATTTCAAAACAGGTGTTACTGACAGATCAGAAAATATGTAATTACTGGTTTAACACAAGCGTTTAATACAAGAGTACTAATGCCCCTTAGTCAGAAAAAATGTATTGACTGTTTACAAAAACAGGCAACTAGTAAACCTGAAAAACTGTGATAATACATACTGGGAATAAATCGATTACGGCAACTCATGCGCAGCAAAAAGACCAAATGTTAGGATTGAATATATCATTATTGGCATATGCTCTCAATGATTATGAATCTAACCTATTCAGTAAAATAGGGGGGAGGAGATGTAATTCTGTACTTCCACTAATGTAAGGATGCCTACAGAGTAAATTAGTATCTTGGTAACTTCCTCATGTCCTTACTTACTAAATAGGTAGTTATGCTTATACACTGTTCAGAAAGGAAAACGCTATCTTCTGAGCACTGAACCCCATGGAATATTATCGTTTAAACCCTTACGATGGGTAGATAAACGATAAATCCACCGCTGTTCTTTTTCAAAGAGCTCTTGCTGATTATTGGGGTTCAGTCTAGGTTGTTCAATAACTGTCCACCTGAGGTCATTTGTAGTGTGATTGAATTCCAAAAAATGATCAGTCAATCTAGTGGTATTCTTGTGGCACCTGATGTTACTGCGATGCTCACAGATACGCTGTTTGATCTTACGTGATGTCATGCCCACGTACCTGAGCTCGCAAGGGCAGGTTATTAAGTATACCACATTAGTGGAATTACAATTCGTATGGGTGCGCTGTACCCATTCTCTCCCTGGTTCCAAACTTAAGACTTTGGTGGCGGTGGTTAAATGACAAACACTACACCCCCCACAGGGATAATGTCCCAGTACCGGTGGAAGGCCCCAAGCATTCAAGACAGTTTGATTCTCATCCCTCTCGAAGCTCTTTGGGCGAGTGTGTACTAACGAGTCTTTTATGCTCCTAGCCCGTTTGTATGAAAAAGAGGTTTTTTCCATTTGTGATTATTACTTTCCAGGATCTTCCAGTGTTTAATAATGGACCGACTCACTGCGTTAGACACAGTATTGTACGTTGTTATGCAAGTGAGTGGTACCTCTTCTGTATTAGTTTTGGGAAAATCCTCCAGAAGAGCTTCTCTATTCTGGTTCCGAGCTCTTTACAACTCTTTGTAAGTATTTTGTCAGGATACCCACGTTTCTGCAATCTATTTGTCAGATCCCTTGACTGTGACTTAAAATCTGTCAAATTACTGCAATTACGTCGTAGACGTAAATATTGTCCAAAGGGGAGGTTCTCACGCAGTGGACGAGGATGAAAACTAGTAAAATGCAACAAATTATTCTTAGCTGTAGGTTTATGAAATGTTTTGGTATGTAAGTGATTCCCCACTTTTTTAATGGTCACATCCAAAAAGACCAGCTCATCTCTACTATAAGAGTGAGTGAAACGGAGGTTGGGATCACATGTGTTTATCCAACCAAAAAAATCCAAAAGGGTTTCCTCAGTCCCAACCCAAATGACCAGGACGTCATCTATGTACCTTTGCCAAAAGGTTACATAGGTAGCATAAGGGTTAAGAGCCGACAGGATGTACTTGCACTCAAAATTATATACATAAAGCCCGGCAACACTCGGGGCAAATGTACTGCCCATTGAAGTGCCAGTTGACTGTAAGTAGAGTTCTCCTCTATACTCCCCCAAATTTTTTTTAAGTGCAAGAGTGGCACAAGCCACCACAAATTCCTTGGGAGTTCTAAAATCCCATGGTGCTGTCTCCAATGTTTCCTTTATGACCTTAATGGTATCGTCCTGAGGAATACAGGTATAGAGGCTCTCGATATCAAGAGTTACCAGAAAGGATGATACATTGGAAATTTCCAATTCCTGTAATACAGAAAGAAGATTTTTGGTATCCTTGATATAGGTACTAGTTGCCTGAATAATAGGTTTCAAAAAGAAATCACAGTATCTGGACAGTGGCTCTAACAAAGAACCAATGCCTGACACTATAGGACGCCCAGGAGGTGGCAGTTTGTTTTTGTGCGTCTTTGGCAAAGTGTAGAAATACGGTACAGTGCCCTTTGCGGTCGTAAGGAACTCTGCCTCATGTTTGGTGATGAAACCATTGACTTCCGCATCGCTCAATAGTTCCAGGATGATTCCCCGGAGCTGAGATGAGGGATCAGTGGTCAGTCGCGTATAATTCAACTGATTATTCAAAAGGCGTCTGCATTCAGTATCATAGGCTTCTGCATCCTGAATCACAATACCCCCGCCTTTGTCTGCGGCTTTGATGACAATTTTTGTATTGGACTTGAGACTTTGGAGAGCTTGAAATTCAGAAGCCTTCAAGTTCTTAAAGACAGTAGGTTCTTCAAAAGATTCCACGTCATTGAAAACAGCCTGCTCAAAGGCTATAATTTCAGGAGGAACAGTGTGGAAAGGGGGGGTAAAAGTTGATTTCAATTTCAGCCCTGTATCACTTTTCGAGGCTAGAGTCTCATCCGTGCTTTGTTTGTCAAAAAAACTTTTGAGTTTTAACTTTCTGAAAAATTCAGACAATTCGCAATGTAGTTTGAATCGGTCTAAGCGTACAGTAGGTATAAAACCCAAACCCTTCTCCAGGACAGTTTTTTCATCATTGGTCAAAGTATGTGAAGAAAGGTTGGTAATTAAACTTACTGATGACTCGGGCCCGCCCTTGGTTCCTGCGTTCTGCTTCGTACATTGCTGCTCACTGCTTCTTCTTGTTCCCAGTGAACCTGGTTGGACCCTCTTCTTTTGCCGCGTCCTCTGCGGCCCCTCTCTAAAAAAGGGGGGCGGTACATGTTGTGTTGGAAGTGTGGGTGAGGAATAAAGGCAGGATTCCATCCCATCATTTGCTGGAATTGCGGGGGAAGAAAATTACTTTGATAACCACCTCCCCCCATTGGTGGGAAGGGTTGCCATGGTTGTTGGTACTGTTGTCGTCTATTGCCACCTCTCCCTCGCTGTCTAGGTCTGAAACTATCCCCACTGGAACCACTCGAACTAGAACACTCGTCACTGGAACCATCAGTACTGGGATAATTTTTAACTGGAGGTATGTAATCAGGGTTGGCATAAGGATAGGTATTAATGTAGGACCACCGTTTCAGATCTTTTTGGAACTTCAGTGCCTTCGTTTTTGTTAGAGTATCTTTATACTCATTCACCTCTTTATTAAGTTCATCTAGTCGTTTTTTATATCCAGTTAGTGTAGTCCTAAAATGGGTCTCCATAAGCTGGATTTCCACCAGCAAAGCTTCAGATAGACGAAGGGCTGTTTTAATTATTAGTACTAGCCAGTCGCGGGTACAATGCCACACGATCTGGGCCCATTCCTTTCTGAACAGTGCGTCATCAAGAAAAATGCGCGGGGCATTAGTCACCAGGAGTCCCCTTGGTGCAACGTTATTCCTTAGGTACTCCGTGAGTATTGTGCCGTGCAAGATAGTGCGAATACGGCTTCTTTTTTGTTCTGTCAGTTTGTCCCACTAAGATGTCTGTGAGATAGTTTGTGCAATTGAGGGATCAGAAAATAAAGAGGGATCGCCCAACAGGGCGTCTACCTCTTCCTTAGAGTAGGAGAGACCTAAATTTTCCATGCTGTCGGTGAGGGAAGATCATACGTAGAGAGTAGAGCCAAAATGAAGTTACTCTCGCAGCTGTGCGCTGCAAAATCTATGTCAAACAACAAAAGAGAGAGGGAGGAGTAGCCACTCTTCTTCCCGAATTATATTAGAAAAACAACAAAAGAGTGACAACCAATTCCAAAGAAGAGGTACTAGATTTAAACGAAACTGTATAAGGAAAAAACTTTACTTCTTAAAAGAACCCTCACTCACCAACCTAGTTGGTGACATGCTTCATCATTGGGTTCCCACCAGGGAGACCGAGTGTCTCCCAGTGTGCTTCGACGCCTGAATTACAGCGGAGCAGGATATTGTTGTGCAAGAGTGACAGTGCTAGGGGTAGTGCTATTTAAAAGAATGAAGGTTTTGCCAGAAATCAATTTTAATAATGGCAAAATCTCCAATCATTAAAAGAAGGTGAGACGGACGTACGCTGGTTGATTAGGTACACCAGCCCATCCGATTTGACTAATAAAGTGATAAAAATGTGGTCGACATGTTTCAGCTTATTACTAGCAAATTGGCTAAGCTTTCTTCAGGACCGTCACTCCTCGGCGGTATACGCACACTAAGGCGTACCCTGACCAGAGGAGTTGATGTGTGCAGTAAAACTCACGGTTTTACCGCTGGGGGATCTGGGATTTCCAAAGGCCCCTTTTATTCTGAAAGAAAAAAGACAAATACAAGAACACAGGACATACATTAAAGCACATTTTGCTAAAAAGTATTGGTCTCTGATTGTCGAATAAATTTGTAGTATCTTTTCCTTGACAGTTACTATAATTCATCAGGTGGTACTCCACCGATAAACCTATGACTCCAGTCAGTAAACATATAACCACTATTTTAACAATTAGTATATCAGTGGCCCATACTGTAAACTCACACTATGTCCTATTTGTCTACTATGGACATGTGTGTGCTAATACTGAAAACAAGCATTATATTTTTAGTGCATTCGAGTTGGATAGTAAAACAAAACAAAATGGCTCAAAAAGTAAAATTATCGTGATCTACCCTCATAAAATTGACAGCGCTGCAGATGACTTTTACAGCGGTGCCTAATTTATGTTTCTTGAAAAAATACACATAAAAAACCGAAGCATGGAAAACCTGAGGCTCACGTGAAGTACGAAGTAGCTTCACGTCATGAAGTCACGAGCGGGGAGTGTTTGCTACAGAGACTCTAAAAGAAACCAAAAATACAATCAATATCAACACGAAATCTATTCGAGACACTATAGCTCTTTAGCCCCTCAACTCATACGCTTACTTCTGAATTAGAGTTTTCCCTCTCACAACCTATCCATGCGATCACCGTGGCCCGAATGTTGCCGCGGAGACGCTGTGCCTGTACAAATGCCGGCTAAACGTCACGTGATTCACGTTTAGAAGCATGAAACGTGATGAATCAGCACGTCAGTGTTCCAGAACACTAGACCATATATATTAGCGTATACACAACAGCGGCTAAATATCACGTTGTTCACGTTTTATGACGTGAAACGTAATCAATCAGGAAATCGGAGTTCATAGCGCTAGACCGCATATAGTGAGAGGGGTTTTCAAGTAACTTTATTGGGACCGCTCCCGAACATTCCTTAAAATGGAGTGATGGATACTCCGTTAATAGATTTCAAAACAGGTGTTACTGACAGATCAGAAAATATGTAATTACTGGTTTAACACAAGCGTTTAATACAAGAGTACTAATGCCCCTTAGTCAGAAAAATTTATTGACTGTTTACAAAAACAGGCAACTAGTAAACCTGAAAAACTGTGATAATACATACTGGGAATAAATCGATTACGACAACTCATCGCAGCAAAAAGACCAAATGTTAGGATTGAATATATCATTATTGGCATATGCTCTCAATGATTATGAATCTAACCTATTCAGTAAAATAGGGGAGGAGATGTAATTCTGTACTTCCACTAATGTAAGGATGCCTACAGAGTAAATTAGTATCTTGGTAACTTCCTCATGTCCTTACTTACTAAATAGGTAGTTATGCTTATACACTGTTCAGAAAGGAAACGCTATCTTCTGAGGCACTGAACCCCATGGAATATTATCGTTTAAACCCTTACGATGGGTAGATAAACGATAAATCCACCGCTGTTCTTTTTCAAAGAGCTCTTGCTGATTATTGGGGTTCAGTCTAGGTTGTTCAATAACTGTCCACCTGAGGTCATTTGTAGTGTGATTGAATTCCAAAAATGATCAGTCAATCTAGTGGTATTCTTGTGGCACCTGATGTTACTGCGATGCTCACAGATACGCTGTTTGATCTTACGTGATGTCATGCCCACGTACCTGAGCTCGCAAGGGCAGGTTATTAAGTATACCACATTAGTGGAATTACAATTCGTATGGGTGCGCTGTACCCATTCTCTCCCTGGTTCCAAACTTAAGACTTTGGTGGCGGTGGTTAAATGACAAACACTACACCCCCCACAGGGATAATGTCCCAGTACTGGTGGAAGGCCCCAAGCATTCAAGACAGTTTGTTTCTCATCCCTCTCGAAGCTCTTTGGGCGAGTGTGTACTAACTGAGTCTTTTATGCTCCTAGCCCGTTTGTATGAAAAAGAGGTTTTTCCATTTGTGATTATTACTTTCCAGGATCTTCCAGTGTTTAATAATGGACCGACTCACTGCGTTAGACACAGTATTGTACGTTGTTACACAAGTGAGTGGTACCTCTTCTGTATTAGTTTTGGGAAAATCCTCCAGAAGAGCTTCTCTATTCTGGTTCCGAGCTCTTTTACAACTCTTTGTAAGTATTTTGTCAGGATACCCACGTTTCTGCAATTTATTTGTCAGATCCCTTGACTGTGACTTAAAATCTGTCAAATTACTGCAATTACGTCGTAGACGTAAATATTGCCCAAAGGGAGGTTCTCACGCAGTGGACGAGGATGAAAACTAGTAAAATGCAACAAATTATTCTTAGCTGTAGGTTTATGAAATGTTTTGGTATGTAAGTGATTCCCCACTTTTTGATGGTCACATCCAAAGACCAGCTCATCTCTACTATAAGAGTGAGTGAAACGGAGGTTGGGATCACATGTGTTTATCCAACCAAAAAAATCCAAAGGGTTTCCTTAGTCCCAACCCAAATGACCAGGACGTCATCTATGTACCTTTGCCAAAGGTTACATAGGTAGCATAAGGGTTAAGAGCCGACAGGATGTACTTGCACTCAAAATTATATACATAAAGCCCGGCAACACTCGGGGCAAATGTACTGCCCATTGAAGTGCCAGTTGACTGTAAGTAGAGTTCTCCTCTATACTCCCCAAATTTTTTAAGTGCAAGAGTGGCACAAGCCACCACAAATTCCTTGGGAGTTCTAATATCCCATGGTGCTGTCTCCAATGTTTCCTTTATGACCTTAATGGTATCGTCCTGAGGAATACAGGTATAGAGGCTCTCGATTTCAAGAGATACCAGAAAGGATGATACATTGGAAATTTCCAATTCCTGTAATACAGAAAGAAGACTTTTGGTATCCTTGATATAGGTACTAGTTGCCTGAATAATAGGTTTCAAAAAGAAATCACAGTATCTGGACAGTGGCTCTAACAAAGAACCAATGCCTGACACTATAGGACGCCCAGGAGGTGGCAGTTTGTTTTTGTGCGTCTTTGGCAAAGTGTAGAAATACGGTACAGTGCCCTTTGCGGTCGTAAGGAACTAGATCCTGGAACTAGTGAGCGATGCGGAAGTCAATGGTTTCATCACCAAACATGAGGCAGAGTTCCTTACGACCGCAAAGGGCACTGTACCGTATTTCTACACTTTGCCAAAGACGCTACAAAACAAACTGCCACCTCCTGAGGCCCTATAGTGTCAGGCATTGGTTCTTTGTTAGAGCCACTGTCCAGATACTGTGATTTCTTTTGAAACCTATTATTCAGGCAACTAGTACCTATATCAAGGATACCAAAGTCTCTTCTGTATTACAGGAATTGGAAATTTCCAATGTATCATCCTTTCTGGTATCTCTTGATATCGAGAGCCTCTATACCTGTATTCCTCAGGACGATACCATTAAGATCATAAAGAAACATTGGAGACAGCACCATGGGATTTTAGAATTCCCAAGGAATTTGTGGTGGCTTGTGCCACTCTGCACTTAAAAAATTTGGGAAGTATAGAGGAGAACTCTACTTACAGTCAACTGGCACTTCAATGAGCGTACATTGCCCAGTGTTGCCGAGCTATGTATATAATTTTGAGTGCAGTACATCCTGTCGTTAACCCTTATGCTACCTATGTAACCTTTTGTGCAAAGGTACATAGATGACGTCCTGTCATTTGGGTTGGGACTGAGAAACTTTTGGATTTTTTGGTTGGATAACACATGTGATCCCAACCTCCGTTTCACTCACTCTTATAGTAGAGATGAGCTGATCTTTTGGATGTGACCATCAAAGTGGGGAATCACTTACATACCAAAACATTTCATAAACCTACAGCTAAGAATAATTTGTTGCATTTACTAGTTTTCATCCTCGTCCACTGCGTGAGAACCTCCCTTTGGACAATGTTTACGTCTGCGGCGTAATTGCAGTAATTTGACAGATTTTAGAGTCTCAGTCAAGGAATCTGACAAATTAATTGCAGAAGCGTGAGTATCCTGACAAAATACTTACAGGAGTTGTAAAAGCTCGGAACCAGAATAGAGAAGCTCGTCTGGAGGATTTTCCCAAAACTAATACAGAAGAGGTACCACTCGCTGGCGTAACAACGTGCAATACTGTGTCTGCGCATGATGAGTCAGTCCCATTATTAAACACTGGAAGATCCTGGAAAGTGATAATCACAAATGGAAAAACCTCTTTTCATACAAACGGGCTAGGAGCATAAAGACTCGTTAGTACATACTGCTCAAAGAGCTAGAGGATGAGAATCAAACTGTCTTGAATGCTGAGGCCTTCCACCGATACTGGGACATTATCCCTGTGGAAGTGTAGTGTTTGTCATTTAACCACTGCCACCAAGTCTTAAGTTTGGAACCAGGGAGAATTAGTACAGCGCCCATTCGAATTGTAATTCCACTAATGTGGTATACCTAATAACCTGCTACTGCAGCTCGAGATGCGTGGGCATGACATCACGTAAGATCAAACAGCGTATCTGTGAGCATCGCAGTAACATCAGGTGCCACAAGAATACCACTAGATTGACTGATCATTTTTGGAATTCAATCACACTACAAATGACCTCAGTGACAGTTATTGAACAACCTAGACTGAACCCCAATAATCAGCAAGAGCTCTTTGAAAAGAACATGTGATATTTATCGTTTATCTACCCATCGTAAGGGCTTAAACGATAATATTCCATGGGGTTCAGTGCTCAGAAGATAGCGTTTTCCTTTCTGAACAGTGTATAGCATAACTACCTATTTAGTAAGTAGGACATGAGGAAGTTACCAAGATACTAATTTACTCTGTAGGCATCCTTACATTAGTGGAAGAACAGAATTACATCTCCTCCCCTATTTTACTGAGATAGGTTAGATTCATAATCGTTGAGCATATGCCAATAATGATATATTCAATCCTAACATTTGAGTCTTTTGCTGCGCATGAGTTGCCGTAATCGATTTATTCCCAGTATGTATTATCACAGTTTTTCAGGTTTACTAGTTGCCTGTTTTTGTAAACAGTCAATACATTTTTCTGACTAGGGGCATTAATACTCTTGTATTAAACGCTGTGTTAAACCAGTAATTACATATTTTCTGATCTGTCAGTAACACCTGTTTTGAAATCTATTAACGGAGTATCCATCACTCCATTTTAAGGAATGTTCGGGAGCGGTCCCAATAAAGTTACTTGAAAATCCCTCTCACTATATGCGGTCTAGCGTTGCGTAACTCCGACTTCTGATTGATTACGTTTCACGTCATAAAGCGTGAACAACGTGATGTTTAGCCGCTGTTGTGTATACGCTAATAGATATGGTCTAGTGTTCTGGGACACTGACGTGCTGATTCATCACGTTTCACGCTTCTAAGCGTGAATCACGTGACGCGAGCCGGCATTTGACAGGCACAGCGCCTACGCGGCAACATTCGGCCACGGTGATCGCATGGATAGGTTGTGAGAGGAAACTCTAATTCAGAAGTAAGCGTATGAGTTGAGGCCAAAGAGCTATAGTGTCTCGAATAGATTTCGATGTTGATATTGATTGTATTTTGGTTTCTTTTAGAGTCTCTGTAGCAAACACTCCCGCCGTGAATTCATGACGTGAAGCTACTTCGTACTTCACGTGAGCCTTAGGTTTTCCATGCTTCGATTTTTTATGTGTATTTTTCAAGAAACATAAATTAGGCACCGCTGTAAAAGTCATCTGAAGCGCTGTCAATTTTATGAGGGTAGATCACGATAATTTTAATTTTTGAGCCATTTTGTTTTGTTTTACTATCCAACTCGAATGCACTAAAAATATAATGCTTGTTTTCAGTATTACAAAAGGGGATGATGGACGGAACGTTTGAGCCAATCAAACACTCACCCCCAGTCAACTGATCTGGGTTTAATCCATCCATCATCCCCTTTTGTATTGTTTTCAGTATTAAGCACACACATGTCCATAGTAGACAAATAGGACATAGTGTGGGTTTACAGTATGGGCCACTGATATACTAATTGTTAAAATAGTGGTTATATGTTTACTGACTGGAGTCATAGGTTTATCGGTGGAGTACCGCCTGATGAATTATAGTAACTGTCAAGGAAAAGATACTACAAATTTATTCGACAATCAGAGACCAATACTTTTTAGCAAAATGTGCTTTAATGTATGTCCTGTGTTCTTGTATTTGTCTTTTTTCTTTCAGAATAAAGGGGCCTTTGGAAATCCCAGATCCCCCAGCGGTAAAACCGTGAGTTTTACTGCACATCAACCCCTCTGGTCAGGGTACGCCTTAGTGTGCGTATACCGCCGAGGTGACGGTCCTGAAGAAGCTGAGCCAATTTGCTAGTAATAAGCTGAAACATGTCGACCACATTTTTATCACTTTATTAGTCAAATCGGATGGGCTGGTGTACCTAATCAACCAGCGTACGTCCGTCTCACCTTCTTTAATGATTGGGGATTTTGCCATTATTAAAATTGATTTCTGGCAAAACCTTCATTCTTTTAAATAGCACTACCCCTAGCACTGTCACTCTTGCACAACAATATCCTGCTCCGCTGTAATTCAGGCGTCGAGCACACTGGGGAGACACTCGGTCTCCCTGGTGGGAACCCAATGATGAAGCATGTCACCAACTAGGTTGGTGAGGATTCTTTTAAGAAGTAAAGTTTTCCTTGTACAGTTTCGTTTAAATCTAGTACCTCTTCTTTGGAATTGGTTGTCACTCTTTTGTTGTTTTTCTAATATAATTCGGGGGAAGAAGAGTGGCTACTCCTCCCTCTCTCTCTTGTTGTTTGACACATATTCATTCAGACTAAGCCTGATCCTCGTTATCCACCCCATCATTCTGTGACTACATACTCGGTAGGTAAATTGTGCCAGCAGTGGCTAGAACACTCTACCCTTGCATCTGTCAAACAGCACCTTTCGATCCTATCGAATGATATAGATTTAGCTAATTTTCTCCTAGGCCCACGTAATCCAAGGGCCAAGCGATTTCTTTATGCCTCTTATAATGAAATTTGGAAACTTTCACAGATGGAAGTCACCTTCCGTCTGCGTCAAATTGACCAGGCAAACTTGGAAAAAGTCCTTGCTGTAGTGGCCAACAGCATTAACACGCTTTCTTCACGCATTTACACCTTAGATAATATTGTTTCTTCTGTAATAGATATTGTGCAAAGTGATGTTTCTGTGTTATATCATGGTCAGAATCAGTTAAGGTCGGTCATGCAATTTGCTTGGACGTTGCAGACACTAAAAATGGGTAAAGTGCCTTGGGATTATTTGAATGCCACTGCTTTATTTTGCCTTTTAACCTGACTGATAAACAGAAGTTTATGTTCATGAAAGATGCTGTATACACGCTGTTACATATTGAACAATTGGAGCCTTTGCCGTTCTCCGTAGCGGAAACGGACTCTGCTGTTTGGTTAATTCATGGCGTTATCACTTTGCCCTTTTCGCTTTCTCAATTTAAATCATGTATGCAACATTTTCCTGTTGGCCTCTTTGAACCGCTTGGCAGTGCTTTTCTGCATGAATTATGGGTCCTGCCCTTTGCTTATCGTTGTTTGAGGGAGGAGAAAGAAGTTTTCCTCACAGGGGAGGAGTGTGATTCGGTAGTGGGTCACTCTCTTGTGTGCAAACACGTTAAGTTGCACGGCGAGTGTAATGTGTCAGCGCCCAATCTTGCTTGCTTTTTAAAAGGGACCCCAGTACCATCCATCACGCCCGTCTTTACATTGCTGACTAACGGCAGCTATCTAATTTTAAACAATCAAGACTGCTGTGGTTTGCGGGCGGGTGTCCCATACTTGGTAACTGTTTCCCAGCGCGTAACTTGCTGTAGCAATGTCCTTTTCCCGCCCCCGCAAGGGAGTTTAGATTCCTCACTTTGGCCTTCCATTCCGACTTTGAAAACAGAGTTCAACAAGTTGAGCAGGCTCAAAGCCCTTTTATTCCAACAGAAGGTGGCCCTCACTTCCGCCCGTGAAACATTCAGATTGCAGGTGGCTCGGACCTCGAGTGAGATACAGTCGCTTCTTAACACTAACCTCCCACTTCATTTTGGGGAACTAATTCACCAAATATTTAATGCATCTGATACGACAGGCCTTGCCCATTTTTTTAAGTGTGTGGGATCTGGCCTGGTCTCTTCCTTCCAAACTATATTCAGGGTAATACCGGCTTTTATTCATTCTATATTTTCCAGCGTTTTCGGAGGGTTCCCCTTAATATTGGCGCTGGCTGCTGGTGCCCTGCTTCTTCTCCTTGTGCTTCGCAATGGCTGCTCCCTTTGTGGCTCTGCACAGGCCGGCCCAGCTTCAACTGTGCCGTGATCGCCTGTATGAGGCTTTTGGATGCTTGCCTTTAGTAACTCTTAGCGTGAGTTACGACTTGACATTCCGCTTTGCCTACTTTACTTGCGTGCAGCCAGTGCTTCATTGCAAAAGATGTCATTTCTCCTAGGCCATGGAACTTTGCTTATCGAACACGTGGTGTCCAATCCCTGATTTCAGCCGGTTGATGGGTCCCTTAGAGACGCATGACGAGGCTTGTTCTGTGGATGGTCAAATGATGCGTGCAGCTTTACTTGGAATCTTGGATGAATGGGATATCTGTGCGGCTGCGCAGACTTTCCTACAACGAAGTTTAATTGAATATCACGCAAGTTTGCCTTTTCTACTTCTGGATGCTCCTGCTTGTGAGGAACATGCTTGTTCCTTTGACTTACTAAATTGGATGTCATCGCTTTTTTCTACCAATGAAAAAGATGTACTATTGGAAGGAATTGCTTTCCTTTGCACCCAAACCTTCATGGTTTGACTACTTAGTTCTGTTATGTCCCGTATAGAGGCCCTAATGTAGACCCGTTCATACATGCCCTAAAATGGACGTATTCGTATTTGCCCTAACACGGTCATATTCGTACTTGCCCTATTATGGTCAATGCCGCATATGCCCTATTACGGTCATAACTGTACATGTCCTATTATAGTCATGATTCCTTATATAGGCATGATCTTTCACCTACATTGGTCCTCGCTAGTAAACAACGAGCTCTGAGGGCTGAACGTTATCTAGTCTGTGGTTTTGAATACAGCAGGGTTTTTCCCAAACACAGGCCCACACTGTACTCATCAATTATGCATGGCTCTCTAGGAATACACCACCTGCATAATATGTATGTACAAAGTTCACCCCTGACGTCTTCCTCAAGTCTAACAAGGGCCAATACAAACCATACGAAGCAACTAGAGTCTTCAGGGTATAAATACACCACATCTTACCCCGGTAAGACAGAGGGAACCAAGACTTCCATGCTGACACACTGACCAGAGACGCTGAGGCTCCTGCATGCAGTCGCTCCAGCTGACAGCGGTTCTAACACAGCCCTTGCGGGTGTCCAACTCGAGACCAGGACGGGGTCCCACACTCTCTCTATTCAGGTATGGGGGTTCGACTAAATCCTAGAAGGATTCTTGGCTCTTAGGCTTTTAGACCTACACATATGCTAGGTACACTCAGGTACATCTAGTTAGGCATCGTAGGAGGTACGCGCACTTTTCATAATGCTTTTTATATTCATGTATGTATTCATGATTATTGCAATATAGTAGAACTGTTCTATCCCTTTGCTTTTATCGTACTGCTGATAATATATCTCTGCTATTGTCTGCTGATTGCCGCAGCATATATATTTTACACTAGAATAACAACTGTTCAATAAATACTTATTGAAACGCCCAGACTGTTTATTCTGTGTAGCTCTCTGAGACAAACCGAATAAGTAAGCACGAGTGACTGAGCGAAAAGTAGTATATTGTTTCCACAATTCTGAGGGATCAGGGTTGTCATGATCTAAGGTTGCCAGAAACTAATCTCTCCCCGATAAGAGGAGATTCTAGTGGCACTATGAGCTAGCTAATGCAAATTAGGCTAACATACGCGGTGGGGGTGCACAGAGTCAGTCTAACACCAAGCCCACAGCTTATGTTATCCAAACGCGCAGGTCTTGCAGGGGTACTATAGGAACTACACGACAGTTTATCCCTACTCCACTGTCTGGCATACAGACTCTTTTTTCATGCCCAAAGTGTCTTTAGTGTTTTCAAACTTTCCCTTTTTTCTCCGATTTGTTTTTTTTAGAAAGTCCCTCACCAATATGTTAAACAATGCCTGACTTTTGAACTCTGTTTTTGCTCTTCTGTCTATGTCCTACTGACTTACCAGGGGGAGGGTGTTATATGGGGTTATATGGCCCTAAGACACATTGTCGACATTGCTAAGTTAGCATGAGTTTTGCTTGCCCTATACTGCTGCTTTTGCGCACGCCTCTGCTAAGCGTTTGTTTTCGCGACACTTTGCCTCTGCCCTGTACATGATAACAGATTGTTTTTCACGTTCTCAGCTTTCCCTTCAATTCTGTCTGAACATAATGTGCAAGGTCGGTCAACAATGTCTCTTGTTATTCTGTTCTGGTCAGTCCCTATTACCTAGACAAAACATGTTACCAACAGCTGCAATATGGAAGAATCAAGCTTTGATATAGCGTTGTTGCATGTTTTTGAAACACACTCGAAGAAAGCCGTTCCATGGAGCTGAGCTCTGCTGTTCCTATGATGTAAACCTTTTTGTTTAGGCTTTAAGGTAGGGGTCTGCTAATAACGCCTAGAGATCTTCTGTTATATAAAATAACTTCTTACTGCCAAGGGGAGGGTGATTAGGCCCAGTTATTTTGCCTTTTTCACAGTCTTTATAAAATGACGACTCCTTTTGTATTCTATGGTATTGTAACAATGCTAATGATTCTTGCCTTATGCATTTTGCTGCTAGTTGTGGTTCGCATACTGTTTTATGAATTACTATTGTCAAAATAAACATTTTGAACTTATTTAGTGACTCTGATTATTTTTATTGTGGACAAGTACGTGAGAGCGAAAGAGTGTCTTGTTCCCGCGACTCTGAGGTGAGTCGGGAGTGCTCGTGTTCTGGGTTGTCTAAACATTCGTAGCTTCTTGATATTTGTAGGAGACCGAATGAGACACTATTCCTAGTCGGTTGGGATTTTGGGTACTAAGGTGATAGGAGGTACACCCCTATTTACGAGGTCCTGTTTTCTTGTGCATAGTTCTGTATATGAGCAGAATCCCCGCAACAGTAGTTAAGTCTTGGGTCTATGTGATGGAATATTGGAATGTTCTGTTTCTTACATTCCAATTTTCCAATGCATGATGAATGTTCTAGGAAGTTTGGTTGGAATGTTTTTATTTGAATATGCTTGGGGAACCTCTCGTTTGTTCCCGATTGTACATGAGTCAGGATGCTCCAATAAAATGACTGGACAAGATATCTTGTGTCGTATGATTTCTACTACAACATCTTTCCGGCCGCCCCACAGTGGCGCCCTGGATGACTTGATGTACACGTCAGCCCAAACTGGAGGAAGAAAAATAATGGCAGAGCCACTCTGCATTGGAGAGCCATTTCTCGTACGCTACAGAAAGGAGACAGAAGTACTCAGAGCTAGACATCCAGGGTAGAAGTTTTGCACCATCTATGAAAAGGGCAGATGGACTTTAGTACTAATCAAACGGACAGTGGTCACAGTGCAGGAGGGAATAGAAGTAATCATCAGTAATATTTCATGGTTCATGAAGGCACCTCCAGGTTCTGATGTCCCGCATGAGGCTCTCAGGGGACTTGACAAGAGGGGGACAGAACCAGATTATGAAAAATAGCAGAGAGAGATCTCTGGGTTGCCTGCCACCACCATGGTAACCCCACTAGACATCCCAGTTGCCATGGAATCTACTGAGGGCTATGGGCCTCCATCATCACGGGACACCAAACCCCGACATCTAGCTGATAGCTATGAGTCCAAACCCCCAGCATAACTTGAAAGATTGGTAGGCCTCAGTCCACATTGTATCTCTGGTGTGTAAATTTTATGGATAAGGAGTTCAGGCAAGGCTAATAGGCTAATAGGCCACATAACAGAGAGCAAGGTGTTTGGCTGTACATGGGATGTTGAGCACCTTAAAACTACTCTTAAGACTCACCACAAGTCCTTACATTTCCTGCTAAATAAGAATGATGCAGTTCAAGCTTTGTCCAGTCTCATTCGCATCTGGTCAAAACTTTATGAATTCAATTACAAAATGGAGGTACACAAACCTTCTTTGTGAGTAGTGCTTTGTAGCTTATTTGCCTGATGTTATAGATTTGGTCAAGAAGTATGTTTTTGAGAAGGGTTGGGTGAGTGGCATGAGTTCTGATCTATTTTGGAACAGGTTAATTAATTTATGGAAATTTGCCAAGGGAGGCTTTGTTAAGCGTGTAACTTCAAGTTTTTTGGAAGGTCAAGGATGATTTGACATTGAAAGTTGACGTCTTAATATGTGGAGGTTTTTTTTTACCTTTTTATTGAGAATCACTGCAAGATATAATGCACAGGTGCGTCAATCAAATGATTATAATAACCCATGGAAGAAGACTGACATTCAATATACGTATGATAGCATATACCAAACATGAAAATGTAATGAACTGGCGAGTACATACTGTGTAACCATTGTCAGAATGCTGCATCAGTCTTGCAGATCAGGGGTTCGTACTGTCCGACGTTCATACCAGATAGGATCTGAGTGAACTCCAAAAGTCCCTAGCGTGGGATGTAGGATGTAACTCTGCAGCGTATATTTAAGCCTGGTTGCTACAGTAGACCACGTTCTTAAGCCATTTGTGAAGAAATGGGGAATATTATATGGTGTGGTTGGTTGTGTAACCTCACTGTGTAAAACACTTACCAACCCCCTTTAGGACCCTTGGGTTTCGCTTGACAAACCTTCAGCTCAACCCTGGGTAGCTGAGGCTCTGAGCAGCAAGGCTTACGCAAAGAAACAAGTGTAAAGCATTTAAACAGCACCAAAACAATTGAAGAAGAAATTGACATGACACTCAATAAATCTCACACAAATCTATAAAAATAGACTGTGTTTTTATAAGAATTTAGACACTAAAAAGATCCACCAGAGGCTTACAGAGATACAAAATCTACAACAATTAATGAATCAAGACAATTCACTTAACCGCAAACAAACACTGGCAAATTCAACAAATTTGCCCCTTAAAAACGTTTTCAGTAAAAAGTTGGGCTAGCTGTAATGTGGTCATTTGGAGATCCACTGTAGGTGACCAATTCCAGTTGGGAGCCAGTCAAAGGGACCAGCCAGTTCCTCAAGAATATTACCTTTACAGGAGAAGCAATCACTAGTCAGATCTAGGCCCTTTTATCCGTTGCAGTCTTTTCCAATGGAAGTGGTCCTGATGCAAGGGATATAGGATGCTGAAGGTGCTCAAGGATGCTGTGGTTGCGACTCGGTTGATTGGGGGCTACCTGCAGGTACTCCTAGTTCCATGAGGTCCTCTCCAGTCTGGCTGAAATCCAGTCACCACTGGAATGCCACTATCCCAGTGTCGCCGTAAGAGGCCCACCCTTCCTGAGTCTATAGCTCATCCTCTGAGGGTCTCAGTAGCTCTCCAACAGAACCCCTGGGCTCAGAAAACCCAAGTGCAACTCTCTGCATCGGGTCTTGGTCCTAGGTGCTGCACAGAGGCGGTGATAGCAGCTTGAAGACTTTACAGCCATCTTAAGCTGTTGTGCCCCAACAGGCTTCTTCAGCTGTTGTGTCCCTGTGCTGCAAACAGAAGGCCTGTCGGCTGGCCCTTGGATTCTCTAGGCTTCACTGGGCTCTGGAGATAACTTCTCCTTCAGCAGAACACGGCAGCCACAGCCCATCTCTTCGTTAGCTACCAGGTGCAGTCCTCCACAGTTCAGCCTCTCTTTGCTGGCCCCTTGGTGCAGCAGGGTAGACCTTCTTCAATCCTCCTTCCAGGTCCGTTGAGATCTGAGTTCAGGGTGCCAGGGGCACCCTACTTATGTTCAGAAATTGTCTTCAGTGCAGGATGCATTGGTAGCCAATAGGCTATTGGGTTCCCTCCCACCTGATGACCACTTCCTGAGAAGTGTAGCATCTGGACATCCCAGGATGCACCATTTCTACCCACTCAAAATATGGCAGGACTCCTCTCCCGGCGTGTGGAGCTCCCTAGCCAAACCCAGAGGTGTGGCTACCAAGGGGGCTACATGCCCCTGGAAAACAAGTTTGACAACTGGCTTCCCCTTCCCTGTCCCTGTCCCTAGTGCCAGCCTGTCTACCTAAACAGTAGAGTAGCCCCTTTCCTAGGTGTTCCCAATTTGCACTTCAAAGGCAGCTGCACCTTTTGAAGCTCGCCTTTTGGTCTACCACCTGTGTGGTTTACTGCCTGGGGGAGGTAACGTCTCCTCCATTGGCAGGCCTCTACAGTTACCTTTCCTAGGAGTCGTCAGCAAGTGTCCCTAGGAGGGCACAAGGCTGTCTGCAGGATAGACCTCGAGCACAAAAGTAAACGAGCACTGGAAACCTTGGGCAACTAACGTGGCTACTTCTAAAATTGCACATTGCCTACCAGTGACATTAAATTCTATTTAACCATTACATTGGATTTAATGCACTGATTCTTGTGATATCTTACAGTACCAACTAGGGTGACCAACCGTCCGTAAATTTCAGGACAGCCTGTAATTTTTGCCTTCTGTCCGTTGTCCGTATATCTTTAACGGACGCCATTTGTCCGTAATTCTGCTGATTTTGGGTGACAGCCAATAATTTTGTGGCTTTCACTTTCAAATGGTTGCCCAAAGCGTTGTGTGAAAAACCTAGGATTGGCTTGAAAGCCTTCAGCCAATCCTAGTGCTCGCTGATCCACTGCAGAACTGTTCTCATTGGCCCTGATGCTTCAGGGCCAATGAGAACAGCTTTAGTGCACCAACCTTACATTACATTAGTAGGTGCAGAAGCACGCTTTCGGTTTTGGTTTCGTGTTTAGAGGGTATGACGCCTGCAATTTTGGGAGAGTGACGTCGTTTGCCAGGCCGGCAGACTCTCTCAGCCCCAGTCTCTGGACCACAGAGTCAGCCATTGGCTCCATTACCCCTTGTAAAGAACTTCTCAAACAGTCGGTACGTTGAATAAATAAGCTTTCCATCGTTCTTTTACATGTCTGTGCGTTTATTTCCAGATCATCGAAGTTTGTCTGCTGTTTTCACTGTTCCCCCTAGTGTATTCGTTCCTAGGCTCTCTCTAGCTTTCTCTCGCCCTTTTCCCCTTCAAACTATGCCTCACTCTAGATAAGAGGAACGCTTGTTAACAAGATGAGGGGATACTGGGCCAAAGTTAATGACTTCAGTCACTGCCTTCCCCAATTACAAGGAGTCACGAGTTATTGGGCCCAAAATCGGGGAAATCATGCTGAACATGGAATTACCAAGTTCAATTGTACATGTGTTTCCAGATTCGAGGCCTTGTGCCTGCACATTCAACAGAAACACTTGTGTTTTTACCGTTTGCATTTCTGCACCCAGTAAAGCTGGAATCTGGAGAACAATATCGCGTCCAACATGAAATGGGCCCCTTAGTCTTCCTGAGAGTAGGAGCAAAATATCATATCAATATCACAGCGTGTTTTTTGGTACATGTTGTTTATGATTCTAGAAACCTCATCAATGGTTTCGTCTCTAAAGGTGGAGATGTTCAGCCTAGCTGTGAATAAATGTTGCATGCTCATCCTGCCTCGGTTTGTCATTTATCAGCTATTATATTGAGCAGATGATAGATTGTCTGGATTTAAAATCAATATTTGAAAAAACCTGTTCCGGTCGGCACCACTCGGCTCTAGTAGAATTCCCTGCCACTTGGATGTGGTTGGGCAAAAATATTTGATGTCGTTTTGCAGATCTGTATCTGTAGGAGTCTCAACTGACTTTCTTACCTGTTCTGTCACTTTTTCACCTCTTTCGCCTGTCTTCCACCTCTCTTATAACCCCTTGTCTGTCTCTTTCGCACAAGTCTTAATATTAGGTCCATATCTCTCACATTTCCTCCTTCCTGCCTCTCCCCCAGCTGTTTTTTTCTAACCTGTATCTGTCTTCTTATCACCAGTTTCTCTTTTTCTTTCTCTCTCACTATAAATGACATAACCTGTCTGTCACTTTATCACCACACTCTCAATTGTCTCCCTTCTTTTATCTGTTCTTTCTCACCTGTCTACTACCCCACCCTTTCAGCGGTCTTTATACCCTGTCTCTTTATCGCACTTCATTCACATCGGTCTCGCCTCTCTTCCTGTCTCTCTTCGGCATCTACCTCTATGTATATCACAACTCTCATACTGTCATCCCATAACACCAGTTTTCCTCTCTCTCTGATTCTTGGCTGTCTCTTTGTCACCTGTCTATGTGTATATCACCTATCGCTGTCACCTGCCTCATTCTTTTTCACACGGCTATATTTCACTTACACCTGTCGCCAGTCTCTTATATCCCTCTCTCTATCACACCCCTCTCTTTCAGTCTCTCACCTGTCTCTCTTTAGTGTCCTCTTCATGCTCTTCCTTCCTTATTTTCCCCTCATAGTTTTTCTCTTTTACCCATTTCTCCCCCTCTGCTGTAATTCTTATTTCTTGCTCCCTTCACGCGCTCAGGGGGTGGAGGAGTGACAGAGACTACCTTTTACTAGGGTTGGTTCCACGTTCAGAAATAAATGTTTTGCAAGTGTGTAGCTTAGCTAACACCCGGCTAATAGTTAGAACTTTCATGACTTTACTTTCAAATGATGTAGCTGAGAGGTACAGAAAGCAAACAAGGCTCATTAGAGCTTTGTATCACTCCTGTTTCTGACAACGCCCTTACTCTGCTGAGACCAGGGGGTCACTGTTGCACCCATAAATGATGCCCATGACAAAATCTTGAAAGTTCAAGAACACTTCTGTGGGAAATTCTATGTCAAGGGATTTGCGCTCCAGGTTTCCAAGTACAGTGTGTGGGAGTGTTGATCTCATGGCTATTTTCTTCAACAACATCAAAGTTGTATCATTTAGGCCGGATGCAAGTCAAATAAGGTTGTGTTTCTGGTTGAGAACAGTGGGCCAAGACAGTCAGAACTCTCTGGGAGGTGGCTACCCACAGAACAAGCATTTGCAATGCAATAGGTCTCGCCTTAGCGAGACTTTGAGCTACTGGCATTGTAAACCACAAACCTTTTATCTATGTGTTGGTTTTGAAAACATATAAATAAAAGGCATCGTCATTTACAATGCCAATAGCTTAAAATTTCGCAAATGCGAGACCTATTGCATTGCAAATGCTTGTTTATGGCGTAAATGGATGCTCTGGGAAGCCAGGACTCGTCCCCACATGGATTAAGGCGCACCCAGCCTTGAGTATCAAGGCCTCTCCTCCTCATGGAGTGGCATCGCTAGGAAACACTTCTGGGCCAAGAGAAGTTTGTAAGAATCTAGACTTCTCTTCTTGTGCAGTGCAGGCGGTGTCTAGGGATAGCCTTTTTTAGGGAATACAGTAATTTCTAAGAATCAATGCGTCCTCCTACCAGTAACTGAATCCGCCCCCATCCTACCAGCATTAAGTCACACCCACCTCTGTGCGATGACGGAGTGTAGACGACCTCTCCGGGCAAAGGCCCTGCGGAACCAGGCATTATTAAATATATATATCAAAAGCATGGCAGCCATTACAGACACTCTTCAGATTGCTGTTAACCAGCAGTGGTATCCGGAAACGATTAAGCGTACACTGCGACTGTCCAGCTGATATAGCGCTTTATGTAAGGTAGTGCCTTATTCTCGGATCTCTAAATTGGCAGATTTGTTTGTGAGACACAAAGATAAAGTGATTGCTCAGGGTCAAACGGTGCTAGTGAATGATCAGGGTCACACGGTGCTCCAAAATTAAGGTTACTCGCTCTAAGCCCTGATTTAAAAAACATCTCCAGATCTCCGACAGACGCAGCCTCCAACCCCAACTTGAATGCACCTCAGTATTCTTTCTGTTCACTGCACAGCCCCCGTCCCCTCGGGGATAATATTAACAAGAAACCCGCTATTACAATGCCCACTGGTGCATTTACTGCGTTTGTCGGATACACTCGTCTAGGTAAACAACTCCAGGAAGCCAAGCCTGTTTACTACTCACATTTTATGGCTGCATCGCGTGATCCCAAATCCGGTGCGGTGGGGGCGGCCCAAGACTCTAGATGCGCCTAGAGTAGATTCGATACATAATGTGAGCTACGTGAGAAGTCAATCGAGTAACAGTTCAAAGCCCCATAAACCAAGCGGTCGGACCATGTCTTCACCGGTTCCCAGTGGTTTGGCGAGGCCTTGGAGTGCCCAAAAAAGTGCACACAGAGTAATTAAAACACACACGTGTAACGCCGCGATCTCCGACAGACGCAGCCTCCAACCCCAACTTAAATGCACCTCAGTATTCTTTCTGTTCACTGCACAGCCCCCGTCCCCTCGGTGATAATATTAACAAGCAACCCGCTATTACAATGCCCACTGGTGCATTTACTGCGTTTGTCGGATACACTCGTCTAGGTAAACAACTCCAGGAAGCCGAGCCTGTTTACTACTCACATTTTATGGCTGCATCGCGTGATCCCAAATCTGGTGCGGTGGGGGCGGCCCATAGATTCCAGATGCGCCTAGAGTCGATTCGATACATAATGTGAGCTACGTGAGAAGGCAATCGAGTAACAGTTCAAAGCCCCATAATCCAAGCGGTCGGACAATGTCTTCACCGGCTCCCAGTGGTTTAGCGAGGCCTTGGAGTGCCCAAAAAAGTGTGCACAGAGTAATTAAAACACACACATGTAACGCCGCGAGTAAAAGATCCAGTCCCGGTGGGCGGGGCCTAAAGAGGACAGGGTGGCAACCAGGAGGGACTAAAAACCCTCCGGTCCAATCAACGAACCCTGTTTGGCATAATGAATGACGACAAACGAGGCAGGCCAATCAAAATTACGGGCGGAGCAGAGACACGACTTCTGGAACCGTATTGATTCCAATAAGCCCTCGCATGGCGAGAGCAGCGCGTGCGCGCTGCTAACACCAGGCGAGACCTAAAAATGACAGTCCCACAGAACATATGAAGAATACTTATTCTCCGTTCTCCACTATCTGATCTAATCATGTGCAGAGATGTGGAGACCAGAGTACAGTAGAGCCAGACAACAGTTCCTAAGAATAAAGAGTCTTTTGAGCTTACACAAACGAGACACTTCAGGGCTGAGTAGTCGGAACTCATGCCCTTTTGGTGCCCTGCCTGTATTCTACTATTGCGCAACCTCCTTCATAGTATCTGTAAAACGTACCCTTTGTCTCGAATTTTTGTCCTGAATTTTGACCTTCCGTCCTGAATTTTTGTCCTGAATTTTGACCCTTTGTCCTGAATTTTTACACTCACCGTCCTGAATTTACAACCATGCCAGTTGGTCACCCTAGTACCAACTTTAGTAGTCCCATTCAGAAGTTAGCAGGGCTGAGGTGTCAGCCTGTAACTCTGTACTTACCAATGGGACTACTAGCCTTTCCACAGTAAAAACGACAATTTAGAGGTTTTTACTGTTGGATCAGGTAAAAGTACATTTTCCAATTTTTAACACACAGCACCCTGCCTTAGGGCTCGTTAGGCCTGCCTTAGGGGTGACTTACATGTATTAAAAAGGGAGGTTTTAACTTTGCAGTTAACTTAAATGGCAGAGTTGAGTTAGTAGTTTAAAACTGCCCTTCCAGTCTGCAGTGGCAGACTGGAAGCCATGTTTTACCTTGTCCCTCTCAGGGTGGCACAACAAGCGATGCAGCCCCTGGGAGGGAGGCACTCTAACTTACAGGCCCTGGGCACCCCTGGTACCATAAACTAGGGACTTTCAAGTAAGTTAGGCTAGGCAAACTGGGGACAAGCTAATTAAACAAGCACCATTTTAAGGGTCAGAAGACATGCACTATTTAGCAGGGCTCAGAACATTTCAGAGGCATTACACTAGTATCTAGCAGCCAAAATGGGGGCAAAATGTGGGGTAAGCCTTCAAAAAGCTTATTTTCTTACTCAGCCCCCCAGCTAATACGTCCCGGGCAATTCAACCAGACGTTTGGTAAGTCTCCTTGACTATTCAGCGAGGAAGGATGTAGGGTAACTGGTGGACCATTGCAGGGCCTACTCTGCCTTACATCCTTCTACCAGGGTCATTTCCTCTGGGGAGCTGACCTACCTCCACCAAGACAGGCCCCAACCTAAATTGGGCCTTGGCTAGGACTGTGTCTCTGCCAACCTTCTCTCCACTGTCTGTTTGCTCATCTCACCTAGCCCTACCTTAGATAGGACAACATCTAGCTGACCCAAAGAGGTCACCCAACACTTGAGTAACCCCACCATGACCAACAGGGTCAGGGGACGTACCTTACATCTTATAATTGGGTCTGACCCCCATGCGAAGGACAATGCTGCCACAAAGGCAAGCACCCAACAGAGTCCCAAAACCACCCCCTAAGCTCTCCACTGTCAGGTGGATGAGGTACCTGAGGGGATTTTGTGGTTTCAGAGCAGGGGGCTGCCACCTCAGGTGGCAGACACCCTCCTTTCACTCTCTCCTCTGCCAGGTCAAAGGGGACACTCCATGATTCTGAGCTGATTCTGACTGTGTCTCTGCCAACCTTCTCTCCACTGTCTGTTTGCTCATCTCACCTAGCCCTACCTTAGATAGGACAACATCTAGCTGACCCAAAGAGGTCACCCAACACTTGAGTAACCCCACCATGACCAACAGGGTCAGGGGACCTACCTTACATCTTATAATTGGGTCTGACCCCCATGCGAAGGACAATGCTGCCACAAAGGCAAGCACCCAACAGAGTCCCAAAACCACCCCCTAAGCTCTCCACTGTCAGGTGGATGAGGTACCTGAGGGGATTTTGTGGTTTCAGAGCAGGGGGCTGCCACCTCAGGTGGCAGACACCCTCCTTTCACTCTCTCCTCTGCCAGGTCAAGGGGGACACTCCATGATTCTGAGCATGTGCCTGACTCTCCAGGACTTCTTGGGGGTCAGGAGTAGCCTCACCAGGACCAGTCTTGGGGCCTACTTTAGTAGGTTGCCCCCGGCTCTCTAACTAGGAGTGTCTTTTTTCCCACCCTTACCTCTTTTCTAGGGCCTACGTTGCCTATCGTTAGGGACAGGACCTCCAGGATCCATGGGACTATCGGCCTCAGGGATGCTGCCCCCTCTGGGCTCAGACCAACCTCTGGGAAGTCATTGCCTAGGAGATAATCTAGAGGGAGATCAGGACTGACTACCACTCTACGCTAGCTAAGGGTACACCCCACCTCTAGCGACACTAAGGCCACAGGGATTTCTGTGGCCTACCCTGGGATTACCCTCACTCTTCTCACTTCTCCTGGCAAATACTGGTCTGGGGGCACTAACATGCCCACCACAATGCTGTGAGTGACACCTGTGTCTCTCAGGGCAATGGTTGGGATCCCATTCACCTTGAGGTGATGAAAGTGCTTACTCCCACCCTCATAGATCACCAGCTTACCATCTGGACCCTTCTCCCATTGGAAAGCTACTAGGACCTCCTCATCTGAGGTGTCCTCCTCAAAGGCTACACTAGCCACCCCAGTACTAACCTTTTTCTTTGGGCATGCTGCATCCCCTCTGTCTAAGAGTTTCTTTAGTCCTGGGTCCCGACTATTCTGCTTGCTAGAGGTGGGCTGGGTATTGACCTACTCCTTAGGGTTCTGAGGGAACCTCTTAGGTAGGTTTAGTACCTCCCTCCTTTCCCTTCTGTAGGCCTAACCCTCCTTCTTGGGATAACCCCTGGGTGTTCTTGGATACTCTTGTCCTAACCCAGTCATCAGCTTTCTTGCCCAGCTCTCTGGTTAGCTGTGAGTCTATTAGATGTTGGTGTAACTTCTCTGAGGGGCAATTTGTAAGGATGTGCTCCTTGACCAACAAATTATAGAGCCCTTCATAGGTACTTACCTGGTTACCTTTTACCTAACCATCCAGTGCCTTTACTGATGCATCTACAAAGTCCACCTATGTCTGGGCTGTCCCCTTATGTGATGTCCTAAGCTTGTGCCTGTACTTCTCAGGTGTGAGACCAAACAACTCGACAAGTGCTGCCTTCATGTGTGGGTAGGATTCTGCTACCACACCCTCCAGTTTGAGCAGTCTATCCCTACCAACTACTGGTACTAACTCCCACAGTAGTGTTCCCTAGTGTTGTGTAGCCACCTTCCTCTCACATATGAGGCCAGCTACTTGCCTATGTCATCCCCTGGTACATAGCTAGGGACAATCTCTTTGGGCAAACTGACTTGGACACTCCTGTCAGATACGTCAGTGTCTCTGTTGTTGCCACCTCAATTTTATTTGTAAGATACAGATCTACAATTAGATCCACTTTACATAAAATACAAATGACATAACCAAAACATGTCTAAAAACAGTTAAAAAAGATAAACATTTAAAACACATCATTTGCTAGATTAAATAAAAGTTGCATGGCATCTTTCAATGAGCGCACGCTGTATTTCAAAAACAGTGGTTTCAATAGACATTGACGATTATGATACAATGCAGGGCACACAAAAACAACATGCTCTAAAGTTTGTGTGGAAATCCCACAGGGATTACACAATCTAAGTTACGGAGCCACGACCAAACATGCTCTTGTAATAGTATTTAATAGTAAAATAATCAATTAAAACAATAAGAAAAACTTACAAATAACTTGCTCCAAGTTCCGCTTTAAATATGGCTGGGGGTGAGCCTCAGAACATGTAGCAACTATTAGCTCCATCCATCTTTGTTCCCTACACGAAAGCATATCTTGATTCCTTGAGGTGATCCTAATGCTATGTTGGAAAAAATTATTGAGTGCAGAACGAGATATTGCCGTAAGCTCAACCCTGTTCAAATTAAAGTGCTGTTGTGATTTGTTAAAATTCTTAAACAAAACGTTGACGGTCCTACATTGGCCAAATGCCTCTCTGAACACAGTAGGTTACTAAAAGAATTCTTTTTACTAAGCAAAAGCCTGTGGCCCCATCGGAGGACGGCGGCCAGCCATTTGATATTGATGCTCGAGAGCCCTATTTTTAAGCGGTAGGCTTCAACTGGGGGAAGGGTATTTACATTACAAATTTTAAGAATTATTTTCTCCTCCATTTTATGCAAAAAGTTCCAATCTTTCAAATCCATAATTTCAATGGCATAAAGTAAAGTTGAGGAGATTTTTACAATATACATGGACAGCAACTCTACCGTGCATGGTTCTTGGTCCCGCCTGGACTATTGGCTGTTGTCTGAGGCGGTCTGCACGTGGGCTGTGGACGTTAAACATTTGACTAAAACCCTATCAGACCACTCTCCTGTTCTGCTTGCGCTGCAGGTCCCGTGTGGTGGGAAGCCCCCATTTGCGTGGAGATTGCAGCCGTCCTCTTTGTCAGATCCGGTTTTTAAGCACACGGTTGGAGAAGCCATTCATAATTACTTCCGGGAAAATGCTGGTACTGTGGACAGCGCCGGGGTTCTCTGGGAGGCGTTTAAGGTGACTATTCGGGGGGTTTGTATCGGAGCACAGGCTGGGGTTCTCAAAGATCTGTGCCGCAGGATTAGGAAGCTCGCGGAGGACATAGCTGCTCTGGAGCGCGACTATGCTAGTTGCCCGCCACTGAAAAATTGGCTGCAATCCGGGAGCTAGTGTTGGAACATAACGAGACAGTCGACCAGGAAATGAGACATAGGTCACGAAGGTGCACTGCTCGATATTACGGGGAGGGGGGTCGACCCAGCCGCTCGCTAGCGCAGAAATTGGCGGCGCCTCGCAGCCAGGCCTACATTACCGAGCTGGTGGACGAGGAGGGAGAGGCGCACTTCGGTAACACGGACATTAGTGGGGTGGTCTTAGATTTTTACTCTAAATTATATGGGGAACGCGATCAGCCACCTATTTCTGAAATAAATGACTACCTAGACGATGTCGCATTGGGCTGGCTGTCCCTCAATCAACGGGAGTATCTCACAGTGCCATTTGACGTAGAAGATGTGAAGCAGGCAATCATGTCCCTCCCTACTTGCGAAGCGGCGGGCCTTGACGGTCTCCCTAGCGAGTTCTATAAGGCTTATGCCGATGATTTGGCGCCGCAGATGCTGGAGGTCTTTGCTGAGGCGTATGAATCTGGCAAGCTGCCTCCCTCCCTTACGGAAGCCTTAATCGTAATGCTTTTGAAGCCTGATAAAGCAGTGAATGCCTGTGATTCCTATAGACCCCTCTCTATTATTAATATAGATGCCAAAATGTTGGCAAAAATGATTGCCACCAGGCTACAGCCATTGGTCCCTAAATTGGTCCTGCCGTACCAGTCGGGCTTCGTGCCCTCCAGATCCACGACACACAACCTCCGAACTGTTTTTTCCACATTGCATTATTTCGATCGGGATTTTCAAGCGGTGGCTGTGCTGCTCGATGCAGCGAAGGCGTTTGACTCCCTTCAGTGTGAGTACATGTTCACCGTCTTGCTGCGAATGGGCTTACCTCTGTTCTACTTAAAATGGGTTCACCTCCTCTATGATGCACCGGTGGTGCGGATTCGTGTTAATGGCTGGGTCTCTGAGGCATTCCCCATCAAACGCGGTACGCGGCAGGGATGCCCGCTGTCGCCAATGCTTTTTGCGCTGGCATTGGAACCGTTGGCCTGTAAGCTGCGGCAGCGACACGCCCAGGCGGCGTAGCGGTTCCGGCAGCGACCCTTAATGGTGTCATTATATGCTGACGATATAATGCTCTATGTGCGCGAGCCCGCCACATACTTGCCGGAACTACTGAGAGAGTATGTCAGGTTTGAGCACTTTTCGGGTCTAGGCATCAACTGAGCTAAATCTATTGTGTTCCCACTAACGGCCGGTACCAAGGAGATTGAGATGGATTTTCCCTTGCAATGGTCAAATGACCCGGTGAAATACTTCGGTTAAATGGCTTCATAGAGACCCTGCGGTAGTCATTTCTGCTAATTATGGCCGCGCCGTCGATAAGATTACGGACCAGGCTGCACGCTGGGCTAAGCTACCTCTCTCACTTGCGGATCGCATTGCGATCATAAAAATGACATTTTTACCCAAACTGCTGTATCTGTTTATAAACATCCCTATCCGATTGAATGTTGCGCTATTTAACACGTTACAGTCGGTCCTGCTCGCGTTCGTTTTGGGCGGGTGTGAAACCCCGGTATAGCTGGAAGGTTCTGACGCTGCCGTTCGAGCGAGGTGGATTTGAGGCCCCAGATTTCCGTCTATATTACTTATGCGCTCAGGCGCAATTTGCGCACTTCTGGTATTTTCCACAGAGGTTTCAACCACACACGGCTATTGAGGCGGATTCTGTCCTTCCTGTGCCCCTGGCTGCAGCTGCCCTGATGGGAGGGGGGGACCACAGGGTAAAATCAGCCCGGTTCATTGTACGGCATGGGCGTGGAATGCACTTGCTAAGAGGGCGGGGGTGGACTACCTATATGCCCCCAAACTGCCGATCGCGGCGCATCCTGATATATCGGCTGCTCGGGAACAAACCGCCTTGCAAGCGCTGGGTAAGGTAGGGATTACTCGCCTTGGGGATTTGTACAATCAGGGCCAGTTTCGGGCGCTTTCGGATTTGCAGAGTCGTCATGGCGCAGGCCTGATGCTGGGATTCACCTATGTGCGGGTGCGACAAGCAATCCGTGATATCTACCCAGAATTCCCGGCCAAACCACGTACTCCGCGGACACTGCAGGCGGTGCTAACAGGGGAGGAGCGCGGGGGCCTGATCACAAAATTATACAATGCATCTCTTAGGGAGACTGAACTAGCGGAGCTCCCCTCATATACCAAATGGGCGGCGGTAGTGGGTACCTCCATGTCACTGGTTGAATGGAAATTTTGCTGTGTATTGACCAGACGACTAACGGCGAACTGTAATCTCCGAATAATCCATTTCAAATATCTACATCAACTCTATTATACCCCGCTTCAGCTACGCTGCTTCGGACTAAGGGACAGTGCGCGCTGTGTGAGTTGTGGACAGTATGACGCAGATTTCCTGCACTTGGCCTGGAACTGTGCAGGTATTGCCGATTTTTGGGCAAAGGTCACGCAAGTGCTCACGGATGTTGTGATGGAGCCTGTTGCATGTTTGCCTGCCATATGTCTGCTGGGATGGGTATGAAAGCTTAAACCATGTAACAGGAGACTAGTAGCCATTTCCACGTTGTTTGCTAAGCGAGCTGTAGCGCAGAGGTGGGGGGCTAAAGCCGTTCCAACAGTGAAACAGTGGATCCGGGACTTATTGTACTGCAGGGACCAATTGGACACTTATGCGGAGGAACTACCGGAGGCCTCTCGCCCCAAGGATTTCTGGGCTCCCCTTACGGGGTATTTACTTGGAAAGCCAGACTTATGCTGAGATACCGTACGAAGTGCTAGGCTGTAAATGGGGGGCGAAGGGACTGTTAGAAAATATGCTGCATGTCACTCTGAAGGGCTACCCAAGATTTATTGAAATGCTATTCACAGTGCCGAGGAGGGGGGGGGTAGTGGATGGAGGGATTGTTCTTTGTGGGTTAAGTTCTGTAACTGCAAAGCGGCTTGTATTGATATCCTGTGACGGAAAACCAACAGTGGAATGCTGAACCCCATGTCGGGGCATCTTATGTTTTTACTGCCTACAAGCTGATCAATAAAGATAATTAAAAAATAAATACATGGACAGCAAGTGGATAAAATGTTTGCAGCCTACAGCTCTATTAAATTAATATGAGTGCATTGGTATATGCCATCACTTTTCCAGATAAGTGTGAAATGTGTTCTTCCACAGAGAGAGTGGCAGAGAATATTTTGCCTAAATAAAGATATGTATTAACACATTCCAACTCCCGAGTTCCTAGCCGCCACTTAACATTTCTCAGTTTTCTACCTCCCTTAACATCAAACATCATCACTTTGCTATTATTAATATTAATCTTTAAATAATGGCTATCTGCAAACCTAAATCAAAAAATGGGGGGAGATAGAGGCCATGATACAGAGGACTCAGCCTCCCGTACTCAATGTAATAACCAAGAAGAGTCCCTCTGTGCTAAATGGGCTATCTTTCCACTGTTCTTTATAGTTTGGAAACAGAAAGTTTCCTGAAAATAACCCTCACCTACCAAGATGTCCCATGGTGGCATGCTTCATCATAGGGTTCTTCCCATCCCGCTGCGGAACAGGGCGTGCGCCGACCGACGAAGACGTGGGAGCACTTTTTAGTTGTATAGTATAAAGAGATAGATGGTATAAGAGTGGGAGGGTCTATTTTAGGGTTAAAACATACCTGCCTAAGTAGGAACAGATATTTTATTCAATCCTCTTGCTGGTATTATTAACACAAAGATAGCCCATTTAGCACAGAGGGACTCTTCTTGGTTAATATATCTGCAAAACTATGCAGACCATCCAAACAACTTAGTAGCCCCCTAGGAGTTAGGTCCAAAATCACAATATCATCCGCATAAAGCAATGAAGATATTTTATGATGACCTAACTTTGGGGCATCCCCTCCCAATTCAGTCAATGCCATTGGTAAATCATAAATATATAATGAAAATAATAATGGAGCTAACAGACAGCCTTGTTTAAGACAGCTGTTTGTCAATATTTTAGGTGATAACCCACGGTCACCCCAAGCAGTACATGGCACCAGATAAAGGAATAAAGTGCAATTATAAGATTAAGCAGATGGTTGGGAATTTCTAAATGTCTGGGTTTTTGCCAGAGAGTAGGTTGATCTACGCGATCAAAGGCTGTGGAAAAATTAACATAAGTGGTGTAAACTGGCACAATATGTATCACCAAATATTTTTCTAATATCAATTGAAGGGATGTGATATTATCTAAGATTGAACTGTTAGGTTTAAACCCAGCCTGCTCCAATGGTATATTATTAGCTTACACCCACTCTTGACGATGATCTAAAAGGCTCCTAGCAAACATTTCCCCTATGAATTGGAGCAATATTTGCCTATAATTATTAGAAAGGGCAGTTGAGCCCTTCTTATGTAATGTTAGAATGATACTAACCCTCCATGAGAATGGAATTGATCTATACTGGTAACCATAATTAAAGAGAGCTGCCAAACAATGTGACAGAGGTCTGCTTCCAATTTTATGATAGTGATTGTTATTTGGTCCAGGCCCCTAGCTCCCAAGTTTCTCGCATGATGTATAATCTTCTTAATCTGAGCCCTCAACGGGCCTACTGAGTCTCCCCCTTCAGAGGAGGTAACCGCCTGGGAAGGTACATCCTCATTAACTGGATAATTAATGGAGTAGAGTTTCGAAATATAAGAAGACCACTCACTACTTGAGATTGAACTGATTTTGGGCCTACTCCCAGTTGATGTGTTAATTATGTGCCAGAACCTTCTGGAATCTTTATTAACGGTAGCTTCCCATAGATCAATACAGATCTTGTCAGCCTGCTGTTTTTTTTTATAGTCATTGTCCATCTTGTGCGCCTTCCTTTTAAAAATGTAATCATTTTTATTCTACCCATTGAAAAAGATAAAAATTGTTGCCTTTGTAATTTATTAATTAATTTATTAAGGCTAAATTCCTTATGGGCAACTTCTAAGAGTTTGATATTTACCAGAGGGGACACTACAGGGAGAGAGTTCTCTACCACCAAGGCCTGCACATCCTTCTTAAAAGTAGCCACAGAGATTAACTCAGTATCAGCGTTAAGTTCTAAAGTATGCTTTAAAATGTCTTTTAGCTTTTCTTTATTTGATATATTCCAGTGCAATTTCCCATTCGCTGCATTAAGGTGAACTGTATTGCCCTTGAAGTTACAGGGCAAGGACTCCTCCAAAGCTAACTTGATGTTAAAGGAGATTACTTCATGATCGTTCTACGTAGAGTCCAATATCTCAAAGTTAGTTAATGATAAAGAAGTAAGAATATAGTCGATTAATGAAGTCTTCTTTTCGCTCTTGCATGTAAAGTGAGCAGGGACATCATTGGACAATCTTCCATTTGCAACTATATAACCATAATCCCTACATGCACCTACGAGTAGTTTACCTCTCTTACCTGCTCTATACGATGGGGGGAGGGAGGACTGAAATGTTTAAAACTTCTTCCCTAACCGTATCTGAAAACAGGCTGACAGCATAATTGGAAATGTTTGCAATAAAATGCCCCACAATTATCAAATTAACAATATTCTCTCTTTCTACAACTTGAGAAATGTAGTTCAAGAAAGAACTAGTGAGGGAATCGAAAGTTGGAATGCTGCCACCATTTTCTTTGGGCCTCATGCCCAGGTTGGCTCTTTTTTCATCAAAGGCCAGCTTCTTTTCTGCCAGGGCACTTTCCTCCAGCTCCAATGCTGCCACTTCCTCTTGAAGGGATCTACTGCTGATGTATGAGCCCCCCACACTGCTGGCTGTATAGTGCACTTTTGGCCTGGTGTTGAGGTGCAGGGCATCTTCCTCCTCCTCTCTTTCTTCTTCCCAACTACCTTGGGGTATCTCCTTTTCCAGTGCTGGTGGGGCTCTGTCGGCCTCCTCCCAAGCCTTGAGGGCCTTCACCAAATCCTCTCTCTTTGCCTTTTTCCCCACAGTTATCCTTCTGTCTTTACCAGTACTTAATTTGTAAAACATTAAAGTGCCAGAGACCTTCTCGAAAGGCTACTGCAGCCTGCACCACCCATACACTGCCAGCGCTGCCAATGACAGTACCAACAGAACACCTAACCAACACACTCCTACAAGTGTGACAATTCAGACTATTTCAGGCCACTCAAAGCTATAATAATGGCATGAGAGGCTGGTATTATTTATTTTCAATGTAACGTTGACTTAATAAACACGGTTGTTGTGCTCATCTCAAGATTAAAAAGACATCGCTACCATGTGGTGGACTATCACTAGAGCCGGTGCTGACAATTAAGTGCCGGGGCCGGTGCCTAGTACTGAAAACCATCTGCACAAATTAAACACTGGTCCTTAGGCAACTTCATCAGATCCTTCCTTTTGCGGGTGGACAAATTGGCCAAGTAAAGCTCCATGTTCCCCTCGCTCACAGTGACTTCCAAGAACTTTTCAAAAATCTTTTTATGCTCTTTCAAACTTTTGGAAGCTTTGTCACAACTTTTAAAACTCCTTTAAAAGTTCAGCAACTTCTTGGAAACAATGTCTCTGCAGACTGTGGAACTCGACAACTGCTTGGAAAACACAATGACTTCTTTTTGGGTGTCACATTAGGCGGGTTCTCCATGTCTCAACTTCATCAACTGTATGGTACTGCTAAACACAAGTTCTGGATCCCACCTCTAGGCACCAATGTGTGGAAATGGGGTGTATTATATGTATGGCTCTTGGTTTTATGGTATTTATGTTTTTAACATTTCCGTCTGTATTGATCCATATTTATTTTTTGGCTATCTTATTGGTATATATCAATATTTCTTTTGTGTTTTGCGAATAAATGGAGCCACAGAATGTTATATTTTCATGTTTATTTAACTCTTGGATGTGCACTCATACATGGATGCCTGTCACATACAAATATATGTTAACTAACATATGCCTGTATTCAAGGAAATCTCATTCTGGTTTTTATCTTTCCATGCGGTCTATCTGCTCAGCCGTTGCCTGGAATTTATGAAAGACAGCATGGAGAGTCTCTCACAAGAAGCACCATTTTCAGTATTTTTCTGCTTTAAAAAATAAATACAGATAGCAAAACACAAAGGGTTTCTGACTGCAAAAATCAGTAAAAATGGAAAACCAGAAGTCTTAATTATATGGTGGGGTTGTGTAACCTCACTGTGTTACCAACCCCCTTTAGAGCCCTTAGGTTTCATTTGTCAAACCTTCAGCTCCACCCTGGGTAGCTTTGACTCTGAGCAGTAAGGTTTACTTAAACAAAGGAAGTGCAAAGCATTTAAAAAGCATTAAAGCAATTGAAGAAGAAATCGAGACGACACTCCAAAAATCCGACACCAATTTCTAAAAATAAACTGTATTTTTATAAGAATTTAAACACCAAAACGAAAAAGATCCACCGGAGGATTTTGGAGATACAGAATTTACAAGAATTAATAAACCAATATAAATCTTGAAGACTTTGGGCTACCAACCTGCCCCAGCAGGTTTCTTCAGCTGGCCCCTGGGGTCTCTAGGCTTCGCTGGGTACGGAGACAACTTCATCTTGAGCAAGACACGACAGGCTCAGTCCCGCTCTTCACTAGCCACCAGGTGCAGCAGGTGCAGCCCTCGACGGTGCAGTCTCTTCCTGCTGGTCCCTTAGTTCAGCAGGGCAGTCCTTCTTCAGCCCTCCTTCCAGGTCAGTTGAGACCTGAGTTCAGGGTGTCAGGCATGGTCTACTTATGCTCAGAAATTGCCTTCACAACAGGATGTGGTTGGTATCCAATAGGCTACTGGGTTCCCTCCCATCTGATGACCACGTCATGTGAAGTGTGGCCTCTGGGTATCCCAGGATGCACCACTCTGCCCACTCCCAATATGGCAGAACTCCTCTCCCAGCGTGTGGAGCTCTCTAGCCCAAACCAGAGGTGTGGCTACCAAGGGGGCTGCACGCCCCCAGGAAACCGGTTCGACAGTTGGCTTCCCCTTCCCTGTCCCTAGTGCAAGCCTGTCTACCTAACCAATAGAGTAGCCCCTCCTCCAGGTGTTCCCCATTTGCCCTACGAAGGCGGCTTCACCTTTTGTGCTAACACCCATGTGGCTTCCTTCCTGGGGGAGGTAACATCTCCTCCAGTGGCAGGCCTCTATAGTTACATTTCCTGGGAGTCATTAGCACTTCTCCCCTGAAGGGCAGAAAGCTATTTGTAGGACGGACTCTGAGTCCAAAAGTAAATGGACATTGGAAACCCTGGACAACTTCTAAAATTTCACTTTAGCTCACCATTGACATTAAATTTGATTTAACCATTAAATCAGATTTAATGCACTGATTGTGTTGATATCGTACAGTACCAACTTTAGTAGTCCCATTTAGAAGTTAACAGGGTTGAGGCAACAGCCTGTAACTCTGTACTTGTCAATGGGGCTACAAGCCTTTCCACAGTAAAAACGAAAATGTAGGGTTTTTTACGTTGGAACATGTAAAGGTACATGTTCCACATTTTAACTCACAGCACTCTGGCTTAGGGCTCGTTAGGCCTATGTTAGGGTTGATTTACATATATTAAAAGGGGAGGTTTGGACTCTGCACAGGGGGACAGGACCACACTCCCCAGACTCCTCCAGGCCCTGGTCGCACCCTGTTGCATCACTGTTGCGCCCGGAGGCGCTTAATCTTCATCGCGGGTCTCGCGGCGCGTGAAGCCCACACCCGCCAACCTCTGGACAGGGGTAGAGGACCACACTCCCCAGACTCCTCCAGGGCCTAGTTGCGCCCTGCCGCATCACCGTTGCACCCGGAGACACTTAAACTTCATTGCAGGTCGCGTGGGAAGCGCCCGGGCCAAGGGCGGGCCCGTCATTGACAGGAAGAGGCAGGGCAGGGCCATCCCCCTTGGCTTTTACCTTTGGTGGTCATCCTTGTCATCTTAAGGTACTGTGACATTGCAACTATTACAAGCCTATCATTAATATAAAGTGGGGAATCTGAGGAGCTCAAGTGGCCCCTCAACTAATTAATTGAAGCAACGTTAAGACTGTCCAGCTCTAGTCATTCAGTATTATTAACTGACTGCAATCAGCGGCAAGGAGTGATTGTGCTTGTTTCTGAGGGTGCTGCTACCGGGGCGGGGGTGGGGGGGTGGGCGGGAGCCAAGGCATCTTAAGCTCTATCTGTGGATTTAAGATTCTTGTGGTCTGCTCCCATTTGTACCTACTAAACCTAGGTCTAAGATCAGAAATGGGGAAGAGAAAACCTGTAGACAGAGGGGGGGGGGAGGTGGCACAGGCGAAACCCACCAAAGCTAAGCAGGCCCGAAGGAATGCTGGGAGCGATTGTTTTTTAGATCGTATTGACAAACTGCTGGTTAAATGTGAGGACATTTTGGATCCTCCTGTGCCTGTCTCCTCCCATAGCCCGAATGGTTCTAATCAGAGGTCACCAAAACGCATTCCTGCAATGTTTAGGATGCAGAACCAGAGAGCTCAGCTCCTCTTGCAACTTATGCAGCCCAAGGTCTACTGGACACTGATCTTTCCCTTAGCAATAGGGTTACACCCCTCCAAACATTGTGTCACAACCAAGAGGGGGAGGAGGTTGCGGCGGGAGCTATGGGGGGAGGGGAAGGAATGGTAAATAGGAGTGACAATGGAGGTGAAGCTGGGGGTGATACATTATGTAAAAAGTTACCCTTGCCCGATTCCTCTGTTTCTAGGATTATAGGCGACCTGAGGGCAGAAGCTAGCATGCTGAAATCAGCAATTAATCAACTCACAGGACAGATAAAGCATTTATTAGCTAGAGGTGAGAGCGACATTCAACCCCCGATTCAAACCTCTACTAACCATGCCAATGCAACAAACCCAGCGCAGACTGTGCCTCAACTATTACCTTCGCAAACTGATGTTGCAATCCATGAGTGTAGGGCCATTGAGAAGGCTCTATATAGAGATCCACGGGGTTAGTTTACACCACGTGCACGCCACTAGTGGTCCATTGACGCAACAGGGCCTTCTTCCCACCTTTGATTCCTTACCCAGGTCCACTTGAGTCCACAATCCCCCAGACAATTTTTTAGGCAGGCGAGATAATTTTCCATTGCCCCCCAAATCCATCTATATGATTAATGTACCAAAGGCTCCCTTGTATCAAAGGTTTGAAGGGGAAGACTCCCTCATGAACAAAACCATTCACTGGATTCCCCATGTGAGGGATTGCCGCTCAGTCATCAGAGAGGATATCTTGAGAGCCAGAAGGGTAACCCGTCCAAACAATTCTACGGACTGTATCGAACTGTGTCTGGCCGATGGGAAGATGGCCCACAATTTGATAGCCCTTGAACCTAGATCTAGTCCTCCCTCATCCACAAGCATTCAAATCAAGTATAGATTGCCACAACAATCCTCATCATCTATTGCCCACTTTGCAGTCTCCCATCTTGGTTTAGATTCTAATCTGGCAGCAAATGATTGACTTCAGAATGTAGGCACACACTTACCTCCAAAGTCTCCACTGGTCGATCGGCCCACCATTCATAATGGAGAAGTGTGGCTCAATGGTTAGAGCGGCAGACCCTGATGCAGAGATCTGGCCCGGGACCAGGGTTCAATTCCCGCCTCGGCGGGTCTTGGGCTCAATTTCCTCGGACCTGATAATTCTCGCCTCGGTGCCTATTCTAATCATGGGTCCCACTCTGCAACTCTGGGCAATAGCTTGCTTAATCTCCACAACGGCCCCAACAGTGCTGGGATGCCTGGCTTCACCTTGGGGGTGCCCAGGAGTGGACATTTCACAGGGAAAAGCCAGGAAGGGTTCCACAGCGGTATGCGTACAGCGCCAGGACACCCCTTTGGGGGTATAAGTGCGCTTTACAAGTACAAATTTCATAAAACACAGACTACCAATACAATCAGAAGCCAACTTGTTAAAGTTCATAGTATAATTTCCCTCCCTGATGGCGATTGGCACAATAAAGAGTTATCTTCGTCCCAAAGAAGGCTGCCTAGAGGAGCACTATTCACATATCAAATAGAGCCTCACACGCAGGAAGGAAATCCCATAGATGAGCCACGGACAAATCTCACAAATATCCCGGTAGAGTCAGAGTCCAGCAAGCTCCAACTAGTGTCTTGGAATGTGGCTGGGGTGAGGTAAAAAATGGCCCTCCAACATTGGGTTCAATATATTGAAACGTTTGATATTTGTATACTTCAGGAGAGCTGGAGCACCTCTCCTATTCACGTTCCAGGCTTTGTAATATTCTTTCAACCAGCGCACTCTAGAAAGCCTGGCCGCCCTGGGGGATTACTAATTGCACCCAATTGTACAATCCGAGAGGTCCCGCCTAGCAGCCCAGGTATTTTAGCTATCCATCTCAAAAGCCAGAATGGTGCACTGCTGGACATATACAATGTCTATGCTAGAGGGACCAGGGCGGGAAGGAGGTCAACTACGATACATAAGTTGGAAGTGCACTTGGGTGATAGGATCACACCGTCACCCTTGATTGTAGCTGGTGATTTCAACGTTACTTTTGAACCACTGGAGCGGGAGGATGTCTGTGGAGTAAGGGAAGTTGACGAGCTGTGGCAGGTCCCCCACCTTGACCTACCCTCTATTAAAAAATGGTTCCAAGTGGCTCTCCAGCTCAATGTCCTGGAGTGTAGATTAAGGGCGGCCAATGGACGTACTATCTCGGACAAAATGGGTGCAAATACTTTTCTTAGGACTAATAACATAAGCCATAAAGATTATTTCCTCTTGGATCTAAGGCTATGGCCCAAATTGATCGCTATGGCCCCAGATAGCTTTGGATGAAGGCAAGCTAGAACTAATTGAGCAAAACCTACTGAGAAGTACAGCAGAATTCAAAGCCTAACAAGCCACATGGGAGGGCTGGAAGAGATCTCGGCCTGTCATACTCGCCTCTTTGATCAGAAGGCCACTTATTTTGACGAACCCTCACGTCCACTTAATTCCGGTCTTAAGCCAAGATCTCAGTTTGCCTGGTTTAACCATGAGTGCAGAGACCTAATTTCTCAGGCAATCAAAGCAAAGAATCTGGATCTAAGGAGGTCCTACAAGTCAGCTCAGGTGAGAGCAAAAAGGGACAGGGACGACAACAGATGGAGACTGATTTGGGAGGCCTGTGCCAGGAAAGATTTTCAGAAATGTTGGCTTCTTGTAACTAGAGAGGTCACTAAAAGGCCACCACCTCTGTCCAATAATATCCCCATCTCAGCATGGTATGACCACTTTGCTCTATTATAATGGGGGACTGGTGCGTCGGCCCTCCAAGATGCCTCCCTCGATTAGGTTTATGTCACAGCTAAGGACGTTTCTTCCATAAATGATATCAAGTCCTGCATTAAATCAATTGTGAAGGCCAAAGCCCCTGGACCCGATGGCATTCCGGTGATGTATTTGAACAGGATAGTGAGAACTGGGCAAATTACATCTTGGCCTTATCCGATGCAATAGTAGAGGGAGCTCCAATACCCCATTCATGGAAGGGAGCCGAGGTGATCCATGTATACAAAAAAGGTGATAGATGTTTACCCTGTAACTATAGACGCATCAGTCTCATAGATTGTGTTCAAAAGGTGTTTGCTTGTGCAGTCCTTGCTAAGTTATAGGACTGGATTAGCGAGCACAACATTCTGACTCTCTTTCAAGCCGGCTTTAGACAAAAAACAAGCACCATTGACCAGGTGTTTTGTTTTTTTCTTTTATCTTGAAAGACTGTGGCCATTGGTTGGGGGAGCCTTGACGTAGCCTTTATATACCTAAAGACTGCCTTCGATCTCGTCCCAAGAAACAAGCAAAAGTGGTAACATTATTATTCACTGATGACACAAAGTTAGTATCTGAGACCCCAGGGGGCCTCAACTACTATTAAATCGCTTCAAAGCCTTTTTTGATTCTCGAGGATTAGAGGTTAACACCGCTAAGACGAAGCTTCTATTCCTTAACCCCCACAAATCCTTTAGGGGTAAAGTTTCATTAGGAGGGGTTCTACTGGAAAGGGAGAGTACCTTTGAATACCTGGGTATCACCCTTTCGCAAGATTTGTCTTGGAAGCCTCACATAGCTAAGCTGACCCTAGAACACAGGCAAACAGCAGGGGCTTTGATAAAAGAACATGGCACTTCCTTTAGCAAACCAGTGGCAGCACCACTCAAGATCTATGATTCTAAAGCAGTGGGCTCAGCTCTATGGAGCTGAACTCTGGGGCTTCAAAGAGATGGTTGCCCTTTCGAATTCTGAGAATACATTTTTGAGTTCCCTGGTCTTGTTACCCCAGAGTACGCCACTCCTCCCGTTAAGGCTGGACTTGGGTAGGTCTCCTATTGTAGACAAGGCTAAGCTATGCCCTTTACTGTTTTCGTTACGCATTAGGTCCACTCTTGAGTTGCTTTCATATGCCACTGCTCTTCTGGAAGTCAGTGCACTTGATCACTCTAAGAAGATAGGTTGGATTCGTAATGTGAAATCCCTGCTTACCGCAATAGGGCTTGAGGGCTATTGGGATGTAAAGTACCCAGCATTGCTCCCCAGCAAATATTTGGTTAAGAAGCAGTACTGGGATTGGGCAATGCAGGCCTCATTATGCAACTTATCATGGGAGTATTTAACTATGGAGTTTCTGGATTTTAAACCTACCAATTCATATGAACAATATTTAGATATTACCACGATACCTCAGGACAGGAAATTTATATGCATTTCAGGTTTGGCTCTCTGCCCCTGAACTCTTTCATAAGTTCTTGGCAAAAGCCTTCTATATTTTCCCTGTTTTGCCCCATTTGCGTTACCGCAACAGAGTCAACCGCAGATGTACGTTTTGCTTGTCCATTGTACTCATGTCCGAGAGCTAAATGGCTTAAACCAATCTGTAAGCTATTGGGATCACGTATGAGTGGTGAAGCTCTCCGCATACTTAAATCAGATTCTAGCCCGGCGATTGTTTGCTCAGTTGCAAAGTTTTTGGGCCACATGTGGGCACTCAGAAAGAATGTGTTGAAAGAGCAAGATTGATGCATATTTTAATTTTTAGGATCCTGAATTTGTTTTTAATAGGTTCCCTGTTTTTAAATGTTATGCTAACACCTAAACGGTCATGAGTGTGGTTCATCGTATATCCTAAGTTAACATGGCGGACCATGAGGTCCATATTCTTATCGGCACAGGTTTTTGTTAATCTGGACTATATGTGCATAAATGCATTAATTTTTTATCTAATGAATTTTAGATTATGGATTAATTGATATCTTTTTAGATCTGGCTAATATTGTATTCTGTCTGTCTTTTTAGTGCTTCTATGTATTGTATTGTATTTGTACTTTTATGGTCTTGAGACCGAAATAAAGTTTTATGATGATGATGCAAAGTCGAGTTGACAGTTTTAAACTGCCCTTCCAGTCTGCAGTGGCAGACTGAGAGCCATATTTTACCTTGTCCCACTCAGGGTGGCACAACAAGTGCTGCATTTCCTGGGGGGCATTCTAACTTACAGGCCCTGAGCGCCCATGGCACCATATACTAGGGACTTACAAGTAAGTTAACCTAGGCCAATTGGGGACAATCCAATTAAACATGCACCATTTTAAGGGTCCGAGCACATGCACTGAGTCATTACACCAGTACCTAGAAGTCAACACGGGGGCAAAAAGTGGGGGTGGAGGGGTAAACCTGTAAAAAGCCTTTTTCCTTACACCACTGAGCAGTAGTGGACACTTTCTTCTGCATCCAAACCATTGCCACCCATCTTTTAGCAAGCACAAAGGCCATAGCTGCAAACAGATGAGTTGTCTTAGGGAGATCCGAAATGTCTCTCAACAGTGCTAGTTGCGTTGATTGGGGCATATGCAATTCCAGAATGTCACTCAGTAAATCAAACAAATCAGCCCGATATTTTGACTCTTTTGGACAGACCTATGTCATGTGTATGGAGGAAGCATTTGAAAGACCACATTTATTACATCTTGGTTTTCTACTTAAACTGAATTTGGCCATTCTTTTGGAAGTATAATCATTTCTATGCAAGAATTTGAAATGTATCAGCTTGTGTTTATAATTAAATGGTGTCTTCTTCACCTCTGTGCAACAGTAAGCCCAGTTTTGAACAGAATGTGTTATCCTAGGTCCTCCTCCCATTGCAACCTATCCATTTGCAGACCAGGTGTACGTGCGGTTGTCTCTGAATATAGGAAGGAGCAGTGGTGGCTGCCTCGAAACAGGGGTGGTGGGATGAAAAAAATAAACATACTTGTGAACAATGCCGCCGCTGCCTCTCCTCCGTCCTCAATCTCGGCACTGGTAGCAGGAAAGGAAGTACACAGGCTCCCAGACTCTCCCAGCCAATCACGACGCTGCATCAGCAGCGTCGTGGTTGGTCTGAGCGGCCTGTTTGGCTGCTTAGGCAGTGCCTGGGAGCCTGGGCATGTTCTCTACCCGGCTGTGCAATACAGCCAGGTGGAGAGCATGCTAAGTGCGCATGACGGTTTGGCCAGCCCAAGAGGGCCGGCCAAACCATCATGCGCACTTAGAGAGGGGACACCTCTCCTCCCTCTGCTCTGGCCAGCCCAATCCCGTCCTGACCTGGCTCAGAGTCCGCACAGAAAAATAAAATAATAATGTCTTGTTATCATTTTATTTTTATTTTTTTGCACTGCTTAAAGAGCAGTGGTGTAGCAAAGGCCCTTGGAGTGCGGGGAGCCCCAACCTTCAGGGGGCCCCCTCAGCACAGTCCCTTGGCCTGAGAACTCCTGAGTGAGTCCAGAGGGGGCCCCTCAATGTAATTTTCAGAGGGGCCCCCTCAACTTTTGCTACACCACTGGCAGTGGGGCGACGCTCCTCCTCATAAGCGGAGGAGCCACCACTGGGAGGAGATAGACTTCCGAGTCGGGACACGAGGGTAGGTTGTCCAGAGTGCCAGTCCTAACCAAACTTAGGCGGTGTGCCATTGTACACGACTCGAGGAGTCATGAATTTTACCCGATTGGGGTCATCGTCAAATACTTTGTAAAAAATTAATGCCAAAACTACAGTACATGTGATTGGGAGCAAATCCATGAACCTATTCATTAAAACTTCAATCACAAAGTAGATTAGATAAATATAGGTCCTGAAGAATAGCTACTAGATCATTGTTATAACTATACGAAAGCTAGAAACATGTTGTCCTATAGCTATCTAAGATAACTAATTTCTAATAGATAGCATCACATATTTTAATATAGGTAGGAGAACTTGTTCATTAAAGTTTTTCCTGAGCAGTACCTCTTATCCTATTTTTAACTCCACACTTCTTACACTTAAACACCGATCTACTTCCTAGACCCCACACCCGCACTTCACCGAACAGCGGATGAAAAGATCTCCGGTACAGAGCCCACATTGAGGATGCCCATTGGGCATTGTAGCACGGGTCCGATGTGGAGCAAACGCCCAATGATGAAGCATGACACCTATCTAGGTGTGTGAGGGCATATGTTCCTGCAGAGTCACGTTCCCAGCATACCCTGCGGAACAGTCATTGACCTACATAGATACTCATACTTCACTAGGAACTGCATACCCTTTAAACGTTGTCTAGATTATTTGGAGCATGTAAGCTGGACCTTGATGTGCTCTAAGTCCCTTCTTTTTGTTAGACAAGGAGACAGAATTGCCTGTTTCAACTCATGACATGTACATGGATAATCATGGCATCCCATGAAGGGGATTTGGAAACTCATTAACCGCCACTTTAGCAGATGATCCTAGCCAATGATAGAACAATATAGCTAATGCCGTGGTTCCCCCGTTAAGCTTATAATCTTGGAGAAAAGAACCCCCTTCAAAAGAATTCCCGAATGTCGTTATGCCCAGTGTATGGGCTTATTCACAGTGGACCTCTCTCTCGTAGAAGGCAACAGTGGATTATTGGCTGAGGAAGGAGTGGGTAGTATGGCATCTCAAACCCCAAGTAGCGTAACAATTCCCACTAAGCCAAACAAGTCGTATCAATCACATCCACATCACCTGTAACTCGTGGCTGCACCTAGACGCAATTCAGCAGCGATTTTGAAAGGGCTACCACATGCTCAATTCTAATATGAAGGACCATTCGTAGATATGTAGTCCAGAAATTCAGGTAGTGCACCTGAGCCATGAAGTAATATAAAGAAAGTCCGGGACAGCAAGACCTCCCTGCAGTGCTTAAATTGAGTCTGTGGTTTCCGGTGCTGGCACCAGCACTTAACTGTCAACACCGGCGCTTGTGACAGTCTGCCACAAGGTGGCGCCTTCTCAGATTGTAGTGTAGTTCCTATTTCCCTAATAGGCTCTGCGCATTGGAATAATATACCCTATAGGTTTGACATAGGACTGATGTCAGTATGTCCCTATCGAGTATATTAAACTTAATTACTTTGTGCCAGCTAACTCAGAGGCCACTAGAAACTACTTGTAAACAAGAAGGGAGTAGTTTCTGGCAACCGCATAAACATGACAACTTTGTTTCCCTTTAGCATCGGAACACTTCTCAGAATCGTGGAAACAATAGATAACAGTTTCACTCAGCTAATCGTGCATGCTTAGTTTCCTCAGAGTTACACAGAAAGAATAGACGGGCGTTTCAATAAAAAGGTTTTATTGAACAGTCTTGTTTCTCGTGTAAGAGATATGAGCTGTTATGATCACAAGACAGTATGCAAGATATATAATGTACAGCGTAAGCAGTAGAAATAAATAATACTGCGCTAGCATTATCTTTTAGCATATATTCACATACATAAATAACGAGCTAAAAATGCGAGTACTCATAAGATGCTTCTCTAAGCTAGTTCTACCCCAGTGTACCTAACCTGGTCTAGGTGTAGGGCAAGGTAAGAAGTAGGTGAAGTATTCTATAGTATGGTATACTAAGAGTATGTTAAGGCTAGTATGCCAAGTATGCCAAGTATGCCAAGAGTCCCTCTAGGTTCTAGTCAGCTCCATACCTTGAGAATGAGAGAGATGGGAATCTCCTTCCGGATCCTCGAACTCTAACACCCCGCGAAGGGAGTCAGAACACTGGAAGCTGGATTCTCTGCGAGCAGGGATGACAGCGTCTTCTCAGTGCGTCAGGCCGGGATACGGGCTCCTCTGAAGTCGAGGTCTCCTCTAACTTGCTTGGGCAAGGGAAGGTATATTTATACCTGGTAGGTGCCTTGGAATGTTAGCATTGACGTGAAGTCGGACAGAGGAAGACGTCAGGAATGAACCCTTAAGGTATAGCGGTTCATGCATAATAAATGTGTTCTTGGAGAAATCAATAATCCTGTGCTAGGGAACTCCCAAGAGCTTAAGGGTCTGGTTTCTAAGAACTCGTTGTGACGTTAGGGTGGACGGATGTCGGTGACCATGCCTGTATTTGGAGTGCATGGCTAATGCCTAAATAAGGACTGGGATTCTATGCCTATATGAGGGCAATGCGAATTGTGCCTATATAAGGACATGTTTCAGGAAAACCTATATACGGACACCTAAAGCGGAATACAACACCCGCTCCACTTTCGAATGAACGATAATACTAAATGCTAAACATTAAACTTGAGTACCACATATTGCTAAAAATATTTCTGAAAGCATAGTAAAAGAAGTTTTTAAAAGAACTGTTGCTAAAACATGTAATGCAATAGGTACTGTACATTTTAAAGCATTTTTTCATTCTAAGCATATATTGGAAATAAATGCAACATGAATGAATAAACAGAAATATATACATATGATGAAATGGTTGACAAGTTTTAAAAATCAAAGCCATTGCATATCATGGTACTAAATGAAATTGTGGTAAATAAGGTGACAATGTGTCCCTGGAAGTATTCAAAGAAGTCCGTTTTATAAGAATAGTTCTACTGTAAGCAGATTGTTTTGCCATGTATTTTCAAAAAATAAAAAGTTCAATTTTAGGAAGAGTTCCAAGTTTTGAAAATATGAAGGCTAAATTAATTGCGTCCCTGGTACACTGTGAGCCGAATCAAAGTCAGTGTATGGGTCTGGTGTAAACATGAAATCATCTATTTCTGTAGACAAAATATCGTCTACCGAAGTTGGTGACATTTGGAACACCTCGTTCAGAAGGTTAATTGCACAGAGATGAGAAACATCGCCTTCAGCAGAAGATGCCACAGCAATGTTCGCGTCCGTTGTTACCTGTGTGCCTGTTGATCCATCTCGTACCTCAGCAGCAGCAGGAAGCGTCTGTGAGATCTCAATGAATGCCGTCATCAGGATTGGTAGCCTTTGGGGACAACACAGAGCATGGGCCGTTATCGGGTTCAGCAGATTATCGATATCTGTTGGCATGAATGATGGGAGTGTTAGACAGGTGTCTAGCACTCATTCTTCACCGCAAAGCAGGCAGCGTAGAACAGGTAAGATGCAATCTTGCCAGATTGGTCTGAATGACAGGAACCATGTTGTATTAAGTTCCCATAGACGAGGCATGCCCAAAAGCTGCACTATGCGCTCACGGCACTTCCGTTCTAGGAGAGCTTTCTCCACATCGCTCGGAGTGATGTTGGTGGATAGGCTTGCCATAGCGTAATAGTAGGAATAGGAATAGGATGCCTGCAACAAGTGCTAGAATTAATGGCACACCACCAAACACCGAATGTGCGAAGTTTGGGATGATTCCGAGGACTGCCTGGAAGGGTGCTAACAGTCCTGAGCAGATGGTCTTAAATACATGTACAATACCGCTCGTATCAGACATGTTAAAGATACGTCCCATTAATTCTGCGAAATGTATAGGGCAGTTTGTACGAATTAAAGCCTGTATCTCAGCCGAAGTCCTTGCAATTTGTAAATCATAGATTTCTTTGGCCGAGGTCAGAGGCACGGTCTGTTGCAAAAGCATGGCTTTCATTCTGCTTAAAGTATCAAAACGTATAAAAGAAACATTCAATGAAGGCCATAGAGGCGACTCCCTGACTGTGTCTATTGGGGGGAACAATACTTGCATACAGCAAGTGACCCTGGAGTCGACCGTTACCAGATATGGGATGCCTGGCAACATGCCACAGCAACTCTGATCATTCAACATGAGGTAACTCCCGTTAGAAAGTTGGCCAAACGTTGGATTAATCACAGTAGCTGGTGTACCCTGCTGGTGGCAGGACAAATTTGCCACAGAACCATTACAAGCCCGTGTAAAGAAATGTCCTGACATATGAGTAAACCGCTTAGTGCATTTTCACAGTGTGTACCGCTTAGAAACACTTCACGATCCCCACTCCAACATCTGTATTTGTAAGGTAAATCCCAGGATGTCTTAATGTATTCTTTACCCAACCTTTCATATTTGCCTGCTTGCATTTGTTTGAGACAATACTGAAACTGAAAAGTAGTGACAGGCAGAGTGATTTTGCCATGGATAAGCCATTCTGTAGCTGGTTTTTCTGCTACTGTAAATGGTAATTTTTCCAGTTTTTCAATGCTCAGCACTGTATACTTTGCTCCCCTTTGTGCCAGTTTGATCTGCTTATCAGTTAGATTGTATTCTGCAAACAGAGCCGACGTGTTGATAAAACGCCACATAGCCCGCGCGCAAAGATTGCAGCGTCCAGCTTAATAACATAATAGAACGTAACTGAGATTGGCCCTGTTGTAACATGGCTAAATCTTGTTCCAGTATGTCAATAGCAGAGGATACAATGTTGTCCAATGAATAAATTCTGGCTGACAAAGTAGTTAACCCATTGTTGACCACAGAGAGAGTTTTCTCAAAGTTAATACGATCAAGTTCACGTATTCGTTCTGCGGCCTCTGCCTGTGAAACCTTCCATACTTCATTATAAGCAGCATAAATGCCGGCATATATGAAACGTTTTTGATGGGGTTTTCTTGGTCCTAGCAAGAATTCTCTAAGGTCTGCGTCTTCTTTAAGTAAAGATAAGTGTTGTTTCACATCCTCAAGTGTAGATTTTTGTAGCCAGTCGAGGCACAATTTTCCTACACTGTATGTTGTTACTACCCCTGGATGTTGTCTTTGAACGTATCGTGGGTCTGGCTTATGGATAGTAAAGCCCTGTCTTTTATTCAGGAATCTTTCTTGACAGATGTTTGTGTCTGTAGGCCAGAGTAACCAGTTTTTCCAATCAGGATCTGTTCTGTTGGTTTGTAGTATTGTGTCAATTGTAACCGCTCCCTGTGTAGTGTCATTACTTGCAGGTGTCGCTACAGAAGGTGTTTTCATGTCTTTGATCTTAGCTAAACCAAGGCAAGACGTTTGTTGCACAGTGTCATTCAAAAACATTATTTGCTGAGGGATGATACATGCTCTAAACAAAGCGTCTATCCCCTGTACTTGCCAATCTTTAGAACCCCAGACAGATTTCGTGTCTATTGTGTCTTTCCACAAGTCAAATCCATGTCTAGACAGTTGGGTAATAAAGGCTGCAGAGTAAATCTGTTTTGTATTAGTTAACATAATTTTCAGTCCTGTTTTGTTTACATTTTTATAGTAAAATGTTTCTGGATCAGATGTATTGTATCCTGAAAAATATGGAAACTTTTTAGCAAACGTTTTTGAACTACCTTTTGGTGGTGTAGGACAATGTTCCCATTGGTTAAACATAAACACATTTCTAGGTGTTGCAGATTTATGCAAGAAATGATGACCATAGTGGTTGTAACAGTAAAGCTGTTCATAGTCTGATGAACCCTCTAAGTATTCATTGTTAGAGAATGCAGCAGATCTTTCTAGATCAGACATCATATCATTTACAGTCTCAAAAGTCCCAATCATCAGAATAGGTACTGGAGGTAATAAAGTCACTTAATGAAATTTTAAATAAATGTGGAATGTTCAAAAGTTCCGTAGGGCCGAAGATATCGAAATCGGTTTTGTCCCACACTATACCATCCTGTATAGGAACGGCTGTGATGTTCACTGCTGACAAGTCTCTAGTTTCACGATGGGATGACTTGTGTGGTTTCAAAAGTAAGTTCACATTTTTACTTTCTGTGTCCAAACGGATGTATCTGCCATTTATAAGCACGCTAATAGTCATAACCAAAGCTAGCCAAAGCAGAAAGAAAAATATTCCAGAAATAATCCACAGTTCAATCCATGGTGAAACCAGATAAGTCTTTTTCAGAAAATGAAAAAAGTCTTGTACTTTGAAAGTTTTGGATGCTGGCGTCGTTTCAGGTTCACTCGGATCCTCAGAAAACATATCAAAGTTAATGAAATAGCCAGAAGCAGTTCTATCAATTGTTGGAATTGCATCAGGATTTGTAGAAATCGCTGGAACCAGTTGATCACTTGTTACGTTGGTGTAGACAGGTGTATCTGGACGAACTGTTATTTGAGTTTCAAGAGGGACGAGTTCCATAGCATTGTTGCTTAGTCCTTCATCTGTTACTGCTGAATTCTCGATTGTTATGAGTCTTTCAGTCTGAACCTCTTGGATAGTAGCGAGAGGAGTGCGTCTGCTACTAGGTCGGAGTCCACGAGGCCTACTATTTAGTATTGGCCACGTACTGTGGTTTGATGAGGTCGATTGACACAAATCTTTTCTCCTTTTTTCCAGCAAGGGGCGGCAGAAGTACTGTTCTTGTTCCGTGGACGGCTAGGACAGGTACTGGTTGTCTGTAAGAAGGTCCAAATTCCTTCTTGTCCGCAATCTTCTCTCTGACTAGATCCCTAACTTTTGGGATCCAGACAGGCCTTGCTGGGACTGCCGGTTTTTCCCCAGTGGTGGTTGGCTTCAGGAACACGTTGCTTTGTTTCGATCTTAGTTCATTTAGATCCTGTAAAACAGCCAAACGATCTTTGATATCAACGGGTTTATTTTCCACCACTGTGCCTTTACATTCGAGATCAGGAACCCACATTCTTGTCCCAAATAGGACCTCATATGGAGTGACCCCCCTAGAGAACTTCTTGGCAAATTATTTAATGAGCGTTGGACCCCATAAAGATGTTTGACCCACCCATCACCCGAACCTAATACTCTAGCTGTTATAGACTGCTTTATGTCCCGGCTTTTCCTTTCCACAACAGAATTTCCCTCAGGATGAAACGGAGAGGAGTACCGCAATGCTACGCCCAAACTGGCCATGGCTTCTTTGTAAGCCCGAGAGCTAAACGCAGGGCCCTGGTCAGAATGTAGTGTGCCAATTGCGTATGTGCCGATAAAGACTCGCAAATCTTTTATAACAGTTCGAGCGTCAGCCAAGCGCTGAGGCCATATCCATAGGAACCTTGACTTAGTATTTGTGGGATTGCATTTGTCCAAAAGGACGCCTGCGCGTAGATAGTCTAATGCTGTCTAACAATGGTGTCTGTACTGGGCAGGCTACTTCGTAGCATGGTGTCTGGTGGCGTTCTGCATCACGCTGTTTATTGCAGTCTATGCAGTCATCGATGAAGATGTGAATCTGTGTATTCATTCCAGGCCACCAGTACATCTCTTTTAATGTTAATATTGTTTTAGAGATCCCTTGATGTGACAGACCCTCCCCCAGATGTGCTTCATAAATCAAAGCTGCTCTACGTTCCATGTTTGGAATTACCCTATCCCCCACTCCAGGGATTCGAGCAAAAGGAATGTTGTTCGCATCAATTACATAAGAGTACTTGAGTGGAAATTTCTTTGGTAACGCTGCACCACTGCCTTTGCTTGAAGCATTGACAGCCAACAATATCTCACTGTCTATTCTCGTTTTTGAATGAGTGGACGCAGCTACGAAAGCCGTCTGAACAGCCCCCTTTGCGGCTTTGTCAGCCAATGAATTCCCTGCAACGTGAAAGCCATCACGTTGATGACTCAGCGTGTGTATTACGTGAGCCTTTGGTAGTTCGTTTCTCAACTGAACTACTTGCTCCCAAAGCGTTTTATGCATTATTGTGCCACCTTTTGCATCTTTGAACCCGTTTTCAAGCCAATTCTGTATATATTCATTATACGACTGCACACAGTAGAAAGAATCGCACACTATTAGTGTGGGGAATTCGCGATCTGTACTTTCAAGTGCCAGTTTGAATGCTTGTAGTTCAGCTCGCTGAGCTGTGCAATCTCCTAGAGATTGAGCTTTAGTGACCATTGGTCTGAAGTTACCATTGCGCATTCGACCTTTAACGATTGCGCACGCTGCACTGTAAGCTTGCTTACTCCCTGTAGCGGGTTGTGCGGATCCGTCAGTGTAAATTATAAATTCATACTGATCGAGAGGCAGAATTTCAGTGGGCAGAGGACATTCATATTCATATTGCAGGAACGCTTGTGTTTTTAAATCAGGATCAAAAACATATTCAACATCTGTTGCAGCAAGAGAATTAACCCATTGTATCCATCTAGGATGTAAAGCTTTTGCATTTGGAATGCTCGCTTTTGTAACCGCCTCTAAGGCTGGTACTGGAGTCACGACAATAATGCGTTTCCCTTGGGCTAGAGCTCTTTCTTTTGCTACAGCGGTTTGAACTGCTGTCAGTATTTTTTCTGTTGAAGTGAAGCGCATTTCTGCTTGTGTATACTAATGTGATTTGTATGCTATTGGTACTTTTTCACCCTCGTTAAATGTTAAGTAGGTGAATCCGCATTGACCCGAAATTATTCGGATCACTAAATTGCGTTGACTTACGCGTGTTTGTAAGTGATTTGTTGCTAACATGTTAGCTTGGAGTGAACGCAGGATTTCTGTGTGTTCTTGTGTCCAATGTTTGATTGAAAAATCAGGTTTGATTAATTCGTAGAGAGGTTTAACCCTTTCTGCGTAATTTAGAATGTAAGTTCTTCCAAAATTTAGGAAACCCAAGATGGATTGTAAGTTTTTCAGCGTTTTTGGAGGTAGGAGCAGCGCGCACTTTTCTAAAAAGTTGGCTGCCAGGCTCTTGCCTTCACTTGAAAGCTCATATCCTAGGAAAAGGACATTGAGATGGGCAATTCTGGATTTTTTAAAGTTGAATTTATAGCCCTCTGAGCCGAAGCCCAATATAATGGTACTCACCCTGTTCAACTGCCTATCTAGGTCATTGTCTGTCAGATAGATGTCATCGACATATGACAATGCCTCATTATCATAAATTTGTAGTAACTCTGTTACCCTCGCTGAGAATAACCCTGGGCTGTTTTTGAACCCTTGTGGGAGTCTACAAAATTGACGCTGGGTCCCCATTATTGAGAAAGCTGTTAAGAACCTGCTTTCAGGTGCTATGTTTTGACAAAAGAAACCATTTGAAATGTCCAATGTGGTTTTATATTTTTTGCGCACAATGTTATTCATTAATGCTGTACTATGTGCATTTTGCACTGCAAATGTTTTAGAACAAGTGTTTAAGTGTCTGTAATCCAAAACTAGACGATATGTATTGTCTGGTTTGGATACAGGAAACAAAGGATTGTTCATTGAGGAGGTGCATGTTTCAATCACCCCTTGGTATTCAAGTTGATCTAAGATCTCCCTGACCTGTTTTTTAGCTTCTTGCTTTATTGGGTACTGCCTTTGTGCAGTAGGTTCATTTTTTAGATGTATTTTGTGGTGAGGTGAGTCCTCATCCCATCCTACATGATTTTTATATAATGCTGGGGCCTGGGCAACTGCCCATTTCCTGGCATAAGTATATTTAAGGTGAATTGGAATATGGTTGGAGAAGGCAGGCATAATGATGTCCTCACCATGTGGGCACTCCCTGACAAATTGTGGTGGCCAGTCTTTTTCTGCTAGAAGTATATCATAACCCCTTGAAAATGTCTCCCAAAAGAGTATTTTCACTTTTCTTGGTATGTCTCCCTCCATTCGGAGTGTTATTTCATATAACTTTTGTGGCGTACTAACCCTGGTGTCTACAGTCTCTACTGTGATGTACTCATTCAAGTCCACTATCTCCAGAAGTTCCTTCAGGTTCTGGCGAGCTATTGTGACTTCTGCTGCACTGTCCAGCATTGTCTGAGCCCATTCTCTGTTCTTGAGCTGTGTTCTCAGTATTCTCGGCATGTCTGATCTTCAGACCTGCTACCTTCTTTTTTGTGAATTGAGGTTTTGATTTATTTTTCTGAACGTGTTTGTCGTCTTTGGATTTCACGGGTTCTTCTCTATGTTCTGACCGTCCTCTTCTTTCCGATGTCTGTGATGATATCTGAAAGGTACGAGAGGAACGTGTATCAGTATCTTGATACCTGTCAGGTTTTCTTAAATTATCCCTATTCCTGAGGTTATACCTCCTTTCAGAGGGCTCCTTTTGAGGAGACCTACCTCGGGATTGAGAACGTTTCTCGTTTGAATTTTGTTTATTAGTTTCCCACTTCTTTTTAGACGATGTAGGAGTTTGTTTAATAGAGTCCTTCTCAGGACTTTCAGATAGTTTTGGCTTCAAAGGTTTTCCACCCAAACTATCTCTGCCTAATTCTGCATAAGATTGTTCTATTATTCTGGGTAGTTCATGTTGATGTTCTGTAACATCAAATTCCCTTAAGCGTTGGCGGATCGCCACTGATGCTGCCTCTCCTTTAATATTAGATAATATTATTGTTGAGACTGGTCGAAGTTTTTCAGTAATTTCATACCTAAATTCAGAGCAGGTTCTGCCCCGTATTCGTTTTGAATTTGTTTCAGGACATCTGGTATTACTGCAATTGATGGAACACCATGTGTTTTAGTATAGATGGCAGCAAAGACTGCGCCCCAAGTGGTGCAATCTTCCAGTTGTGGTGTGATCCCCATTGGTAAACAGATTGTTAGGATTCTGTGTTTCTCATAAGGGCTAGTATTTGGAAATACTGCTTCGATTTTAGTAATTTTTTGAGCTATCCAGAATGGAATTTGCTCACGTTTTGTGGGCATTTTACCCATGACTGCGTATAAAGTCTGTGGAGTAATTTTTAGTGTATTCCCCTGATGAGGGGTTTGAATTGGAATGGTCATTGGTGGTTGGACTGTGAAAGTCCGCATGACATATTGGACTAATTGTCTGTAAATTTTTATTAACTCTTGTAGTTGAGTAAGTAATTCCTCGTCTGACATTACATCGATGTTAGGATGAAGTGTGTAGCCGGCTAGAATCGGCCATGTTGCTCCTGGTCTACCTAGTGGACCGAGCCTGGTAATGTTTTTGTGATGTTTTAGGGCGCCTTTAAACCAGAGATGATGCTCCTGGTATGTGAGTGGAATTTAAATATCCTCGAAAGGAATATATTCCTCTGGTGGTTCATCTTCTTTAAAGAAGTCAAACATTTTTGTTACTGGATTTGATTCTGGGAATGCTATCCATGAATAGAATACCTCTGTCTGAAAGGATTCGTGTGCCTCTATCACGAAAACTGCTCTACCACCTCTTGGTGATAGGCCGTGTTTTATAAGTTTTAGAGTGATGGCTCTCCTTAAGTTTGGAGGGATGTTTATAACACCCTCATCGGCTTCATTAAAACCGGTAAAGTTAAAAGCTGTTACGACAGGGTCAGCCGTATTTACACCGTTCTCGGTGCCATTGTCCCCGTGATCGGACATTTGTTTTTTGAAAAATGTAGTACAAGTTTCTAGGAAACAAAAGATAAGATGCACAATATTTTGGAACACTGTATCCTTCAACGTTGATTAAACCAAAATAGCTAATCTATAGGTTTTTTGTCCTATTTAGCTTTGGCGGATATTTAACCCTACCCACTCCAGACGTCTTATGGAGTATGTGAGTAGGGGTCTCTGAGAGAAAAGCACGACTGAGTTACTCAGTATCTAGCGTTAAATTAGTGCCTTACAAAACCGTTGGGCGCCATGTAGTGTAGTTCCTATTTCCCTAATAGGCTCTGCGCATTGGAATAATATACTCTATAGGTTTGACATAGGACTGAGGTCAGTATGTCCCTATCGAGTATATTAAACTTAATTACTTTGTGCCAGCTAACTCAGAGGCCACTAGAAACTCCTTGTAAACAAGAAGGGAGTAGTTTCTGGCAACCGCATAAACATGACAACTTTGTTTCCCTTTAGAATCGGAACACTTCTCAGAATCGTGGAAACAATAGATAACAGTTTCACTCAGCTAATCGTGCATGCTTAGTTTCCTCAGAGTTACACAGAAAGAATAGACGGGCGTTTCAATAAAAAGGTTTTATTGAACAGTCTTGTTTCTCATGTTAGAGATATGAGCTGTTATGATCACAAGACAGTATGCAAGATATATAATGTACAGCATAAGCAGTAGAAATAAATAATACTACGCTAGCATTATCTTTTAGCATATATTCACATACATAAATAACATGAGCTAAAAATGCGAGTACTCATAAGATGCTTCTCTAAGCTAGTTCTACCCCAGTGTACCTAACCTGGTCTAGGTGTAGGGCAAGGTAAGAAGTAGGTGAAGTATTCTATAGTATGGTATACTAAGAGTATGTTAAGTCTAGTATGCCAAGTATGCCAAGTATGCCAAGAGTCCCTCTAGGTTCTAGTCAGCTCCATACCTTGAGAATGAGAGAGGTGGGAATCTCCTCCCGGATCCTCGAACTCTAACACCCCGCGAAGGGAGTCAGAACACTGGAAGCTGGATTCTCTGCGAGCAGGGATGACAGCATCTTCTCAGTGCGTCAGGCCGGGATACGGGCTCCTCTGAAGTCGAGGTCTCCTCTAACTTGCTTGGGCAAGGGAAGGTATATTTATACCTGGTAGGTGCCTTGGAATGTTAGCATTGACGTGAAGTCGGACAGAGGAAGACGTCAGGAATGAACCCTTAAGGTATAGCGGTTTATGCATAATAAATGAGTTCTTGGAGAAATCAATAATCCTGTGCTAGGGGAACTCCGAAGAGCTTAAGGGTCTGGTTTCTAAGAACTCGTTGTGACGTTAGGGTGGACGGATGTCGGTGACCATGCCTGTATTTGGAGTGCATGGCTAATGCCTAAATAAGGACTGGGATTCTATGCCTATATAAGGGCAATGCGAATTGTGCCTATATAAGGACATGTTTCAGGAAAACCTATATACGGACACCTAAAGCGGAATACAACAAGATGACCACAACAACAGACAACAGTCAGTTATTAATTCTATATATATTAAAAACGACTATTACCTGCCATCCACGCCATTCTTATAGCTTTGGGGGCCTTGAATAGTTTGAATTATCACACATGTAGGATTGTGATGGTTAGTAGTTGTGTTGCTACTATTAGTGGCAGCATGGCAGGGACAATGTGTGGCACAAGGTGCAGTGCCCCCTGACGAGAGGCCTGGCACTTATTTATTTAAAAATTAAGCACTGCCTCCCTCTTTCATTGGTCGTGTGAGCACTTCCCAACACACCCTGGGCTGACCTCCTCCCCAGATGAGTCTGAGAGGCGCCTGCTGCAGCTGTCGGAAGGATTTCCGGTGGAAGCGCACCAGTATATTAGAGAAAAAAATAATAATATATATATATCTTTGGCAATATGATTATTTTAACAAGCAAGATTTGTCCCAACTTGCATAGAGGCAGGCGCCTGCTGGAGCCCGCACCGACATGACACCTACTGAGATCAGGTGCATTTCAGATGCATGGATGCCTAAGTATTTAAGGCTGCCTGTGCTCCATTCCAGGGATACTCCATTGTAATCCCATAGGGACAAAGAGTCAGCGGGAAGACCTCAGATTTGTTCCAAGCTAGTTGTAAACCCGAGTGGCCCCCAAACCGTATGATTTCTCTGATTGCAGGAAAAAGATTTTCTTCTGGCTTTAGGAGCTATATACTGTACAAAGGGATATTACTGGCGGGCTGCCCGCCACTCGCACTCCTTGTGATGAATTAAAAGCTCGTATAAGCCAGTGGCTTGATAGCTAGCAAGAAAATCAAGGGCGAGGGGGCAACCCTGCCGGGTATACAGAGAAGAGCCCACCCTACGCTCCAATAATCTGAATTCTTGCCTTTAGCACAGTATATTGTGTGTTAATGACTTTCAGACCAAGTCTGCGGGGACCTACTTCATGAATGTCCATTCCAACGAATGAAGCCCTTTGACAGCATCCAAGAATTCTTCCAGAGAAGGAAGCTGCGGGAGGACAGCTATTAATATGTGCAATTTAAAAGCTGTAGATTTCAAGCGTTCCGGCAGTATGAGAAATTGCATAAGCGTTTGCAAGAGTTGCACCAGTATTTTGGCCAGTGCTTTAATGTCAATGTTCAACAGGAATAAGTGACCTATATCTATGAAGAGCATAAAGTGGGGTCCCTCCTAGGTTTCAATAACGCAGTTATTGTGGCTTCGATTGTAGTAGATGGAAGAGCGGCCTTAAGAATAGCTGAGTTATATAAATCTAGTAATCTGGGTGCTATAAAATCAATATATTCTTTATAAAAGGCTGCCGGTAGGCCATCACCTCCAGTGGCCTTGCAACTAAGAAGACTCATGATGGCACATTTAACATCCTCCAAATTTATGGGGAGTTCAACAACTCCCTAGCTTCACAATCCACCCCCACCAGTGCTACCTGGCCCACATATGATGATATATCTACAATATCAATATGCAGTCCAGGAGAGTAGAGCCGTTCATAGAATTTTTTTAAGACATCTAGAATGTCCGCAGACTCCGAGGATACCTCCAACTCCCCAAAGCGAATGCAGGAAATCTGAGCCTGCACTCTATTAGATTTAGCACTCTATGCTAGAGTTTTGCCAGTAGGGTGACCACCCGTACGTCATTTTCAGGGACCGACCATAAATTAGCGATAACGTCCTTTGTTTGTGATTGATGTCTTGAGGAGCATTTGTCCATAATTTTAGCCTCTCAGCTAAAGTACAAAATTTAAATCCCACAGTTGAGATTCCCCAGGTGAAGTGGAAGGGAGGGAGTCTCCTGTGCTGCATTCCGGAGAGAGGGACAGACAGGTAAAAAGTAACAAGCATTTGCAATGCAATCGGTCTCGCCTTTGGAACCTTATAAGTATTTAGCCATGCAGCACATTATCCTGGGAGCTTCAACATCTTCTGTTCTATAACATGGAAGCTTTGGCAATAATAGGCACGCTATCGCACATGTGATGCAGCAAGATCACTCCTGCCCATTGGATCACCTGTCCTATTGGAGCCCTGCCTCTTTTCTTATTGTTAAAACACATTCCACTACCTTGGCTTTGGGTACACAGATACATCTTTCACAGAAGTGTGCAAAGTTGCATTTATTTTCTTGCAGACTTTGCAAAGGAAAACTTTATGGAGGTTGCAACATTTTTCACTTTGACAGAGGTGAAAATCGCGACGTTAGCAGGAATATGTTACACACACACCCGTATATTAATACTAATAAAATGGTTCTGCCTACAATATTCTCTGCAGAAAGCAGTTTTGCCCCCGTTCGTAAGAACATTTGCAAATCTGCACCCACAGGTGCACCCTCCAGTTCTATAAGCAAGCATCTCCAATACGCTTTAAACATCCTTCTATTGTGAAGTTTACAAGATGCAAAGTTCATTTACGTCGTTTTATGCTGTTGTGACCTCGAAAAGAGGAACATGGAAGGTTATTTGAAAGAATTCATGCATAAATATTTTGCTGCATGCAGGTCTCTGCTTGCCAACTTCCACTCCTGCCTTTTTTTGGGACGCTCCTTTTATTTACTTTAAAAACCACCAGCACACCTCATACCCTAATGTTATTGCTGGCAGCAGCGGTTGTAATCTTGGTAATTGTTCCGTTTCAAACTTACTAGCCGTTATGATTTTTGTTTAAAAAAAAAACTAAAACTATAACGTAAGTTTACAGAAGCATGCCCAATTCATTGAACATATATAATATTTTTTTACTTTCAGATGTGTTTGTAGCCTACAACTTTAATGCAAGGGCCCCTGCCTAGTTTGCTGTTCATAAATAAAAATAGGGACACAATCCCATTCCACATAATTCTAGTCCACTCAAACCATTAAATCCACACAGAAGGAGCGTACAGTTATTGTAAATTCATCCACAATTAATTATTGAAGTCCATAAATAATCAATATTCCAATGCAAGCTTCCTTGTCCACTTGTCTTTATTGACACTTGTTCCAAACTTTTCAAAACACAGATCAATCAATATTTCAATACAGCCAGCCTACGCATTTTGTCCCCCATGGGACATCATCAGGTCTGAATCATTATTCATGTTACTGTCTATTTCTTATTCTTTTTCCAATTTTCCGATATTTCTATTTTATGATGTAAATTCTTTTTATAATGTCGAACAAGTTCCTGTCAATTGCTCTTCCAGCCTTCCTAATCAATTTTCAAAATTTCTATTTTGTGATGCTAATTCTTTTTATAATGTCCAAGCATCTCCATGAAGTTCTCTCCTCTGCAGCCAGGCCCGATAAATCCCGCTGCCAAACCACATGATTACAATCCACATAATTCCACTGCACACCATGCCACATAAATCCACTACACACATCCACTCCACACCACACATTTCCACGCCACGCAATTCCACAACTAACAATTCCCGTCAAACTCACATAATTCCACTCCACACACATCCACTCCACTCCATAACACATGGGTAAAAGACATTGACATTTACACCGCCAATAGCTCTAACTCTCGCAAATGCAAGACCTATTGGCATTGCCAATGTTCGTTTGTTATTCTGAGCGTTAACAGGAAGTCAATGACATTAGTAGGAATCCCAATCTGGGTAGGAGAAATGAAGGCAAGGACTCAGCCGGGCACCAAAGAGAAATACTAATGTACATCGACCAGCTAAGACTGGACCTAAGGCCTCAAAGCTGGAACGCCATTTTAAACATAATGTAATTTAGGGAACTGCTTCACTTCCTGTATCATATATTAACATTTCCTCCACATCAAAACATCGAAGTGTTCAACTGACACAGTATTAGTGTACTCCATGCAATTCATTAAAAAGACAGCCGTAGCCGCAGCTGGCACACCGTAGTCGAGACATTGCACAGAGTTGCGGTTGCTTTACATTTTAATTTTGGGGCTTTTGCTGGCTAAGCTGAAAATTTTAAACGCACTTAAAATTCTATTTAATTAATGAGTATCGGGAGGTCGATAGTATCAGGTCGTCACCATGCCAATTCCTCAAAGGGACGACAGTAGGTTATTTCTCAGGCAAGAAATATGAAGTATACTGACGTGAGAAACGTGCTCAGATGATGGAAGCAAAATAGAAAGCACCACTCGAATGGTCGATTTGTGTAAGCACCCTGCCTGATTGTCGACAGTTAAGCAGCACAGCAGCTCACCGTATGTTGCAAATAACAGGCGGCACGTCGTTGATATGCCGAAGTAAGGCAGACACAATCGGGATTACTCTTCAAAATGCAAATCAACTTCCAGGCAGGTCAGAGGCTACTTAGAAGCACATCAAAAGCCACGCACCAGCTCGGCAATACAATACAACTAACCCTGGGCGGTGAACTCCGCTCCGCTCGCGGAGTTTGCGGAGTTTCCTGCACTCTGCGTTACGTGGAGATCGCGGAGTTCTGAAAAACTCCGCTTCGCGTTGCGTAGCGTAGTTTTTTTCCTCGCTCGCGTTCGTCAACGTCAAGTTGGCGACCGCGAGCGAGGAAAATCAACCTCCCAGCGAGATTTTCCTCATTCGCGATCGTCAACATCAAGTTGGCGAGCGTGGAAAATTAACATCCCGGCGAGATTTCTCAACGTTGGGGGTCAGGTTTCTCATTGCGAGTGGTCGCGTATGCTCGTGACAGCTCACAATGAGAAAATGCCCGTTCGCTTTGAGAAAGCTGCCGCTCGAGTAAAAATCTACTCGAGCGGCAGAAAAGGAAAGCAGGAACCGCTTGCACTGTGCATGGTGCCGTTCGCAATGATTGCACAGTGCGGACAAGCATCCGGCACTGTGCAATCACCGCGAATGGCATTTTTTGATCGTACTCCGCCGCTCGCGTAGCTCCACGTAGTGCAGCGGAGTTGTTTTTGCACTTCGCGTAGTGCCGCGTAGTGCAACTCCGCGAACTACGCCCAGGGTTAAATACAACTGAATTATTTCAAATTCTAGCTCAATCAACTTACCAGAAGCTGCTTCCAAGGTTTGAAAATAACACTACAGAAGTGCTGTTTTTCAGCGCTCTTGTCCGTCATCCACTGAAAACTAAATATTAGCTAAGTCCCGGGCTCCTTCGCTGTTGTTTACGTTGGAACTATATTAATAATGATAAGGTACTACACTCGGATAAGAGTCAACATTACATTAGTATGCCAGCCATTAACGACGACTCTAGTTGCTCACAGTCTTGACAAAGCAAGGAAGGACAAAGGTCAAATAACAAGCATTTGCAATGTAATAGGACTCACATTTACGCGAGACCTCTTGCATTGGAAAAGGGAGTGCGGGCGGGCAAGAAGGCACAAACGGGAGTGGAGGTGTGGAGGGGGGGCGAGAGGTCACGGGCTGCGGGAGGGGGCAGGGGGGAGACAGGGAAGAAAATAGTGTTCAGAGTAAAGGGGCCAGTAGCCATGGAAGGATACAAATGAGGACATGGCCGTCTTGAGGAGGGACTAACAAGCCTAAAACCAATCGGAAGGCAGCATTTAGGACCTAAGCCAATGAAAAAGATGGGCGGAGAGTGGGCGGAGCTTCCACGAAGCTTCCACTCTATACTGAATACTGCATGCCTCGCAAAGCGAGCAGCGCATGCGCTGCAACGCTAGGCTCGACCTAATAAGCCTTCTTGTCAGGGTGTCTGTTTCCCCAAAGAAATGCAAATATATGCAATTGGTTAATCAGCAAATGTAAAGGTTGCTTGGGAGGCGTTAACTGGTGGAGTCCCTTGAAGATTTCTGATGACCAGATATTTTCTTTTTGAGAGGGTATTGTAAGGGGTTTTCCAAGCTGAGATATGGAGAGTGTGTTTTTAATGGACAGGTATAAAAAAATGTGAGCACAAGGTATAATCTTTATATTACTGAGATCTGTCCTTTAGAAGCTCTTTATATCTTTAACCTAAATGTATACGTGCATTTAGAGGCAGCCTATATTACACTGTGTTGACTTAAACATTCACAGTGCTTTCAGGGATCTCCTAGAACTAAAAATACAAGTCACTTTTCCCTGGTGCACCGAACAGGATTCAATTCTAAGGGTCTCTGGTTGCACACATAGACATGTGTAGTGATCACATTAACCAATCGAAGTTTCATAACATAAAATAGTGCATTTACCACTGATTAGTTTAACTTTTATTTATTTTTCAGTTAAGGTGTGCAATATTCTATATGTAGTTACCTGACGGTGAGAGATCAAAAAAATATTTACACAATATTGTGCTCTTTTTAGCCACGCCTTTGATTCCGTCTCCGCGCTCACTGACCCCATCCCAAGGGCAGTGTCCATACTTTTTTTTATGCACTTCAACCACTGCATTGAATAGCTTCGAGGTAGGGGAGCCAACAAATTAACAAGGAGAGCTGAGCCAAGGGTCTGGCTCGGATCTTAGAGCCAAGTCCTGATGGTGCACAAGCCAAGCCTGGATGTGTTTGTTATGTAAATGATATAACAAACATCATATAAAATATGATAACATTCAAGAGAAGTGTATTTTTTTATCATGTGAAGCATAGACATTATTATGTTGCATTAAAGTCTATTAAATCAAATACAATAGGTTTTTGTACAACTGGCATACGGATCTCCCATAGTTGAGAGTGCTTTCATACGTATTAATGAAGTAATAGAGTTTTGGTGAAGTAAAATATTTGCGTAATATCACACAATTTAATCAGGGAAACCGAGATTTAATCCCGTTTACCTAATTTAACTCTGTACAAATCAGCCAGGAAATGATATTTGTCTTTCCTTAAGTTACGGCTGTCTTCTGTGTTATGCAGTTTTTTTATAGTGTGAACTGAAGGTATTGGAGCACTTTACATGAGCACCACTTACATTACACAAGGTCACATTCATTATTTAGAGGCATGGGGAGATTAAGTGGTTTGCCCAGAATCACAGGATGTTGAGCCGATGTGGAGACTCGAACCTGGTTCCCCAGTTCCAAAGTCGGCAGCCCTGGTCCTAACACAACTTCCTGGGTAGAGGGAAGGAGGCAGGCAGAAGCCACATGAAAACTCAGCTCGCTATGGGCTCAAGGTTTCAACAGGACCTTAAGCTGAGCCAGGCTTCACGCTTAAGCCTGGCTCAGGCTCTCAGTGGCTCGCCCACCTCTTGAATAGCTATATAATTTCTAAAACGTCAGTGATAATAGCATTGGTGTCCTGCCTTCCCTTACCTTCATTATGGACCTTTTTGTCTTTAGATATTGTGTCAGATTAACCTATGATCTGTATTTATTTAACACAATATACTATTCATCTTACAGAATTGTACAAAATACTGTATTCTGGTTTTAAAGATGATTGAGAAAAATAAATTAATATAGTCAGTGATTTAAGTGCACTATGTGTGACCAGGAAGGCTGGGTTCAAATCCCGGATTTCCTGCATGGCTAAGTTGTGTGATCTTAGTCAAATCAATTTACTTCATGGGTCTAATTTACTTGATAGTGACATTTGAGAGCACTTTCAAGTTATTCAGTTTAAGATGGGCTGTGTACAAAAAAATCACTTGTATGTTTTATTAGCCTGGAATGTTCCACCATCCATAACAATAACATTTGGTATGATGTAGGGGACACCAGATACTTGGTTCACTTTGTTCACTCCTGGTTTTGTCAAGAGGGAGAGTTAATGAATGTTTTAAAGTTCATGTTTAGAAACTTTTACTTCAAATAAATGTCAATGAAATGTTGTGATCTAATGCCCTAAACTGAAACACTACCATATGTTTTTAAAAAGATTTTCTAGTTGTATGCCACAAGAGGTTACATAGTATGATAGTAGCCAGGTATGTAGAAATAGATTCCACCGTACAATTACAAAAGAACAGTGCTGGGCTATTTATGAAGAGTTAGCATACAGCTTTTAAATGTTTCTGTGTAACAAATTGACCAACAATAAACTGTCCCTCCCCACACCCCTGCCCAGCTGCAGTTGCTTTAACTATCAACATAGGGAAGCAGATTAATGAACCCTGTGGAGCTTAGAAGAAAATGTTCTAGAGGAGAAATTGTGACAGCGTGTCAGAAATAGGCACCCTTAAATAACTGCCCTTAGTAGTTGCCTAGATATAGCAAGAACAACTACTGTATAGAAAACAAGAGTAGATGTGTCGGGATGGATTATGAGGGGAGAGTATCATCCTTGGTGCAGTCTTTAAAGCCCTCACCAAAATATTCCACGACTGTGCAATAAAATAGTTTATCAGACCGACATTCTTCCATGTATAACAGGGTGCCCTCAGATTGAAACCAAGAGAGCAAAACCTTGGTACAACTTACGATATCCGGAGGAAGTGAACCCTTCCGCAGCAGTGTAATATTGCATATTGCTAGAAGAAGAGTCAGGAGCGAGTTCGAGAAACTTGGTGTAGGGTTTCTCGAACTTAAGGTGGGGGAATATGCTCAATACGACCACTTCTGGGGAATTTGTTAGTACACTGCCCATTGTGGTCGACAGCACCTCAAGAACTCTCTGCCAGTATGAAAAGAGTGTGGGGCATGACCAAAGCATATGAAGCAAATCAGCATCTAATTACATACAGGAGGACAGGCAGCTGCAACTCCCAGATATATTTTGTTAATTCGGGTAGGTGTAAGGTAGGCTTAGTTCAGAATATTAAATTGAATATACTTAAAACGGGAGACGTGGGATACTTTGTGGGGATAGTTCAATATTTTAACCTAGTCCGCTTCGTGCATGTTTGGCCATGTCAGTCTCCCAGTTAGTACGGAGAAAAGCCATATAGTGGTCACCATGTTGCAGGAAAGCTCTGTGCACCCATCTTATCAGTTTGCCACCAGATCCTATGGTGTAGAGCATCTTGTACACTTCATGTGGGGTTCGTGCTAGGTGGCAGACATGAAATAGGGCATTTAATGATTGTTTAAGGTGTTTGTAAAAAAGGAATTGATCCGGGTGATGACTCTAGTCTGACATTGTTGTACGGCTTGTACCTCCTAGCTAAAACTATGCGTTTATTGGACAACATAAGCGTCAGGATTGTGCCAGACTGATTACATGCACACGCTTAGGATATGTTGGCCTTTATCCCTGCTAGTCCACAGTGCACCATCTTGACCCCTAACCTTGCAGGGTAACAAATGTGTGTGCAACCTTAGAACATGACAACCCTGATCCCCCAAGGAAATTGCGGTACCAGATCTAGAACTCGTTTGTTTGGACTCTTATGCATACTCAAAGAAATACACAAGAAGTACTCAGCAAGGCGTCTCAATTTTTATTGAAGCATTGTGATTATTGTGTAAAATAAGTGTGCTGCAATAATCAAGAGAATGAAACAGATAAGCATGAGTAGCATTACGAGAATAGTGAAAAAGATGAACATCTCCACCATTGTCCTAAGACAGTGAGTATATTATTGTGAGAAGTTGGACTGGTATATGCTGTCCACTAATTAAAGTGGGCACCTTGTGCTAGTCCAAACAACTCTTATGGTGATTTAAGAGGTAAAAGATAACCTTAGAAAGTTATCCAAGTGGTAGCTGTGGAGAGCAGCCTTCAGGCTTAGTCTTGAAGGAATGTTAAGCAGCTTGTTTTACCAGAATGCAACCTTATAGTATTGGTTAAATGAAAGGAGAACCACACAGTAGTTATAAAAATATGTATTTATTAACATAACACTCTCTAGTACACCACAGTATCTGCTACACACAGATAATCACAAAGCACACAATACTGTAGCATAGAAACAATAGTAAATAGCACTAATACACAGTGGACTCCAGGGGGAGACCAGACCATATACTAAAATAGTGGTATAAGAACCACGACTTGAGTCAAGACAGTGTCTAGAGGATGTAGAATCGATGTGACCCCAAGCAACCACACAAGGTGAGTAATTAGGAACCCCACGGAGGACGGGTGCAGTGTGGGAACACGACCGCGTGCTCCGTACAATTCTATGGGGAAGTCGCGGTTGAAGTTTTAAAGATTAAGGACCCTTCCCAATGGACTTTGAAGAAACCTCGTGGAAGTTAGGAGGTTGTAGAGCCACCCCACCCACGGATACTGTAGTACCAGAGTTACCTATCCCAGGGAAGCCGGGTGCATAGGTCTGAAGTGGCGTCGGAAACCGCCGCCGATCTCTATGGAGGACTTTGAAGAAGAGCCACTGCTGGGAAAAAGAAAAATGTCCGGTGGAATCCAAAGGGTTTTCTTGTTGAAGAGTACCTGAAAGCAGAGGGGACAGAGTCTGGGTCACTCAGGAGTGACCAGGGGCTCGGTAGACGAATGCCCACCGATGTTGGGTGCTTCAGGTGCGTTGAGGAGGTTCTTGACTTTGCAGCCACAGGGACCAGGAGACGTCAAGGATGACCAGGAGCCGGATGCGAGCTGTCCCACGAAGGATGTCGAGTGCTGAGGGGTCGTGTCTGGCGGGAGCACTAACAAGCCTTGGCAACGGCAACCCACGAAGAAGGTCAAGAAAGGTTACGGTTCGGACCAGCAAGGTCCAGGAAACTCACCAAACACAGGGGAGTCAGGGCAAGCCTGGAGCAACCAGGGAGCCCAAGAAAAGCAGTGTTGACCCTCAAGGGGCCCCACAGGCCGGGGGCACAGGAGTGGCGAGGGGACCTTGAGCAGCTTCACAAAGCAGCAGCCCACGGAGCACTCGGTGTGAGGAGGCCGGAGTTCTTTGTAGGAAATGTTGCCAGAGGTTGGGGCTACTTGGAGGCCAGTGCACTTGTTCGGGAAACGCCAACAAGCATATGCACTTGCAAATGAACGCGGTGCACAGGGGTACGGGTATTGCAGCCCCACGAGGGATTCTGGTCTCAAACTTGGTAAGAGGGCAGCTCAGACCTCGAGGGACTTGGAAACCCACCTTCCTGTGTTGCTGGAGTCTTCGGAGTCCATAGGAGCTCAGGAGCAGCAGAACAGTCAGTTGAGATGTGGTGCCTGCGGTTGCAGGGGAGTGACTCCTTCACTCCAAGGGAGATGTCTTTGGTTGTCCTTGATGCTCCACAGGTCCTTCATGGAGCCTGTATGGTGCACGGGCACAGACAATGCTTTGGACAGAGTGGGAGATGAAGTCGGGCCCAAACGTAGTCCAGCGAAGTCCAGAGTGTCCAGACGGTCGAAGGTCCGTGGTTTCTTGATCAGAATCTTGTCCAAGGCGAATCTAGGGTCCTACAGCCAGGTAAGCCCTTTTGTACCCACAGGAGAGGGTTGGACAGATTCAGGGGACCCTCCCAGGGGAGGGTCTGGACAGTGGGGAGGTTACTCCCATATCCTTTGTCCAGTTTCGCGCCAGAGCAGGAGCCAACGGCTCCCAGGACTGGTTTGAACTGGACTATGCACAGGGACACCAAATGTGCCCCTCATGCATATTTTTGGTCGCTGGCAAGTGCACCCACTCAGGCCTAATGCTCAGCAGCAGGAGGGCAGAAACGGGTCTCTGGTCGGCAGCAACCATTTTGGGCTGCCCGGGACTAGAAGGCTGGTACTGGGAATACCAGGGACCTCACAAAGCTCGTTTCTGAAGGGTGGAATCATACCTCCCACACCGGTTACCGGTGTGGGGGTATGATTTCAAAATGTTTGACACCAAACACGATAGGGTTACTTTCAGCCGGTTTAGAGTTGGTCATCACGCGGTCGCATAATGCCACTCTATATGTCGTAAATGGCTGCAGCACTAACAACCCGGGAGAATGGACTCTTAGGCTGCAGGGGTGTCCTGCTCATGCAGTGGCACCCTCTCACTTAGAACCAAGCACCCTGCCTTCAGGATTGTTAGGGCCTGCTATACGGGTGACTGATAGGTTTTAAGTGTAGTGACCCTTAGATATAGTAAACCTATATCTTAAGTAAGTGGTGCATGCACCGACTTACACAGGCTGCAATGGCAGGCCTGTAGTTCCATTTTGCAAGGCCTCTCATGGGTGGCATAATACATGCTTCAGCCCATGGGATGCCTCTGGAGTACCTATGCCCTGGGTACATGGGTACCATACACTAGGGACCGACAAGGGTACCCCAGTATCCAATCTGGAGTGTACCTAAGTACATAACATAACAGTTTAGGGAGAAAGCAGATAGACTGGGGTTTACTGATTAGCAGGATCCCAGTCAGACTAGTCAAAAACAGTATTGCATGAAGCACAACGTGGTGGTAACCATAAGGAGCAGATCCTACTTTCCTACACAACCCCCCCTCCCAAAAGTAAGGAGATGAGACTAACCTTGCCCAGTTGAGTCTTCATTTTCTAAGTGGAAATATCTGGAGAGTCCGTCTACATTGGCATGGTTACTCCCAGGTCTATGCTCCACTGTACAGTCCATCCCCTGGAGGGAAATGGACCACCTCAAAAGTTTGGGGTTTTCATCATTCATCTGTTTTAGCCATAGGAGGGGCTTATGGTCAGTCTGAACAATGAAGTGAGTACCAAACAAGTATGGCCTCAGCTTCTTCAGGGCCCAGACCACAGCAAAGGCTTCCCTCTCTATAGCTGACCAACGTTTCTCTCTGGGGGGACAACCTTCTGCTGATATAAGCTACTGGTTGATCCTGACCCTCTGCAGAACCCCTACCCCCCAACTCAGATGCATCTGTTGGGACAATAAATTGCTTGGAGTAGTCAGGACTCTGCAGAATGGGAGCAGTGCACATGGCCTGCTTGAGATCATCAAATGACTCCTGACATCTAACTGTCCACTGAACCTTCTTGGGCATTCTCTTTGATGTGATATCATCCAAGGGAGTCACCATAGACCCATATCCTTTAACAAATCTCATGTAATACCCAGTCAGGCCCAAGAAAGCTCTGATTGAGTCTGGGTAGTTGGAGCAACCCAGTCCATGATGGTCTGGATTCTGCTCTGTAATGGTTGAACCTGGCCTCTACCCACAAGGTGGCCCATGTACACAACCTTGCTCTGCCCTATCTGACACTTAGTAGCCTTGATAGTGAGGCCTGCTTTCTGCAAAGCCTCCAAAACATTCTTCAGGTGGACCAGGTGATTTTCCCAGGTGGAGCTAAAGACAGCTATATCATCAAGATATGCTGCACTATAGGCTTCTAGGCCTGTAAGGACTTTGTTCACCAGCCTTTGGAATGTGGCAGGTGCATTCTTCAAACCAAAGGGCATTACAATAAATTGATAATGCCCACTAGGGGTTAAAAATGCTGTTTTTGGTTTGGCATCCTCAGCTAGTCTGATTTGCCTATAGCCAGCAGTGAGGTCAAATGTGCTCAAAAAGTTGGCTGAGGCCAAAGTATCAATACGCTCATCTGCCCTTGGAATTGGATGAGCATCAGTCCTAGTGACTGCATTGAGTCCCCTGTAGTCAACACAAAACCTCATTTCTCTTTTACCAATCTGGGTGTGAGGTTTTGGCACCAAGACCACTGGACTAGCCCAAGGGCTATCTGAGGGCTCAATTACTCCCAACTCTAGCATCTTTTGGACCTCAGTCCTGATGCAGTCTCTGACATGGTGAGGCTGCCTGTAAATCTTATTTTTAACAGGTAGACTCTCACCTGTGTCCACTTCATGGGTACACCAGGTGGTCTGACTAATAGTCAAAGAGAACGTGTCTGTATTGATTGAGGACCTTCCTACAATCAATCTGCTGTTGGTCAGTGAGGCTGCCTGCCAAAGCTACACCATCAACTGACCCATCATCAGGGTTCTGAGAGAGGAGATCAGGGAGAGGGTCACTCTCTTTATCATGTCTCATCAGTTGCCATGAGCAAGCCCATGTCAGCCCTGTCAATGTATGGCTTGAGCCTGTTCACATGGAGCACCCTATGGGGGCTCCTGGGAGTACCAAGGTCCACCAGGTAGGTGGCCTCTCCCTTCTGCTCAAGAATGGTATGGGGTCCACTCCACTTATCTTGGAGAGCTGCTGGGGCCACAGGCTCCAACACCCAGACCTTCTGCCCTGGCTGATAAACAGTCAGAACAGCCTTTTGGTCATGCCAAGCTTTTTGCAGTTCTTGACGTGCCTCAAGGTTTTTACCGGCCTTCTTCATGTACTCAGCCATCCTAGAGCGGAGACCAAGTACACAGTCCACTATGTCCTGCTTAGGAGGTTTGAGAGGTCATTCCCACCCCTCCTTCACCCAACACAAGGGACCCCTAACTGGATGCCCAAACAGAAGTTCAAATGGGCTGTAGCCAACCCCCTTCTGTGGGATCTCTCTGTAGGCAAAGAAAAGGCAGGGCAACAGGACATCCCATTTTCACCTAAGCTTTTCTGGGAGGCCCATGATCATGCCCTTGAGGGTTTTGTTGAACCTTTCAACTGACCCATTGCATTGTGGGTGATAGGGTGTGGTGAACTTGTAGTTCACTCCACAATCCTTCCACATTGCAGTAATATAACTTGACATGAAGTTTGTACCTTTGTCAGTTAAGACCTCCTTAGGGACCTTAGGGACACCCACTCTGGAAAAGATTCCCAGGAGGGCCCTGGTGACCACATGGGCTGTGGTAGTTCTAAGGGGTATTGCCTCTGGATACCTAGTGGCATGGTACATCACCACTAGTATGTAACTGTGCCCAGATGCTGTCGGAGGGTTCATGGGACCAATGATATCAATCCCAACCCTCTCAAAGCGAACCCCCACCACAGTTAGTGGTACAAGGGGGGCCTTTGTGGTACCACCTGACTTACCACTGGCTTGACAGGTGGTACAGGAGCGACAAAAGTCCTTTGTGTCCTCTGACATGTGAGGCCAGTGAAAGTGAGGGACAAGCCTGTCCCAAGACTTCCTTTGGCCTAGGTGTCCTGCTAAGGGAATATCATGTGCCAAGGTGAGTAGGAAGCCCCTAAACTTCAGAGGTATGACCAACCTCCTGGTGGCACCAGGCTTGGGGTCTCTACCCTCTGAGTAAAGGAGTCCCTCATCCCAATAGATCCTGTGGGATCCACTGATACTCCCAGCAACCTCAGCAGCAGCTTGCTGTCTGAGGAGTTCAAGAGAGGGGCAGGTTTGCTGCTCCAAACTCAAGTCTGCCCTGGAAGGGCACCCTGTCCCCAAGAAGTCCACCTGATCAGGTTCCAATTCATCTGAGACAGTTCCTTCACAGGGACTGAGATCATCTCCCTCAAGAGATGGATCCTCACACTGAGTCTGGGGGGAAGATACAGCCTTACCCCTCCTGCTCTTTCTCTTGGAAGGTCCTTGGTCCAGTGTTCCAGGATCCAGGGCCTGTTCAGTGTTAGCCAGCTTGGCCTGTGACCTGGTCACAGCAAACACATCTGCAGTGATGCCCAGCATTGCTGCATGAGTCCTTAGTTCCACCTCATCCCAAGCTGAAGTTTCCAAATCATTGCCCAACAAACACTCCACTGGAAGGTCTGAGCTAACCACAACTTTCTTAGGGCCAGTTACCCCTCCCCAGCTGAAATTAACAACTGCCAAGGAATGATCAGTCCTGACATTGTTAGCATTGGTCACTTGGTACATTTGTCCAAGTAGGATTTGGTCAGGGCCCACAAGATTCTCTGTCACCATAGTGACACTTGCACCTGTGTCCCTGTATGCCATGGCCTCCTTACCATTGATCAACGGCTGTTGCCTGTATTTGCCCAGGTTACTGGGACAGACAAATAAGGTGGCAAGATCCATGCCACCATCACAGACAAGCACAGCCTGAGCTGGAGTTCTGACTAGGCCAGAACCCATCTCTGAGCACAAGGTTAACCCTACTAATCCCTTGTTCCCTGTACCACCACCTGTACTAGTGCTAGGAGACGCAGTTGCCTTAGAGGCAGTGGTGGTAGGAGGATTGTCCTTGGCTTTTGGACAGTCAGCATCTCTTGTCCAATGTGTCTTCTGTTTACAGAGATAACACCAATCTTTCTTTTTGCCTTTACCTTTGTTGGATTGTGACTCTTCCCCCCCAGATGCATGTTTTTGGGGCCCTGATGAAGACTTCTGATCTTTACCCTTGTCCCCACCCTTATCTGGAGTTTTAGCATCTTGCTTCTTTTGGTCACCACCACTGTTCTGGTTTTTCTGCTTCACCCTGGTTCTGACCCACTTATCTGCCTTCTTTCCCAATTCTTGGAAAGAAGTCAGATCAGAGTCAAGCAGGTACTGATGCAACAACTGATTTTGGCAATTATTAAGGATCTGCTCCTCATAATCAAATTGTATAATCCCTTGAAATCATTCACTTTTCTGCCAAGCAACCAGCCTTCCAGAGCCTTAATGGCACTATCCACAAAGTCTACCCAAACCTGATTCTGTGTCTTCTGGGTGTCTCTGAACTTAATCCTATACTGTTCAGTGGTTAAGCCAAGCCCATCAATGAGAGCACTCTTCAAGATTGACTAGTTGTCAGCATCTTCTTCTCTAACAGTGAGGAGATTATCTCTACCTTTGTCAGCAAAGGAGAGCCACAAGATAGCTGCCCACTGCTCTTGAGGGACCCTCTGAACTTTACAGGCCCTCTCTAAAGCAGTTATCCATTTATGGATGTCATTCCCAACATAGTAGGGAGGGACAATCTTGCTCAGGTTCCTATCATCAAAGGAATGTTCCTTGATTCTAGGGACACTGTTGCTGCCACCATGGGACTCTAGTCCCAACTTTTTTCTAGCTCTCTGGACTTCTAGGGACTCTTTATCAAAGGCCAATTGCTCTTACCTGAGCCTAAGCCTAGCTTTCTCAAGTTCAAGCAATTGGTACTCCCTATCATACGAGTGGTCCCTCTTGCTACGTACAGAGGTCCCTACAGACTGTCCTGAGTGGTTAGACTCTGCAGAGGGAGATCTAGATCTCCTTGGTAAACTCTGCACTCTTCCAGGAGGGGTGAAGAAGGGGCCATCGTGGCCTTCTCCACTGCCTTCTTGAAGAACTGAGTTATCCAGGTGGGACCCATCTTGGTCCCCCTGATCAGAGTTAGATTCCAGGTCATAAAAGGTGTCACCTCCTGACCTATCAGGCCTCATCGCAGACTGCATCCCCTTCCGGCTCTGGTGCCACTGACTCTGTGCCACGGGAGTCATGGACACTCTCTGGTTGAACTCTGGTGGCATCTGAGTCTATGGCCTGGGAGTTGTCTTCATCATCATGTAGCTGATACTGACATTGTTGGAAAAAGGAGACTGTAGCATTCAACTCCTCCATATTGCCTGTTTCTGCTTGCTTCTGCCCTCTGCATCATGCCCTGGATGGACACCTTCCACTGTCCCCCGTAACACTCCGCGACATTCTCCTTGGACATCAACGAGGACCCGCTCAGCTCTCGTGGCCCTACCTCAGTGCATCGCAAGTCACCGTCCCGTGGCGGTGTGCCTGTGCCGGCCGCTGTGCATTCGGGGCCACCAACTCTGTGCAGCTCAAGTCATGGACCCTTGCTGTTTGTACTTTGAACTTCTGATTGTCTGATCACTGTTGTAGTTGTTGCCAGCACCAACCAACCCCTGAGGGGTGGCTTACACTACCCAACACCCATCCAGCACAGGCGTCACTGGACGTGTGACCCTGGCAATAAAAGGTGCCGGGCGCACATGCCCGTAGCCAGTTCCACGGATAATCTCAGTGTGTCCGTGTGGTCATTATGTATGCATGAGGGCCCCGGGCCATACCACATTACATTGTGCTGTGTACAGCGGGCGCAACCTTGTCACCTCAGGCAGTGGGGTAGACCTGGGACATGTAGCTGTGTCGGACCCCCCTGTGAGCGTGAGGGAGTGGACCGGCGTACAGCAGTACGGCGTAGGGGTGTGGTCATTCAACACGTGGCTCTGGGCGTGGTTAAGTTTAGGCCTTGCCAAGGAAGTAACTAATGCGTGTGTCTCAGGTGTAGTGTCGGCGCCACCCGTCACGCAATATACAATGTTGCTATGTAGCATGCACCCGGAGTACGGGCTCGGCCGAGGGGTAAATGAGGGTGCGCAGGCCCACTCTGGGTCAGGGATCAGACATGCCAACTGTTGTGTGTGTCGCTATTTCCGCAGCATAAGCCAAAGGTCTACCCTCAACCACATGGCGAGTTCAGCCAGGCATGCACTCTACATCTGTGTCCGCCCTGTCCTTACCATAGGCCTACACACAAGTGTCCGTCTACCTTCAGCGTACGACATCACTGTGTCGTTGTCAGGCTTGTGGACATGCGCAGACAGGCATGACAATAGTGTGCCTTAGGGGTGCAAGTGATGCAACCGCGCTGCGCACACTAGTGAATATGCTCGGGGGAGGAAGGAGCGGCATTGAGGCTACGTAATACACATTGATGCCCCTCATTTGCAACAAGCAGTACATGTCATGCAGGAATCACAAAGTCACACATATCACACACCAATGTACCAGTGAGCCTGCCAACACATCATGCAGAACCAACTATTGACTCATGTCTCTCTGCACTGTCACAGGTGACCAAGGATATGCACTCTGCGCTTGGATGATGACACCCCTCCGAGCCCCGAACACACAGGCCCAGAGGCAGTACAATGCGGCCCACACACGCACCAGGGGCATCGTGGAACGCACATTTGGCGTGTTGAAGTCACGTTTCAGGTGCCTGGACGTCACAGGTGGAAGGCTCCTGTACAGCCCAGACATCGTGTGCAAGATGATCGTTGCATGTTGTGTGTTGCACAACATATGTGTACGCAGCAAGGCACCATGGATACAAGTGCCAGATGCACCGGACGATGATGATGAAGATGAGGCAGGTGGACCACACCCCACTGCAGCCGCAGCAGGAATAGCCCGTAGGAACACCATCATTGACAATTTCTTCACATGAGCACGTCACATTGTGACAGTCCATGGCAGTAATGGGACAGTACAAAATGACCACAAGCACAGCATGTGCAAATAAATGCATTCAGAAAACACATTCCCTGAGTGCAAGTCACTCATCTGTACAGGTGCGACATGTATTGCTGACAATTTTATGATTTGTTCATGGATGGTGGGTGTGTCACCTCTATGCAGAGAGGCTGTTTAGGGTGTCACGTATTCGAACTGCCAGTTCTGTGTGTCGCAGTTAGTAGGGAATCCCACTCTTCGGCGTTTCACATGTGTCCAAATTCATTCCATTTTGGCTGCCATTTGTGTCCTACAGGTGACAACAGGGCTCCTTTTGGGGTCAGATATGTACCACCATGATGCAGGGATGCCCCTGTGACTCAAGTCCCTCAACATGGGCAACATGTACGTAAGCGGGAGTCACTGCACCTACATTCGTCCTCGCTTTCATAATTGATTGATCATGGTCATGACACGTCTGTGTGCAGGAGGGGTTGCTTGTCCCTCTGCAATGTGAGGGGGAGATGCGGCTTCACTGTGTGCTACATGCATGTTTCAGCATTGGCGCAGTTTACATGCAGACTGCATGTCAATGTACATTGTGACTGTGAGGAGATGCCTATTTGATGCGGGACAATGGTCATTTGTTCTACGTCACGGATGTGGTGTTGTGCTCGTACATTGTCATCTCACTGTTTTTTTACTCTGCTTTTATGGTGCATTTTCCCGCATGACGCTTGGGAATTGCAGGCCTCTCGCTGGTTATCGCTGATTTTTGTATCGGGATTGGCCTCATCGCTACTATTTTCGCGTTCGTGTTTCGTGTTTTTTCTGCGTCGCGTTAGTTTTAACACATTCATTTGACGCGTTATCGTGGGACTATCACATGGGGCCGCCGTGTTGTGAATACCACGTTAACACGGAGTTGTTTTACCGCGATAGACTGCGATGTGAAGAGTTGCGTTAAGCTAGTTTTGCTGTAGTTATCACACGTTCTTGAAAATATGCCCCTAAGTGTGGTGAGGTGTTGCACCTACCTAACCTAGTGGGAACTAAACTCTCTGAGGTTGGAGAAAGGGTGACTTACCCAACCCTAAGTTCAGTAGAACTTACTTATTCTAAGCTAGTATTATATGTACCTAGTGCTTAGTGGTTTTCAGTTAATCAATACAAAGATTTATCTGGTAAAACAATGCAGGCTTGAATCCCAACCGCTGCACACCAATGTGAGAAGTTGGCCTGGTATATGCTGTCCACTAATTAAAGTGCGCACCATGTACCAGTCCAAACAACCCTGTGGTGATTTAAGAGGTCAAAGATAACCTTAGAAAGCTATCCAAGTGGTAGCTGTGGAGAGCAGCCTTCAGGCTTAGTCTTGAAGGAATGTTAAGCAGCTTGTTTTACTAGAATGCAACCTTATAGTATTGGTTAAATGAAAAGAGAACCACACAGTAGTTATAAAAATATGTATTTATTAATATAACACTCTCTAGTACGACTCAGTATCTGCTAGACGCAGATAATCACAAAGCACACAATATTGTAGCATAGAAACAATAGTAAATAGCCCTAATACACAGTGGGCTCCAGGGGGAGACCAGACCATATACTAAAATAGTGGTATAAGAACCACGACTTGAGTCAAGACAGTGTCTAGAGGATGTAGAATCGCTGGGACCCCAAGGAACCACCCAAGGTGAGTAAGTAGGGACCCCACGGAGGACGAGTGCAGTGTAGGAACACGACTGTGTGCTCTGTACAATTCTATGGGGAAGTCGCAGTTGAAGTTTTAAAGTTTAAGGACCCTTCCCAATGGACTTCAAAGAAACCCCGTGGAAGTTAGGAGGTTGGAGAGCTACCCCACCCCTGGATACCATAGTACCAGGGTTACCTATCCCAGGGAAGCCAGGTGCATAGGTCTGAAGTGGAGTTGGAAACCGCCGTCGATCTCTATGGAGGACTTCGAAGAAGAGCCACTGCTGGGAAGAAGAAAAGTGTCCAGTGGAATCCAAAGGTGGATTCTTGTTGAAGAGTACCTGAAAGCAGAGGGGACAGAGTCTGGGTCACTCTGGAGTGACCAGGGGCTTGGTAGACGAATGCCCACCGTTGTCGGGTGCGTCAGGTGCGTTGAGGGGGTTCTTGACTCTGCAGCCACAGGGACCAGGAGACGTCGAGGACGACCAGGAACCGGATGCGAGCTGTCCCACAAAGGATGTCGAGTGCTGAGGGGTCGGTGTCCGGCGGGAGCACCAACAAGCCTTGGCAACAGCAACCCACGAAGAGGGTCAAGAAAGATTACGGTTCGGACCAGCAAGGTCCAGGAAACTCACCACACACAGGGGAGTCAGGGCAAACCTGGAGCAACCAGGGAGCCCAAGAAAAGCAGTGTTGACCCTCAAGGGGACCCACAGGCCGGGGGCACAGGAATCACGAGGGGACCGCGAGCAGTTTCACAAAGCAGCAGCCCACGGAGCACTCGGGCGAAGATGCCGGAGTTCTTTGTAGGAAATGTTGCCAGAGGTTGGGGCTACTTGGAGCCCAGTGCACTTGTTCGGGAAACACCAACAAGCATATGCACTTGCAAATGAATGCGGTGCACAGGGGTACGGGTATTGCAGCCCCCAAGAGGGATTCTGTTCTCAAACAGGGGAGAGGATGTAGCCTTACGGCCAGAGCTGACGACCTCAGAGCTGGGGAACCAGGTTTGAGTCTCAGCAACAACGCTCAACATCCTGTGATTCTGGGCAAATCACTTAATCTTCTTGTGCCTAACAAAAATGAATGTGTCCTTCTGTAACGAAACTGGTGCTCATGTAAAGCGCTCTGATACCCGATGTCTCGGGTCTAGTTCGCGCTATATAAAACTCTAAAAAAAAAAGAAAATAAAAAAAAAAAAACTTTGTAAGAGGGCAGCTCGGACCTCGAGGGACTTGGAAACCCATCTCCTGTGTTGCTGGAGTCTTCGGAGTCCGTAGGAGCTCAGGACCAGCAGACCAGTCAGTTCAGATGTGGTACCTGCGGTTGCAGGGGAGTGATTCCTTCACTCCAAGGGAGATGTCTTCGGTTGTCTTTGATGCTCCACAGGTCCTGCACGGAGCCTGTATGGTGCACGGGCACAGACGATGCTTTGGACGAAGTGGGAGACGAAGTCGGTACTAAACCAAGTCCAGCGAAGTCCAGAGTGTCCAGACGTCAAAGGTCAGTGGTTTCTTGATCAGAATCTTGTCCATGTCGAATCTAGGGTCCTACAGCCAGGTAAGCCCTTTTGTACCCACAGGAGAGGGTTGGACAGATTCAGGGGACCCTCCCAGGGGAGGGTCTGGACAGTGGAGAGGTTACTCCCATGTCCTTTGTCCAGTTTCGCGCCAGAGCAGGAGCCAACGGCTCCCAGGACTGGTTTGAACTGGACTATGCACAGGGACACCAAATGTGCCCTTCATGCAGACTTTCGGTCGCTGGCAAGCACACCCACCCAGGCCTAATATACTAAATCCTGTCTGGGAGGTGGTCACACCTCCCTGTGACAGGATGCCTATTGTTCTGCCTTCCCCTGCTCGAGCTTGGCTCAGCAGCAGGAGGGCAGAAACGTGTCTCTGGTCGGGCAGCAACCATTTTGGGCTGCCGGGACTAGAGGGCTGGTACTGGGAACACCAGGGACCTCACAAAGCTCGTTTCTGAGGGGTGGAATCACACTAGTTACCGGTGTGGGGGTATGATTCCACAATGTTTGACACCAAACACGACAAGGTTACTTTCAGCCGTTTTAGAGTTGGTCATCACGCGGTAGCATAATACCACCCTATATGTCGTAAATGGCTGCAGCACTAACATCCCGGGAGAATGGTCACCGTAGGCTGCAGGGGTGTCCTGCTCATGCAGTGACACCCTCTCACTTAGAACCAAGCACCCTGCCTTCAGGATTGTTAGGGCCTGCTATACGGGTGACTGATAGGTTTTAAGTGTAGTGACCCTTCGATATAGTAAACCTATATCTTAAGTAAGTGGGGTGTGCACCAACTTACACAGGCTGCACGGCAGGCCTGTAGTTCCATTTTGCATGGCCTCTCATGGGTGGTATAATACATGCTTCAGCTCATGGGAGGCCTCTGGGGTACCTATGCCCTGGGTACATGTGTACCATATAGTAGGGACTGACAAGGGTACCCCAGTATCCAATCTGGAGTGTACTTAAGTACATAACATAATAGTTTAGGGAGAAAGCAGATAGACTGGGGTCCTGATTAGCAGGATCCCAGTCAGACTAGTCAAAAACAGTATCACATGAAGCAAAGAGTGGGGGTAACCATAAGAAGCAGATCCTACTTTCCTACAATTATGCATAGTGTACTCCTACCTAGCGCTCCTTAGCCTAGTCTTGCCTAGGGCGGGTGATCTGCCAAATCCCTGACCGACTGGTCTAACTCCCCATTACCTGCGGGTAAGTCTCATCAGTCTGTCCGTCTTTGTGTAGCGCTTGACATCCCTCGCGTTGGTAAGCAGGAATCAGCTGAGCTAGAATCCCAGCATGTAGTGACCTCGCAGTGTCAGGTGAGTGCTCCTCTCCCTGAACAAGGAAGTGGTTCCATATATATAATACCCAGCACCCACGTGGCCATAATGCAACTCCTGCCAGGCCGCAATTATTTTTTCTATTTGAATATCGTCGTCGCCTACCGGACAATAACATAAATAACATTTGCCTTGTGAACATTATCCCTTCTATTGAATGTTCATGGTGTCGTGATAGAGTGACTACGAAGTGGAAATGCAAGCAATGCAGATTCAGAGAATGTTATCCTGCATGGTCTCGTATGCAAATGTATGTCAAAAGTCACCACGTTTTAAAAGAGTAGGCAACTTAAGAAACGTGAGCATGTAAATAGTGGCATTTCTTACCGGGCCTATCCTAACCACGTGACACCATAAGGTTCTGGAAATCTTAGCTTGCCGTCAACAAACAAATACCCCAATTTTGAGAGGCCTGCAGCATGCCACTGACAGACTTGCCCTGAGTGACGCTGTCCTATGCCAGTGGGGAGGCCTAGCAAAGGTATTTCAGGAGCATAGGGTTTCTTCATTTTACTGAGTTTACAGGTTATACTAAGGTAAGAGAAAGCCAGGTGGAAGAAGCCGGGTGGCGTTGGGTAAAATGGTCAATAGAAAACAATGAGTAGTGCAGTAAGCCTTCCTTTAAGTCTTTACGGTTAAACTCAGTCTTATTCAGGGGGTGACCAGACAGCCAGCGAGCCAATCATTGGAGCTGTGCAGCTAAATAATGGTGTTCTAAGTCCACAAGGATTTATCAATCAATCAATCAATCAATCAATCATTTGTATAGCGCGCTACTCACCCAGAGGGTCTCAAGGCGCTTGGGGGAGGGGGGTCCGCTACTGTTCGAACAGCCAGGTCTTGAGTTGCTTCCTGAAGGAGAGGTGGTCCTGGGTAAGGCGGAGGTGGATGGGTAGGGAGTTCCACGTCTTGGCAGCCAGGTAGGAGAAGGATCTTCCTCCCGTTGTGGCTCTTCGGATGCGGGGGACGGCGGCGAGGGCGTGGTTGGTCGATCGTAGCTGGCGGGTGGGAGTGTAGAAGGTCAGACGGTCATTGAGGTATCTGGGGCCTTGGTTGTGGAGAGCTTTGTGTGCGTGGGTGAGGAGTCGGAACGTGATTCTCTTGCTGACGGGGAGCCAGTGCAGGTCTCTCAGGTGTCCGGCGATGTGGCTGTGTCGGGGGATGTCCAGGATGAGTCGAGCTGAGGCGTTCTGGATGCGTTGGAGTCTTTTTGAAGTTTGGCTGTGGTTCCGGCATAGAGGAGTTGCCGTAGTCCAGTCGGCTGGTGACGAGGGCCTGGGTGACCGTCTTCCTGGTTTCGGTGGGGATCCACCGGAAGATCTTGCGCAGCATGCGTAGGATGTTGAAGCAAGACGAGGAGACGGCGTTGACTTGTCGGGTCACTGGTAGCTTTAGAGTGGAAAGAGCTACTTCGCGAGAAGGACGTCTAAAGCAAGTCTATTCTGCAAAATCAACGATCTGATGGCAACCATTTCAGTGTCTATAACTATAAATCCTCCAGGTGTACTAGTAGCTAATTTATCAACTACAGTAGAAAGCTTTCTACTCTTGTGTAAGTTGAGTATCACTCCTACAGTTGGAATTAAGGCACCAACGATATCACCTACTATTTCACTAGCACTAGCTGTCCTCTTTGTCCTCACCTGTTTCTTTCTGAATGAGTCATCAATTGGGTCTACTTGGTGAATTTTTTGAAATATCGCTGCTAGGTAACATGTTCCATACCATCTCTTGGGTAATCTATAAAATACATTCCTTTCACTAATGTAATAAACTCCAGGAAACACAGGATCCCCTCCATCGAAATATAGACTCCAATTTCCTCGAACTTCAAATGTGTGGTCACATTCACTCGTTCCTACAAAAGTTGTGTCAGTTGTGGATTTTCTAATAATCTACCATTATTTAGCCAATCTAGAGCCAACTCAGCCATGTTTCCCACTATTCTGTGTTCACTTTCTTCCTTTGCCCAGGGTGGGACTTTCGAATGAATTGCAGCTTTAGCTAATTGATCTCTTCTTCTATCCTCTACAGAGTCAATTAATTTCTTTTCTACGCTTGTCAAAGAACAGGTTAGATTGTGTTTGTGTGCATAAGCAGTTTCCAGTGTCATAATGAGTCTAAAGAAATGTCCCATTATTTCAGCATTTTTAGCATCCTACTGTCTATTCAAGTGCTTCAGCACTGGAACTTCAGAAAGAACTAGATCTTGGTTCGTGTAAAAATATTACATAATGTTTTTATTGCACCTGCAACTGTTTCATTTTGACCAGGTCAAGCCCGCTCCAATGTATTTACAACTACTTTCAGATGTACACACAACTTTTTTCTGTGGCTTGCTTTCTTGCCTCATCATTGAGGCTTAGAAAGACTCTTGATGAGGAAGTGAAAATATCACTTGAGCGTCTCTAGCTCTTTTGGGGGAGCTGGTTTTATATAACATGCATTTTTTTCCATATTTTTGATTATTTTATCACGCTTTTAAATTATTTCATATGTTTATTGTTTTGCCGAATTATGCACTAATAAGCTTGTTTAGTGTGCTATTAGCTGAACTTAAATGCAGTGATGTTTTTTGTATTAGGACCACTGTTCGGACAGTCTTATTGTGGGGCTGTCAATGGAGGCTTGATTTTAGGTATCATTGATTTTAGTGATCATTATAGCTCTCCAATATGTACACCAGGGGGCATATTCTCAAGAACATGTGATAACTACCGCAAGTGTAGCTTAACGCAACCCTACACATCGCAGTCCATCGCGGGAAAACAACTCCGTGTTAACGTGGTATTCACAACACGGCGGTACCATGCGATAGTCACAGGACAACGCGTCAAATGAACGCGTTAGAAACAACGCGACGCCGCAAAAACACGAAACCCCAACGCGAAAATAGTAGCGATGACGCCAATCGTGATACAAAAATCTACGAAAACCAGCCACAGGCCTGCAATTCCCACGCGTCATGCGGGAAAATGCACCATAAAAGTAGAAAAAAACATACCGACAAAAGCCAAACAACAGCGAAGCACAATGGAGGCAGCCGGAGCAAGTACAGAGGATAACCAGAACCCCACAAGCCCCACGGAGGACCAGTCTGGGACCTCGGGGTCAGGGAAGGGCAAGAACAAGAAGAAGAGGAAGACGAAGTTCAGTCCGAAGGAAAACAGGATCCTGATAACGGAGGTGATAGAACACCATCAATCACTGTTCGTCACCTCCACTGTGTCACTGGCAACTAAAAATGGAATATGGCTGACCATCGTGTACAAGGTGAATGCAGTCGGAGTGCTGAAGAGGACAATGGACGAGGTCAAGAGGCGCTGGAATGATGTGAAGCGCAAAACCAAGCTGAAACTCTCAAACAACCGGAAGGCAGCAATGCAGACTAGAGGTGGGAGCCCTGCGCCACAGGAGGAGCTGGACGAGATGGAGGAAATGGTGTCCACAGTCATCAGTGGGGAGACGGTGGCAGGAGTTGGGGGCCCGGACACTGCTCAACAGGACCCGACACAACAGCAACAGGGTGAGTAACGACCAGGGCCTGGGGGGACGGGGGGAGATGGGCACAATGGCACACATGCACAATTAAGCATAGCACATCTGCGGACAAACCATGCCCCAGACCCACAACTCCCACCAAGAGACCAATACACACAGGTATGCAACATCTCAGCACTGCAGAAGCACAGAACCTAGAGGCACACCGCATGGAAGGGAGGAGGGCAGCTAAATCAGAGCTGCAGGGGCGACTCCCCCAAAATGCGGCACACACGCATAACATGCAGAGCACAACTACATTGACAACGAGGTGGTACAAACCGCAACACGTCCACAACAGAACAGAGGACACAACAGGTGCCGCATGTGCGTAGAAACTGGCCAATCACATATGGCACTGCAGGGAAATGTGAGTAGACAATGTACAAGTACAAACTCACATCCGTGATGTAGTCGGAATGTCCACTGTCCCGCATCAAATAGGCAGCTCCCCCAAACAGTCACAATGTACACTGTCATGCAGTCTGAATGCAGACATGTACAATGCGTCAACATAAATGTGTACACGATGTCAAACTGCATCTCCCCTTCACATTGCAGGGGAAATCCAACACCTCCTGCAGAGCAGTCCGAACCTCTCTTCTCTGATGACGAAGAGGACCACCACACCTTCGACTCAGACGCCCTCGAACAGCTCGTGGAGAGCCTCCGCAGCCCACTTTCAGGATCAGGGCAACCCAGCTGCCATGAGGAGCCCCCCCCCCTGCACAGTACGCACAGCAGGCAGCACCCACCACCACGGCTGCCTCCCAGGACCCCCACGACGAACACATGGCCTTCCAACACCGTGTGTTGGGGTGCCAGGAGAAGCTGGCTGAGCAGGTGCAGGTGGGGTTCGACCGCATGGCAGCCAAACTAGACGCCATACGTGGGTGTCTGAGTCCCATCAGGGACCACTCACAGTCCCTAACGGACACCCACAGTCTGCTCCATGCTCTCCAACGGACCATGGCTGACATCGCCAGAGTCCTGACTCTGCGACAAGAATGACTGTCTAGCCAGAGTTCCTCCAGCGATCTCGCCCGGGAGTTGGGACACATGCGGAGGATCATGGAGAACATGGAGCGGAAAGTGCGGCTGCCACGGCTGCACACCAGCGAGAGGTAGCTGGGTCTCTCAATGCCCTGAAGACCTTCCTCATGGCATTGCTGCCACAAGGCCTGGCGCTGATGCATGCTGCTGCTACCACCCCATCCACATCTCCGGCCCCTGATGTGTCTGTGGCACACAGTGCTGGGGACAGTACACCACCACCCACATGTGAGGCACATGCAACAGCAGAGGACGAAGATGCGGATGAACCCACCCTTGTGGTCAGGAGGACGCAGTAGCATTCATCTCCGCCATGTGGCCTGTTTCTGCTTGGTTCTGCCCGCTGCATCACCACCTTCCACTGTCCCCCGATGCACTCTGCGACACTCACCTCTGACCTCGACATGGACTGCCATATTCTGTTTGGTCACCAATGACACAGCTATCAGACTGCGGACTGAAGTCCTCCTCTCCTGATGTACCTGTCATTCCCTGAAGGACTCTGGCTAGCCCTCCACGGGCCGACAATGTGAAGTGGGGTTGGCATGGTCCTGTACTGCTCCAGCTGCAACACTCCCTTGAATGTGTAATAAACATTCATATCCACACAGATGTGTCATGTCTATGATCTTTCAAGTGTGGAAGTATGGATGAATGTAGGGTCAGTGATTCCCCCTTACGTTCATGTTGCCCATGTTGTGGGACTATTGTCACAGGGTGACAGAATGCCGACTCCGGTCCGGGTGGCGCCGACACTACATTGGAGACACATCAATTAGTCACTTCCTTGTCCAGCCCAGGACGGAACCACGCCCAGAGCCCCGGGGTCATTGTTCTCACCCTTACGCTGGACTGGCATACGCCAGCCCACTCCGATTACGCACACAGGGGGGGGGCGACAGCGCTACATGTCCTAGGTCTTCACTGTGGGGATCTGCAGCTCACAGGTCTAGTTTTCAGCATGCCACAGCCACTCCCTCACGGCTGGTGTACACCCACAACACACCCATCCAGCACTGGCGTCACAGGACATGTGACCCTGGCAATAAAAATGGTCTAGCGCATGTGCTGGACACCATTTCCACTCTCTTTGACTGGGTGTCTCCGTGTAGTTCTCATGTGTGCATGAGGGCCTAGGGCTCTGCCACCTCACATTGCCCAGTGCCGGGGGTGACATGATGGCGTCCGCACAACGGGACTCAATCATTCAGGGTCCATGGCTAGCGGGGCACAGGCTTGGTGGCACCGGATACACTGCGGCAGGCACAGGCACCCCGCCACGGGACGGTGTCTTGCGGTGCAGTGAGATAGGGGCACCTAAAGTGCTGAGCGGGTGTGCAGCCTGCGATGATGCGCCGTCCTGGCGGTCCAGACTGGCAAGGATTAGTGTGAGCCCTGCTGTGCCGCAGTGTAGGCCTGGGCCAGCGGGCAGTGCGGCCCTCCCGCCACGTGGCGTTGCGTCGCGCTTCACAGAGTTAGTAGCACCTCAAGCGCTGAGCGGGTGTGCAGCCTGCGATGATGCCGTGTGCACTGATGTGGTCTCTGCCATTGCGTAATCAAGACCCAGAGTCAGGTGTGTGACCTGGTGGCCCGCGGTGCGGGGCTGCATGATGTGGAGGGTGCCATGGTCGCGGGCACCGGGCTTGGAGATCCCTCCCGGAACGTGGTGGGCCCTCTTGGAGACACGCCGGTGGCGGAAGGTGAGCAGTGAGGCCTGGTTGCGCAGGGGCGGGCAATCACCGCTGGGCGGCGGGAGGGGCTGGGGTGCAGCAGCCTGTGTGCGCAGGGGCGGGCAAGCGATGATGGTGTGTGCAACTGTATGGACTCTGCCATTCATGTCTCTGGAAACTGTTTCAGATGAGGGACCTGGGGGACTGCTGTGAATACCGGCACGTGGTTGGAGACACACCGGTGGCAGCAGGTGAGCAGTGAGGCCTAGGTCCGCAGTGTCGGCACTCTCCCCCTCTCTCTCCCTCTCCCTCTCCCCCTCGCTCTCCCTCTCTCTTTCTCTCTCCCTCTCTCCTCCCTCTCTCCCTCTCTCTTTCTCCCTCCCTCTCTCCCTCTCTCTTTCTCTCTCCCTCTCTCCCTTTCTCTTTCTCTCTCCCTCTCTTCTTTCCTCTCTTTTGCTCTCTCTCTCTGTACTTTGATGGGCGCATGGCACACCTTCTGATCCAGATTTCTGTTTTGCAGGCTGTGACTTACGGAATGTCCTGAGACGACCCACCATGCCTCTTCAGATTTATTTATTTTGGTTTGTTCTGTAATAAACATATTGTTTGGATATTTTGATATGGGTGTATGATTTCCCTTTTTCTGGCCACACATGTATGTTGGGTGTTGTGATTGTGCGACTTCAGGTGATTTGTTTGGTTCATGATTTCGTGGAGTTGATGTGCAATATCTTTGTCCATGGAGGGGTGGTGGCGGTGGGTGTTGTTGACCTATTGGGGCTCAGGCCTGCATGATGGGTTGCTCCAGGGCATCTGTTGTTCTTCATGTGTGGCTTTGGGCTGTGCTCCCTTGTCTGGTGCCGGTTGTCGTCCGACTTTACACCAGGTAAGAGCAGGTGTTAATTTCCTGCTGCTAAAGCGCCTTATCGCATGTTTTGTGGTCTTATCGCCGATCTGGCGGGTCGTTGAGAATGTTGTGGAGTGGTGTCGAGGCTTTTTGCACGGGTACGCCTACTCTGCATATCATTAGCGTGGCGATGTTTTTTGCGACTGCTATCGCAGGTAAACTGGTGTTATGGGCTGTTAGCACCAGCTTGGGAACGGGAAGATACATTTATCGCGGATTTGGCTGCGATAACGTGCCGATAACTCGGCGATAGCTCCTTGAGAATATGCCCCCAGGTCTTTCTTAGGCTTTTAAATGATGTAAATGATCACTGTTAAGAGGGAAACAACCATTACATTGAGATCATTTCAACGCATGCCATTACCACACGGTTATCACAATGCAGATACTATTACAACGCATTACCATTACAACGTAAACTTTTATCACGCATATGCCTTTACAACACATGGCCTTACAACAAATTTCGTTATAAAGGCATGAATGGGTAAAGCATATGCGTTTTAAATGTAAGTATTAGGTAAGTATGGATTTTTAGGGATTAGGGTGGGTATGAGTTTTTGGGTGGCAAGGGTATTTTCAGTGTTTAGGGTGGGTATGGGATTTTGGGTGGAAAGGGTATTTTAAGGGTTTAGGGTGGATATGAGATTTTGGGTGGCAAGGGTATTTTTAGGGTTTAGGCTGGGTATGTGATTTTGGGTAGTGTGGGTATGGGTTTTTGGGTGGCAAGGCTATTTTTAGGGTTTATGGTGGGTATGGGTTTTTGGGTAGCAAGGGTATTTTTAGGGTTTAGGGTGGGTATGGGTTTTTGGGTGGCAAGGGTATTTTTAGGGTTTAGGGTGGGTATGGGTTTTTGGGTGGCAAGGGTATTTTTAGGGTTTAGGGTGGGTATGTGATTTTGGGTAGTGTGGGTATGGGTTTTTGGGTGGCAAGGCTATTTTTAGGGTTTAGGGTGGGTATGGGTTTTTGGGTAGCAAGGGTATTTTTAGGGTTTAGGGTGGGTATGGGTTTTTGGGTGGCAAGGGTATTTTTAGGGTTTAGGGTGGGTATGGGTTTTTGGATGGCAAGGCTATTTTTAGGGTTTAGTGTGGGTATGGGTTTTTGGGTGGCAAGGGTGATTTTATGGTTTAAGGTGGGTATGGGTTTTTGGGTGGTAAGGGTATTTTTAGAGTTTACGGTGGGTATGGGTTGAGGGCTTTAATTGAGATATATATATATATATAGTATTTTTTATATATATAAAATGTATATATACACACACACACACATTCTTAATAAATAAAGTGTGAAAATATATAAAAATATATATAAATAAATACATTTGTGCGTGTGTGTATGTATATATATAAATATATATACATACGTGTAAATATATATATAAAAAAGGTGAGTTTACTTACCTGTAAGTTTGCAACAAAACATATGCCGTTATCATGCATGCCTTAACGATGAACATGTAAGTATTATACAGGTAAATATAAATGTATTTTATATATATGTATATATGTATATATGTATATATATATATATATATATGTATATATATATGTATATATATATATATACCTACTGGCGGTCGCCAGTAGGTAGTTATAGTTAGGACCTAGTTTCCATAGGAAAAGCGTTTTTTGTTTTCCCAATAACTTTGGCGCCGGTTGACGAATCTTCGCGAAATTTTCAAAACTAGTGGCCCGCTCCGGTCAGCTCCTGTCTTGAAAGTTTGGGCATTATTTGCTAAGCGGGGCCGAGAAAAAAGGGGGGTCCCAAAACGCGTTTTCCCCATGTTATTTCCCATAGGAAACTTTAGACACGGCTACAGCCCGAACTGCTGAACGGAATTACACCAAATTTGGCAAAAAGGTAGTGCTTGGTTCAGAAAGCGACCTTTTTTTAAAATGGTGTAAATCCGTTCGGTAGTTGCTGAGAAATTAAAAAAATAAAAGTTTCGATATCTAGGGACGCAGTGGATTCGCGAACCCTCCCAACCACGAACTTCACTGTGATTGGCTGCCAACACTCCAAATCAGGAAGTGTTGGCAGCCATCTTGTGACTCGGTAGAACCAAGTCACAAGAAAACAGTAAAACTAAGTGAAAAATGAAGAAAATTTGAGGCCACGCCCCTTTTTACACCTCTCTGCAACGCAGCTCTGTGGCGCTTACTGGAGGTACCTGGTGGGCTAGTTGGCCCCCAGGGACCCTCAGGATTCAAGGGGACTTAATCTTCCAAGTTACAACGTGCCAGGGGGCGCATTTGCACAGTGGTGCAGGGAGGGGACGGGGCCTGATATGGCAAGTATGCAAACGCGCCCCCTGGCGCGTTGTAACTTGGGGGATTAAGTCCCCTTCAATCCTGAGGGTCTCTGGGAGCCAACTAGCCCACCAGGTATCTCCAGTAAGCGCCACAGAGCTGCATTGCAGAGAGGTGTAAAAAGGGGCGTGGCCTCAGACTCAAGGGGACTTAATAGGGACGTTATAGATAAAAATTAGCATTTAAAAAACCTTTGAAATTCACTGAAAAAACCATAGGTTTCAGGCACGTTATAGTTAGAAATTAGCATTTAAAAAACCTTAGAAATTCACTGAAAAAACCATAGGTTTCAGGGACGTTATAGTTAGTTGGAGATTTGACTCGTACAAAACCAGAGAAATTCCACCGTTATAGTTAGTTCAGCTAACTATAACTTGCGCCCCCGCAATGCACTGCTGATGTCACATATTACATCATTCATGACATGGTCAGTGACATCACTGATGACATCACTGATGACATCTCAAATGACATCACTGATGACATCACTGATGACATCATCCACGTGACTGTGTGTTTCTTTAAAGTTTAAATATGTATTATATATATGCCAAGGTGTATGGAAGAATGAGTGGGTGTATAAGTGTCTGGATGGAGGATTTAGTAGGTGCGTACGTGTATACGTTGTGATAACCGCGTTGTAATGGCATGAGTTGTAATAGCATGCAGTGTAACGTCATACAACCCTGTTAAGACAAGTTAATCCAATTTATGGATCTGGATTTAATGTGTTTTTTATTGACTGATGTATGTATTTAGGTTCTATGCACTTTTGTGGTCCTTTTAGACCGAATAAAGTTATTTTGAGTGACCCTTTCCATAGAATAAGCTCAGCAGTAAGCTACAAGCAACACCATATGTCCAGGGTAGATGATGATAACTAATTCCCTCGGCAACTGACGCAGATAATTGCATGCGAATGTCGCAATCCCTAGTATCCATGGTGTCTAGATATTCGTAAAGCAGTTTGCTGTACACATTCAGCGAGTAAACCCCTCTAGAAGCATCGATGTGTAAGTCTTTCTCATCTAAGGCAGGCAAACTATTACTAGTAGGGTTTGGTTATTGGGGTAAGCGAATAGGCTTAAGCTCATCATCAAGTATATGGTGTGGCAAACTAAGTATAATAAGCAGAATAACTAGTACTGTAGAGGCAACAGCAAATACTCCTGCACATACGCGTTTGCGTCTAAGGGGAATTGCAGTAGTTTCAGTGAGTTCACTAGAATCAGACCGTTAGCTTTGGAAGATTGCAGCAATTTTAGCTCTTGCAGTTAGATATAAATGGCACAAGCAGCAAAGAACAGATCAAATGTCTCTTTTCAGGTGAAAATGGAGCTTAGTAATACGCAGTTCAAATTCACTTATGATCACTTCCAGACAGTGGTTAATTCATAAAAAAAGAAGTGCAGGGGCTCTCGTCAGGAGGCAGCTTCAACCAGCCTATTTCTCCTGTAACTCTGCCTAACATAGAACCAACAAAACCTACAAGTGGGAAGGGAATGTGGCCTAACGGCCAGAGCTGCAAACTTCGGAGCTGGGGAACCAGTACATCAGCATGAAAATCGTTTTTTTGGTGACAATCTATGTCGCACAGACCCTTAACAATACAAAAACACTGGTGCAAAAGGTATACTTGGTAAAAGAAAAGTTGATGTTGATCCCTGCAAAACTGCTCAGCAAAATACACACTTACACAGAAATGCCTGCGTTAGTTTTCGGCACGGAATTATGACATATAAGAAAGTAGCATGAATCACGCTGGGTTCTGTTAAGGAGAAAACTATCTTGCTAGGAAGAGAAAGAACTTGCAAAGGAAAACCGGGAAAGCTTGTTGAAGGGTGTAAATCGTGAAAGTGCACAACCCTCCTCATTATTTCTAGACTCAGCTGGGTTCATTTCTTCAGCCTGCCTCTTTTCTCCTCCCTTTGTACTTCTCTCAAAGCCTCTGACACATGTTTATACTTTATTCTTTTAAATCCTTTTCCTCGCCCTCTCTCTCTCCCATCGCTCTTCTCCTTTCACCTATCTCCATCCATCTCCACTTCATTTATCTCCTCTTATTCTTCCCCTGTCGACTTCGGAGGTGGCGAACCAGGTTCGAGTCTTGGCATCAGCTGAACATCCTGTGATTCTGGGTGAATCACTTAATCTCCCTGTGCCCACCAAAAACGAATGTGTTCTTAACTGGTGCTCAAGCGCTGGTGTTGATGATTAGGTGCCCGTGCTGAGAACCGGAAACCACCGGCTCAAATTAAGCACTGCTTCAAGAACAAGTGGCAATGAAATATCAAATCTCAGTTCAGCCACAAAGTTTACTTCAAGGAGGGCTATTTGAATTGTTATAGCAAAAGGTGTGAAACGTTCTCTCCCAGTCATTAGCTGCCAAGTAAGTCCATTCAAGTGAAGAGTACATCTGTCAGGGTACTCTCTCTCTTGTTGATTTTCTCACTGTTGGCCCTCCTTCTTCACTGTCGCTTTGGCCAGAGTTGTCAGTACCCTCTGGGTGGGTGTGGGGCACCTCCACTTCAGTCAGACAGTGTCTTCCTCTCTCCAGTCTTCTTGACCATTGGTCTCCAAGTACAACTTGTGTTACTGGGCCCTTTCCCGGGGTCTGTATCTTGCGTTGTCAGTTCTCTTGAACCTGGCCCTTCTGTACCAACACTAGTTGACTCTCTCGGGCCAAATGAGTGCTGTCCCAGCAGCTTGCTGATCACCAACAGCTTGTCTAAACTGCTCCCTCTGTCTCACTGTAACCACCGGCAGAACGTAGCACATCATCCAGTTCTTTACAGTAATCAAGGATCATGTCATCAGTAATGTTTACAAGTGCATTCGCAAGCACTGCCGGAGGTTTCATAGCCTTTCCCATGATGATTTAATGGGACGACAATCCTATTCTCCTGTCTGGAGTACTTCGCAGACTCATCAACACAAGAGGCAATGCATCAGGGCACTTCAGAGATGTGGAAGCACACAATTTTGCCAGTCTGGATTTCAAAGTCCCATTGACCTGATCCACAATGCTGGAAGCTTCCGGACGATAATTGCAATGTAGTCTATAGTCAAATTGCAATGCTGCACACAACATCTTCAGGACCTTATTATTCAAATGAGTTCCTCGGTCTGACTCTAGAAAATTCGTGAAAACGAACTGCGGTATAATCTCTCTCAATAAGAGTTTTGCTACTGCGAGGCTTTCATTTCTCATAGTCAGGTAAGCTTCCACCCCCTGTGAAAAGATGCACACAATCCATTGGAAATAGGCATCTCAATGAAGTTCAAGTTGAAAGGACCTCCTGAGCTCCCTATGTGACTCATCGTGACTGGTGTTTTCCTACCTGCACTCTGATGTTGTTGACACACCTCACATTTGTTATACAAACGTTCAGCCATCAATCTGAATCCCGGGTAAAACCACGTCTGCATGAAGAGACGCACCATGGCATCTTTCCCTACATGTGCGAGACAATGATAATGTCTTGCCATAGGTGGTAACAAACTGTCTAGCAACACTGGTCTTCCGTCTGTTGAACCCCAAACTTCATCTTCATCTCTTTTGATGCAACCTGTTGTGATCCAACCCTGCTGTTCTGCCTCTGGCACTTCTTCCTGTAATCCTTTGACTTCCTCCTAAAGTATCAACAGTAGTGTTGTGTAGTTCCTACTAATTCGTAGGATCTGCGCATTGTTTGGACAACATAAACTAAGGGCTTGGTGTCAAGACTGTTTCAGACATCCCCACAGGATATGTTGGTCTATAGACCCCGAGCTCAAAGTGCCACTGTAAGCTCCCCTAACCTACCAGGGAGTGAACAGTTTCTGGCAATCACTGAACATGACAACCCTGATCACTCAGGAATCGGGGAAACAGTACAGAATCTTTAGCTCAGTCACTCAGGCTCACTTGTTCTCAGAGAAATATACAGAGAATACACAGTGGGACTTTTTCAATAATATTTATTGAACCAACGTTATTCCTGCATAAAATACGTGTGCTGTAATGATTAGGAGACAGACGCAAATAAAGGAGATTGCAAGCACCAAAAAAGTTAACAGTAGATACATTTCTACCATGGTGTTGAAGCAATGAGTATATGCAGGCGTCTATGCAAAATGGTAATCTAATGTACTCCTATGATGAGGACCTTACTCTGAGTGTACCTAGAATGTGTATGGGTCTAGAGCTAAGAATCCACCTAAGGGACGATCCAACCCCATTACCTGATCGGATAGAGTGAAGGACCCCTTCTTGGTCTCGAGTCGGACACCCTTCACGGAATGTCAGGCCGGTGTGTGTTGATTTCTCAGCATGCAGGGACCTCTGGTATCAGCAGAAGTGCCTTCTCTACCAAACTATCGGGATGCCTATTATTTATAACAAGAAACAGCCTTCACGTTGTGCGCGCTAGATTAGTGATGTTATGGATATGTGGATAGCGATGTCGCCTCGTGGATGAAGATAGATCGACTTTTGTACCTAGTGCATAGAGAGGCCTAGTGAATGATGTTCAAGGCATCGTGATAATGTTGTGCGAAGCTGGATGTGTAAACAAAGTAGTTTCAGAGAAACAAATCCAATTTTGTCATGCATGCAAAAGTGTGCAAAAGTTCACAGCTGATATGTTATTTTCTAAGACAATGTAAGGAATAAGCTGCCTCGCTACATGGGCCTAACCGGGGAATATAATACCCACTCCTCATCCTAAGGGTCGAAATATAAGCTAACTAACAAGCCAGTATATCATTATATCATAAAACGGAATAAAAGGTAAAAACTACTCTTAACTTCAGCTAAAAGCAAGCTTCCCTTTAAAATATTCATAATAAAAGTTTTAAGGTCATTATATTGTTTGAAATCCTAAGCACTCCAAAAGCCATGGTGCCTAGAAAAATAAAAAATAAAACAAAACTGTTATGGATGAATTCAGTTTATAAAACAAGCCGAATTGTTCCCGCACGGAAAAAGGCCAATTATTTCATATGTTCCAGGTGGTAGACACAACACTGTTGTTGTCCATAACCACAGACGACAATCCCAGATGCGCACCTCAAAGCAGATTTATGGAGAAAAGGTGATTCCATATAATTCCCACAGCAGCCGCTGAGGGAGACACTGCATCCTGTATGCATATTGTAGAGCTGTTGTTCAAGTCACTAGGAGCCGAAGCATCCCAGGGTGGCTCAAGAAATGCATTCATCAGCAAGGGAAGACGCTGGGACAACAATACCCATGGGCCGTTAACGGGTCCAGCAGTACGTCACTGTCCAATGTCGCAACCAGTTGTGATCCTAGGCATATGTCAGTCAGTCAATAATACTTTTATTTGATTTCGTAAAAAAACATAAAAGGGTGGGGACAAGCCACCATAGTACATGGTAAATTGGCTAAACTTTTATAAAAGAGCTAAAGATAAAAACACGACAGTCATATCCTTGAGCAATAATCGATTAGTTAGATAAAAACAAAAGTTTGTATAAATGGGAAAAGTGCAAATGGAAAAAGGTGCAAAAAGATCGATTTAAAAAATTTCAGATCAATTTCTCTTTTTTGTCCAATTCTTTTACCGCAATGTTCCAGAGTGTTATGGCTCTGCAGGACAGTTGGATCAACGAGCCTCCAAGACATTTGATAACTGCCGCTCTGCATGTCCTTATTTGTGCTTTCCTTAATGGCTCGCGAAGAACGGTTTTTCGAGTTTCTAGTAGTGATGGGCAGATACATAAGAGATGTAGTAATGACTCATCGCCTTTTCCGCAGAGGCGGCATTCTGCCATGTCTGCTTCCATTTCGGGATCAGGTCTTTTATAGGGAATGGCCACAGCAGCGTCAAGTAGTGCTTTTTTTGATGTGAAAAGTGCTCAGACAAGTACGGCTGAGGTTTCAAAGTCTGATAAGATTGTATCACCGCACATGCGTGATGTGTTTTTGAGAACGCTGTTTTGTCCATTAGTAGTGAGGTCCGTTTAATTGCATTATTCAATACGATTTTGAATCCAGAATAAGTGGTAACAGTGAGCCAGGCCTCATCAAGCTGTAGTGCCGCGAGAGATTCTTTTAAAACTATAAAAGTAGAGTTGTTTAACCTGGCTTATTTTTCGACCTCCTGCCAACAATAATGGGCTAAGGTATTATCTTCCGCTGCCCTCATCCTCCAGTAATATTTAGCCAATGCACCTAGTCTGGCTGGTTTCTGGTTTTTTAGTCCATATTCTAGTCGGATTTGTGCCTGTGAGATATGTCGAGGGATTAGGAACAAGCGCTTAAAGAGGCTAGATTGAGCTGTGTTCAAGACTGTGGCGTCGTTTGTGTTCAGCATTTCCGACCCATATGATATGGAGGACAGAAATTTTGCGGCGATTACCTTAAGCAAGTGACCTGTAGAGCAGCCTTTAAGCTTTTTTGTAGTATTTTAAATGCGAAAAGCAGTTGTTTCGCTTTCGTTTTTCCTTGTTCCAGATGTTGCTTAAAATTAAGGTTGCAATCAAGTTGAAACCCCAGATATCTATACGAATCTACCCGGGACAATGGTTTCTCATCTAAGATCCAGGTGAAACTGTGTTTATTCTTTATTTTTCGGTATTTAGAGAAGCACATCACTTTCGTTTTTTGATGATTAATCGTCAGTTGAGCAGAGATGGTATACGCTCCTAATTGAGTGATCAGTCGTTGAAGGCCTATGGGTGTCTGGGCAAGGAGGACAATGTCGTCCGCGTATTGGAGGCTAGTTATTGGTGTTATACCCAGTTTTGGGGGATCAGCTTGTACTGAGCGAAGGTGCTGCTCGAGATCAGCGGTATAGATGTTAAATAAACAAGGGGCCAGCACGCACCCCTGTTTTAAACCATTGGTTGTTGGAATCTTGTTTGTCAAGCTGCGCCCATCTCCTTTCCGTATTCAAACCCATGTTTGTGAATAAAGGTTGATAATAGCCTCCAAAAGTTTGGTTGGGGCCCCCCAACTTTGCATTTTAGCCCATAGCTTAGCTCTCAGTTCTTTATCAAAAGCCGCTTTAAGATCAATGAAGCACGCATACAGAGTGCTGGATTTTGCGTGGGCTTGATTAGCTAAGAGGGTGACCGCGGAGATGTTCGTAAGGGTGCCCATCCCTGCCCGGAATCCGGTTTGCGTATTTGGTATCAGATTTGTTCGGCTGACCCAATCCTCTAAATCTACCAACAGATTCGATGCATACATTTTCTCCTCGACATCAATTAATGCAATCAATCTGTAATTGGACGGGTCAGAACGTGCACCCACTTTGTGTATTTCCTCGCCAGGAATCAGGGATCGTGCTAGACTCTAAAATTTGTGAGAAAAGGGGGGAAAGGTAGCCAGACCAGAATGATGGATCATGCCGGAAGAGGGCATTTGGCAGTCTGTTGGGCCCTGGAGCTCCCTCAGATCTTACATTTTTTATAATTTTGAGGACCTGCACTTGTGAAATCCACTGGGAGGGTTCCGCCGATTTTAACTGAGTTGTGTCCTGGTCTGTTACTGCAGATGTGTCCCCCTTCCCTATTAATGCTCCGTGATTTATGGTGTCTGAAAGTGGAATTGCGTTGTATGTAAGTTCAATGTGGGCTCTCCAAGTGTCCACCATTATGTCCGAGTGGTAATGACGGTTCTTACCATTTGATAACTGATTGATGTTTTCCCAGAAAAGCTTGGAGTCTTTTTGTTTACAGCTCTTTCTTGGCCGCCTTAGTATCCCTTTTTAGATCTTTTCTGGTTCTTACTATTAACGTGAGGATTTCCTGGGAGTGTTCTGAGCCCCTGGTTCGCAGTTGTCTTAGGAGTTTGTTTAGATGTTTTTTTTTTGTCCTTAAACTATTAGTGAACCAAGCTGCCCCTGTTGGTCTGCCTGCTTTGTGACCGTTGCCCTGTCTGGAAAATTTGGTGTTTAATTCATGAATGAGTAACTCCCAGGCCTTTATACTCAGCGGTTCGGCTTTAAATCTCTCCAATAGACTAGTACATGTCCCCATAATTTCACCAATGCTTTCCTTATTCCAAATGAGGCGTTTTAAGTTATAACATTGAGTTATTTCGGACATCGGATTATCTTTTCCTGATTTTGCGAGCAGGGTAAAGATTTGAGGTTGATGGTCACTTTCTGCCCTTTCTTTTATTTGGAACTTTGAAATGTGAGGGAGAAGGTCGTTGTTCGTAAATGTATAATCAATTGTCGAGCCTGTTTTTTGTGTTACCCTTGTGAATGCTGCGGGGCTATCTGTCTGGCCTCGTCCGTTAAGTGCGCACATTGAGAGATCATCCAGACGAGCCGCGCATCTTTGGCCATATGTGTCATGTCGTTTTGAGGCTTGTGCAGAGCCTATTTTATATTTTTTCTTGCCTTGTAATAAATTCATATTAAAGTCTCCAGACAATATAATATTGGCATGTGGGTAAGCGAGTTTTAGTGTTGCTAGTGTTGCTGTTAGTTTCTCGATTCTTGACCCTTTTTGTTTAGACGCAGGGTGGATGTAGATATTCAATATTAACAAGCTGTTAAAAGGCGAAACATCTACTTTGATGCATAGCATCCAGGGAGAGTCGAGATAAATAGCAGAAACTTGCCATAGTAAGTCGAAATAAAAATTGAGAGGCCGCCTTTTGCTCTCCCGTGTTTTGTGTCTCTCTTGGCCGGGTTCGAATATTCCTTAAAGCCTACTATTGGTGAGGGGTTTATCTGCCATGTTTCTTGGAGGAGAATTATATTGTGCTGGATGATAAATTCCACGAAGTCGGGGTCTTCTAGTTTTGTACTTAGGCCGTTCACGTTCCAAGAACAGATCTTGCAACCCTGGTTCGGTTTTGTGGCTTTAGTTGTATTTGTTCATGCCATTCCATGGGTAGTTCCGGCTGTGTTCATCCTAGGCCGATGTCTAATACGCATTTGTGGCCGCGAAGCAGGCAGTAGAATACAGGTTGTATGCAGTTAAGCCAAACAGGCCTGAAGGACAAGATCCAGTGCTCATCCAGCTGTCGAAGTCGGAGTGTGCCAAATGTGTGAACCATGTGCTCACAGCATGGTAACATAAGCAGTGCTGTCTCTGTTCTGAATCGAACTGGGACGTCCATTGCGGAGCAGAAAAATTTAAATCAGGATTCCCACCAAAAGTAGCAGGACAAGCGGGAGCCCTCCAAAACGCTTCCTAGCACTGAGTGTATGAATGACGGAATAACTCCAAAGATTGTTTGAAAAGTGCTAACCAGTCCAGAGCCAATACATTTGAAAAAATGCATTATTCTTCTAGTATCAGAAATGTTAAAAGATACGATGGGCTAGCTCCCCAAAATGCAGCGGGAAGTTAGTATGTAGTAGTGTATGTATCTTAGACGAGGACCTTGCAACCTGGAGATCAAACGTCCCTCTGGCCGAAGTTAAGGCGACATCCTGTTGAAAAAGCATGGCTTTCAGTCTGCTAACAGAGTCAAAGCGTATGTTGGAAACATTTATCGAAGGCCACAGCGCTGCCTCCCTAATTTTGTGTACAACAAGTGACTAAGGAATTAACCGTCACCATATAAGCGATGCCCAGTTCCATTCCAGCTCAAACTTGATCATTCAGCATCAAGAAGCTCTCATTCGAGAGCAGTTTGAAAACCGGACGTATCACGGCAGCTCGGGAACCCTTCGGATAACAGGACAAGTTCGCAACAGAAGCATTGCATGCCCCATGAAGAGAGATGTCTCTGCAAACTAAGGACCCGCTTAAGGTTTCATCACAGTCCGAACCACTCAGAAAAACTTCCATGTCCCCTTTCCAGCATTTAAACCTGAAGGGTAATTCCCAATACTCTTGCACATAACCTTCCCCTAGCACTTCGTATCGGCCTACCTGTTGGTATTGGAGACAATATTGGAATTGGAAAGTAGTGACTGGTAGGGTGATATAACCATGGATAATCCAGTCTGTGGATGGTGTCTCTGCCAAGGTAAAAGGTAATTGGTCTAATTTTTCATTGTGCAACATGATGCATTTCATATCTCTGCGTGCCATTGTTATCTGTCTTTCCGTCAGATCATATTCAGAAAACAGACTGGTAGTGTTGATGTAATGCCACGGCACATGGCCAGAACGTAGTGTTTGCAACGTCCAGCTCAGTATTACTATGGAACATAATTGTGACTGTCCTGCTGAATTATGTCGATTGCAGAAGACACAATGTAGCCCAGTGAGTAAATTCTGGATGATAAAGTGGTCATCCTGTTGTCAACCACAGCCAAAGCCCTTTGCATATTTACCCTGTTGATCTCGCACAATCTCTCTGTAGCTTCCTGCTGAGAAATCTTCCATAGCTCGTTATATATTTCATACAAGAACCGCTTTAGACGTGGGTTTCTGGGACCAAGTAAAAAATCCCTGAGATCCAGGTCATCAGAAAGAAGAGACAAGTGTTGTTTCACCTGGGAAAGTGTTGAGGTCTTTAGCCAATCTATTCATGACTTCCCAACACTATATGATGTTATCACCCCTGCATGTTCTGTTTGTACATAGCAAAGGTCAGGCCTGTAGATCTTAAACCCTCCTGTGGTACCTAGGAATCTAGACCGACATTTATCTGTATCTAGAGGCCAAACCAACCAACCCTGTTGATCGGGGTATGATGTATGGTATGATCCATTATGGAGCATGGCATCTAAAGTATCCTCACTATGCTTTGTGTATTGTTGCCAATGTTCAAAGCATGCAAATGTGGGAATGCGAGGTACATTCAAATCTTTTGCCTTAGCTAAACCAAGACAGGAAGTCTGTTGCCCTGTTTTATTCAGGAAAATCATTTGATGTGGTATTGTTATATGGGGTTATGTGGCCCTTAAATACATTGTCGACATTGCTAAGTTAGTATGAGTTTTGCTTGCCCTATGCTGTTGCTTTTGCGCACGCCTCTGCTAAGAGTTTGTTTTCGCGACACTTTGCCTCAGCCCTGTACATGATAACAGATTGTTTTTCACGTTCTCAGCTTTCCCTTTAATTCTGTCTGAACATAATGTGCAAGGTCGATCAACAATGTCTCTTGTTATTCTGTTCTGGTCAGTCCCTATTACCTAGACAAAACATGTTACCAACAGCTGCAATATGGAAGAATCGAGCTTTGATATAGCGTTGTTGCATGTTTTTGAAACACACTCGAAGAAAGCCGTTCCATGGAGCTGAGCTCTGCTGTTCCTATGATGTAAACCTTTGCGTTTAGGCTTTCAGGTAGGGGGTCTGCTAATAATGCCTAGAGATCTTCTGTTATATAAAATAACTTCTTACTACCAAGGGGAGGGTGATTAGGCCCAGTTATTTTGCCTTTTTCATAGTCTTTATAAAATGACGACTCCTTTTGTATTCTATGGTATTGTAACAATGCTAATGATGCTTGCCTTATGCATTTTGCTGCTGGTTGTGGTTCGCATACTGTTTTATGAATCACTATAGTCAAAATAAAATTTTGAACTTATTTAGTGACTCTGATTATTTTTATTGTGGACAAGTACGTGAGAGCGAAAGATTGTCTTGTTCCCGCGACTCTGAGGTGAGTCGGGAGTGCTCGTGTTCTGGGTTGTCTAAACATTCGTAGCTTCTTGATATTTGTAGGAGACCGAATGAGACACTATTGCTAGTCGGTTGGGATTTTGGGTACTAAGGTGATAGGAGGTACACCCCTATTTACTGAGGTCCTGTTTTCTTGTGCATAGTTCTGTGTATGAGCAGAATCCCCGCAACATGGCGCCGCCAACGTTTGGTCTGGTTCTTATCTGCGAGACGCTTGAGTAGTGCTCGTGCTGGTCCACAATACCCTCACTTCTGTTTCCTGAGACAGCTGTGACGGAGTAACCTCCTATATAGACATTTTTATAGGTTTATTCAAGCTTGAAGTTTTAAAAGGTATTTCTTTTCTTATAACCCGTGTTTGCGCTGCTACTCTTTAAGTTGTTCTACTGTCTTCTCTGTAATGGCTGTTGATATTCCGGCTCATAGCAGAGCCGCGCTGAGGGCGCACTTGACTCATTATGCAGTCCCTGATGCTGGGGCCGCGCTTATTTTTGTGGTGGAAGCCGATCTGGCTCACCAGTTTGAAGTTTTTTACTCTTGGGTCACCTTACCGGCGGTGGATGGAACTGACGATATGTTTCACACATATACTGCCACTGCCGTTCCTCAGCAGTATCAGTCCGTTTAGGCCCTTTATCTATAGATGGGGCCACATGGCCCGTTTTGGCTGGGTTTACCCCACACCCATGTGCTTTTACAACTGCATCTCTGGCAGAGCTCCGCGTTTTACATACATCATTAATACGCATATATAGAGCAGTAATACAGTACGTAACCCGCACCGTCCAGGTGGGACCACCTGGCCCTGCTGTACAACCTATGGGTCCTGGTGGCGTGACCATCAGTCCCGTTATAGTTAATTCTGTCATGGGCAAACGCCCACAGAATAAGGATGAATTTCCTTATTGGCTTGCCGAGAAATTTGGACAGATAGAAGCTGTCTTTCCTAATACCACTCCTGTGGAGAAACACAGGATTTTGACTATTAGTTTACCTAAAGACTTAATTCCCGAATTGGCTGATTGTAACACTTGGGGCAGGGTGTTTGCGGCGGTATATTCTATGTGTTTCAGCACTCCCTCCATGACCGTGCTCCCTCTGTGATTAAAAGCGTTCAAGATGAACACGGAGCAGAAGCGACTGTCGAGCTGGGGATGAGACTGGTGGGAGTGTTCGACATGGTTGCTGATATGATCCTTGCGAATGTCAAGGGCGATGCCGTTAGCTTTCAAGTAGCAAACCGCTTAGAAGCGGTCGTGGAGGCTGACATACCGCGATAATTACCAAAGATTATTGCGAAGGCTTATAAAACCATAGGACGCAATAGTCTGGGAAATAAGCCTACGACTCAAACACAAACGCAGTCTCTAAGTCAACAGAAAGCCCAGTCTGATAAGGATGGGCGCCCTTTCCTTCCTAAAAGAATTGGCAAAGAAATAAGAAACAGGGTTCCCAACAGCAGAAGCAAGGTTCGCGTGCCAGTTCACCGACCCCTGATGCTTCTGAACGTACTTATCACTTGCGCGATCGCGCTAAAATTAAGTCTCCTGATAGATTTCAGGTTCCTGATCAGCGTTCTCCTCGTTCTTTACAGGAAACATTAGGCTCACAAGCCGGTGGAGGTGATCGCCAGGATCGGGTAGAAGTCAGCCTGCGTCACAACAACGTGAACAGCCTCGACAGTTTGAAGTCAAGGACAAGCAAAGTGATTTCCCTCGTACCCGACCTCCTTTTAAAAAAAAGAGGGTTGCCGCTTTAACGGCGAGATATGCCACAGACGGTGAGGACGCGACTCCAGGATTGGACATGGGCAGTGACTCTGCTCGACAGCGCGGCGGAAGTTACCATAGTCAGGGAGGCTCTGCATCCCCGTCTGGATGTGACAGCAACTGACACATTTGTTACTATTGAGACTGCAGATACCCGGGTTGCCCCCCGGATAGACTATACGAAGTCATTTTCCAAATTGAAGGTGATATCCTGCGTCCCATTAAGGTTGTTTTCTGGGAGAATCTAACCGCTACATATGACATTTTATTGGCGGAGAAGGATTGGCCTCCACCCTTTGTGTTATCCTCTTCTAGGGGGAAGATGTGATACTTCCGAGTTTTTCACGTTGTGTCCCTGAGGAACAAGCGCAGGCTTTCGCAGAGGAATGGGCTTTGGCCTTAGCCCCAGGGGTGTATTGCAATCAGGTGAGTTGGGACGTTGATTCACCAGCTCATGAAATACCAGTACGCTCTATGCCACAACCTCAACCTCAATATCCCATCAAACGAGAAGCAAAGGCTTCGGTTTGTGACATTCTAAGACAATTGGAGTATCAGGGGGTAATTGAGTCATGTACATCACCTATGAATAATCCTCTCTTTACTGTCCCTAAACCTGATGGTTCATTTCGGATTGTATTGGATTATAGAAATTTGAACAGCCATTGCCGCACGTTTGCGGTACAAAACACACACAGCTCGGCGCTGGTGAATAATATTGTTTGTAAAAAATACAAAACAACACTTGACATTTCCAATGGCTTCTACAGTCACAATCTCGACCTGACAGCATTCAGTGCCGTCGGAAATCAGAAAAAATTTACACGATTGCCTATGAGTTTTAAGAATAGCCCCGGGGCATTTGCGGCGCGCATTGTGTCTTTGTTGCATGACATTGACCCTGAGGCCTTGTCGTACGTTGATGACATCTATTTGACTGACGACGACCTTGCCCCGCATGTTGACCGAGTCGACTGCATAATCTTATCTTTGGCTGATTACGGTTATAAATTCAATTTTGCAAAGTCACACATTGCCCACCTGGCAGTGCTCTTTTTGGGCTATGAGCTCAATAATGAGGGAAAGGGTTTAGCACCTCACTTCCTAGAGAAATGTGCACATTTGCAACCACCTTCTTCTTTGAAAAAGTTATAATCCCTGCTGGGTTTTTTAAACTTTGGGAGGACTTACATTCCCGATTATACCCAGCGTATCAAACCACTTTATGCGTTGATACAACCTAAGTTTTCATCTGCCAGCTGGCTTCCGGAACATACTTCCGTTCTGCAGTCTTTGCAGGCGGATTTGCTTGCGACTAACTTCTTAATGACTCGTGATAACACCACCAACCTGGTAGTACGTATTGTTTCAGGGGCAGTGGGTTTCACGTACTTAACATTCAATGAAGGAGACACAATACCTATTGCATACAAATCACACTTGTACACTGCGGCTGAAATGCGTTTTCCTCTGTTGAGAAAATCTTGACTGCAGTGCAGATGGCGATTCTAAAGGAACGCTCACCGGCGCAGGGCAAACGCATTCTTATGGTCACCCCCTTCCCTGCTTTGGAGGCGGTGACTAAAGCAAGTGTACCTAACTCGAAGGCATTACACTCACGTTGGATTTAGTGGGCTACTTCTTTGACGTCTTCGGATGTCACATTTGTCTTTGATCCATCACTTCAGACTCAGGAATTTTTACAGTATGAATTTGTTCATCCGCCCCCTTTGTCGCTACTTCCTCTGAGTGAATACAAATGCATCATTTATACCGATGGCTTGGCACAGCCGGCCACGGGTTCCAAACACGCTTATTCAGCGGATTGCGCTATTGTAGCTGGCTCCATTGAGGATGTAGAGTTTAAGTCTTCCATTGTGCACACACAGGCACTAGGAGACTGTACGGCGCAATTGGCAGAGCTGCGTGCTCTTGTTCTAGCTCTAGAGTTTGCTGATCCTCTTGTGCATACTCTTATTGTGTGCGATTCTTACTATTGTGTCCAGTCGTTCAATGACAACTTATTCTTTTGGTCTCAAAATGATTACCGTGATTCTAAAGGCAGCACAATTAAGCATAAAACGCTTTGGGTTCGAGTGGCAGATCTTAAACAACTTCTGCCTCTCACACATGTTATTCACACTCTCAGCCACCAGCGTGTCGGAACGCACGCTCTTGGAAATTCTTTGGCTGATGAAGCAGCCAAGTCTGCAGTAGCCACGTGTTCCGTAGCAGCAGTTACAAGATCTATGACTAAGATTGATAATGAGATTCTGGCAGCGGTCGCTGCAACTAGGGAGGGAGGTAATTATCCTGCGGGTTTCCCGTCGAAGTACTCTTATCATGTAACTCCCGAACAGGTTCCTTATGCTACCATTCCTTCGGTTGGGGATCGGCTGATTCCCAACTCTGTCCGCAGACAATCTTTGATCAAGGCCGCACACGAAGGCATTGCTTCTGCACATGCTGGTATGTCGGCAACAGTCTCTATTCTTCAGCAACAATACTGGTGGCGTAGTTTATATAAACAGACTCGTAACTATGTTCTTTGCTGTGATGTTTGTCAACAAATCAAGCCTTCTACGGCCCCACGTCTACCACAAACACGGCTGTGTATTTCTAATAGACCTTTTGGCTGTGTCTATCTTGATCACTGCGGTCCTCTTTCTTCTGATACTGCATACAAGTATATCTTGGTTGCGGTTGATTCGTGCACTCGATTCCTGTGGGTCTGGCCACAACGTAGTGCTGACGCTCGAAATGTCATCAGGGATTTGCATGTCTTTATCGGGATGTTTGTCTGTGGTACCTTCCATTCTGACCAAGGTCCAGCGTTTGCCTCTAAGGCTTACAAGGATGTGATGAAGTCGTTGGGGGTACAGGGGCAGTTTTCGTCTCCATACAGGCCTGAGGGCAATTCAGTTGTGGAGCGAATGAACCGTGACTTAAAGCAATCCTTGACAGCTAGAGTCTTAGGTACTGGCAGGGACTGGCTGTCCCACTTGTATGGGGTCCAACGTGCACTAAATAATCTCCCTAGAAGATCTCTGGGTGGGCGGACCCCTTACGAAATGCTCTTTGGCTTTCACATGTTTGTTCCTGACCTTGATGGTCTGGACATTGTTTGACGTAGATAATCATTCTGCTTTGTTACAGGATCTACAAAAGGCACGTGATACTCTGGCAACTGAGCATTTACCACCTTCGCCTGCTGATGCACTACTGAATCCTGTCACCGGTTGGCTTCCTAAAATTGGGGATCTGGTGAGAGAAGATTGAAAACAAAAAGAATTTGGTCCCTCTTACCATGCTCCTGTTTCAGTACTTGGACTGAAGGGTACTCGTACAGTCATTCTACCACCGTTGCCAGGTCGCAAAGACAACAGGTACATCTCAGTGGACAATGTCAAGTTACACCGTGTGGCCGATTCTGAATAGTGTGACACCTGCAGTTTCGTGCAACGCAATATCCTTAGCACCATTAACTTTGTCATTATCTGCCGCCACACGGATGTCAGCTCATATGACAGACACAGTAATTGATCTTCAGCCTTTGCGACAATCCTCTTCTGCAATGGATATTGTGTGCCCTTTTCCGGCTATTGATTCCGTGAGTGAAATGCCATCTAGCCCACGAGTACGAATGGACGATTCGACGCTTTCACCGTTATTTGCAGATCCAGTGAGTGCCTGTGATGGAGAACCGGCACGCCTTTCTTCTGCCTCGTCCTCCTCATCATCCAGTTTGTCTGATGCACCTAATTCTAATTTGCGTATTTTTACTCCTGGTTCAAAAAGACATACTTCGTTCCCCCATGGACCTACATTTGGTTGGTGCTTATCCTGATATTCCTCTTCATGTCAATTGGATTTGTGACAGTGTTCATTTTACTTATAAATGGACATTATCTCCCTGAACGCTCTGCAGTAAAAATGGTCGATGGAACTTTGGCTCCTCACACATCGTCCCATATCATGAAACGTGACCAGTCTTTTGTGAATATTTCAGCTTTCCCAGTTCCTGATGGCATCGTTTGGGACAAAGTAGCTTATGAAATCCATGGGCCGACTGAGGTCCTTCGAGTTCGATACGTGTTTCGCGCCTCATTAGGAGATGTGGTGACACGGGACATACATTCGGATGATTGGGATGTGCAGGCAGTTCATGCATTGTTTTCAGATTTAAAATATTATGCTGCCTTTGATGCTGAAGATTTGCTATTTAAATTCTGCCAATTATGGTGATCTCTTTTGCTATCAACATTATGGGCATCATTTTTTACACAAAACAAACACGATGAGACCTGTTTTTAATTTTACCCAATGGGAACATTGTCCAACTCCCTTAGAGGGGAGTTCTAAAACTCTTAGAAATAAGTTCACCTATCTTTCAGATTATGATTTGACTAATCCTGAATCCTATTTTTTTCGGCTTCAATAATCCCCTACATCTAAGTACCTGTTATCCCACACTAAACTAATTTGCGCCAACTCGTTTAGAACACAGTTGGCCACACACGGTTATGACCATTGGAAACAGACTATAGATTTAAAATCAATCTGGGGCACATAGCCATGGCAGGTTCAGGGCACTGAGGCATTACATCGTGCCTGCCTGATCCCGACTCAATTGCTGTTTTTAAATAGAACCATTTACCAAACATCCTGTTATGGCCTTGCAACTGTCAAAAACCTAAATACCCCCTCCATTCCTTCATTAGCTGAATATGACAATTGGCGGTTACATAATAACTACACCATTGAGGCTTTGCAGGCTCTCCTTCAAAATGCCTCCTTTAATGTTTCTGAGGTTGATTCATTAGGATGGTTGCTGTGGCAAACTAATGCAAATGCATGCCAGTTGCGTTTCTATAATGTTACACCTGGTTTCATTCAGACTAAGCCTGACCCTCGTTATCCACCTCATCATTCTGTGACTGCATACTCGGTAGGTAAATTGTGCCAGCAGTGGCTAGAACACTCTACCCTGGCATCTGTCAAACGGCACCTTTCCATCCTATCGAATGATATAGATTTGGCTGATTTTCTCCTAGGCCCACGTAATCCAAGGGCCAAGCGATTTCTTTATGCCTATTATAATGAAATTTGGAAGCTTTCACAGATGGAAGCCGCCTTCCGTCTGCGTCAAATTGACCAGGCAAACTTGGAAAAAGTCCTTGCTGTAGTGGACAGCAGCATTAACACGCTTTCTTCACGCATTTACAGCTTAGATAATATTGTTTCTTCTGTAATAGATATTGTGCAAAGTGATGTTTCTGTGTTATATCATGGTCAGAATCAGTTAAGGTCAGTCATGCAATTTGCTTGGACGTTGCAGACACTGAAAATGGGTAAAGTGCCTTGGGATTATTTGAATGCCACTGCTTTATTTTTGCCTTTTAACCTGACTGATAAACAGAAGTTTATGTCCATGAAAGATGCTGTATATACGCTGTTACATATTGAACAATTGGAGCCTTTGCCGTTCTCCGTAGCGGAAACGGACTCTGCTGTTTGGTTAATTCATGGCGTTATCACTTTGCCCTTTTCGCTTTTTCAATTTAAATCATGTATGCAACACTTTCCTGTTGGCCGCTTTGAACCGCTTGGTAGTACTTTTCTGCATGAATTATGGGTCCTGCCCTTTGCTTATCGGTGACTAAGGGAGGATAAAGAGGTTTTCCTTACAGGGGAGGAGAATGATTCGATAGTGGGTCACTCTCTTGTGTGCAAACACATTAAATTGCACGGCGAGTATAACATGTCAGCGCCCAATCTCGCTTGCTTTTTAAAAGGGACCCCAGTACCATCCGTCATGCCTGTCTTTACATTGCTTACTAACGGCAGCTATCTCATTTTAAACAATCAAGACTTCTGTGGTTTGCGGGCGGGTGTCCCATACTTGGTAACTGTTTCCCAGCGCATAACTTGCTGTAGCAATGTCCTTTTCCCGCCCCTGCAAGGGAGTTTAGATTCTTCGCTTTGGCCTTCCATTCCGACTTTGAAAACAGAGTTCAACAAGTTGAGCAGGCTCAAAGCCCTTTTATTCCAACAGGAGGTGGCCCTCACTTCCGCCCGTGAAACATTCAGATTGCAGGTGGCTCGGACCTCGAGTGAGATACAGTCGCTTCTTAACACTAACCTCCCACTTCATTTTGGGGAACTAATTCACCAAATATTTAATGCTTTTGAAACAACAGGCCTTGCACATTTTTTAAATGTGTGGGATCTGGCCTGGTCTCTTCCTTTCAAACTATATTTGGGGTAATACCGGCTTTTATTCATTCTATATTTTCCAGCATTTTCGGAGGGTTCCCCTTAATATTGCCACTGGCAGCTGGTGTCCTGCTTCTCCTCCTTGTGCTTCGTAATGGCTGCTCACTTTGTGGCTCTGCACAGGCCGGCCAAGCTACAACTGTACCGCAATCGCCTGTATGAGGCTTTTGGATGCTTGCCCTTAGCAACGATTGGCGTGAGTTACGACTTGACATTCCGCTTTGCCTATTTTACTTGCGTGCAGCCAGTGCTTCATTGCAAAAGATGTCATTTCTCCTGGGCGATGGAACTTTGCTTATTGAACACGTGGTGTCCAATCCCTGATTTCAGCCGGTTGATGGGTCCCTTAGAGGCGCATGACGAGGCTTGTTCTGTGGATGGTCAAATGACGCGTGCAGCTTTACTTGGAATCTTGGATGAATGGGATATCTGTGCAGCTGCGCAGACTTTCCTGCAACGAAGTTTCATTGAATATCACGCAAGTTTCCCATTTATTCTTTTGGATGCTCCTGCTTGTGAGGACTGTTCCTTCGACTTACTAAATTGGATGTCATCGCTTTTTTCTTCCAATGACAAGGATGAACTATTGGAAGGAATTGCATTCCTTTGCACCCAAACCTTCATGGATTGACTACTTGGGTCGTCCCTACTCCACTGTCTGGAATACAGACTCTTTTTTTCAAGCTCAAAGTGCCTTTAGCTTTTTCTTCAAACTGTCCCTTTTTTCTCCGATTTGTTTTTTTTTAGAAAGTCCCTCACCAATATTCTAAACACCGCCTGACTTTTGAACTCTGTTTTTGTTCTTCTGTCTATGTCCTACTGACTTACCAGGGGGAGGGTGTTATATGGTGTTATGTGGCCCTTAGATACATTGTCGACATTGCTAAGTTAGCATGAGTTTTGCTTGCCCTATGCCGTTGCTTTTGCGCACGCCTCAGCTAAGAGTTTGTTTTCGCGACACTTTGCCTCTGCCCTGTACATGATAACAGATTGTTTTTCACGTTCTCAGCTGTCCCTTCAATTCTGTCTGAACATAATGTGCAAGGTCGATCAACAATGTCTCTTGTTATTCTGTTCTGGTCAGTCCTTATTACCTAGACAAAACTTGTTACCAACAGCGGCAATATGGTAGAATCGAGCTTTGATATAGCGTTGTTGCATGTTTTTGAAACACACTCGAAGAAAGCCATTCCATGGAGCTGAGCTCTGCTGTTCCTATGATGCAAACCTTTGCGTTTAGGCTTTCAGGTAGGGGGTCTGCTAATAATGCTTAGAGATCTTCTGTTATATAAAATAACTTCTTACTACCAAGGGGAGGGTGATTAGGCCCAGTTATTTTGCCTTTTTCACAGTCTTTATAAAATGACGACTCCTTTTGTATTCTATGGTATTGTAACAATGCCAATGATGCTTGCCTTATGCATTTTGCTGCTGGTTGTGGTTCGCATACTGTTTTATGAATCACTATAGTCAAAATAAACATTTTGAACTTATTTAGTGACTCTGATTATTTTTATTGTGGACAAGTACGTGAGAGCGAAAGAGTGTCTTGTTCCCGCGACTCTGAGGTGAGTCGGGAGTGCTCGTGTTCTGGGTTTACTAAACATTCGGAGCTTCTTGATATTTGTAGGAGACCGAATGAGACACTATTGCTAGTCGGTTGGGATTTTGGGTACTAATGTGATAGGAGGTACACCCCTATTTACTGAGGTCCTGTTTTCTTGTGCATAGTTCTGTGTATGAGCAGAATCCCCGCAACAGTATAAGGCATGCTCTAAATAAGCCCTCTTGTACCTGAACCTGCCAATCTCTTGTTCCCCTGATTTCGTGTCTATCATGTCTTTCCAAAAGTCAAAATCCTTTATAGACAGTTGGGAGATAAAGGAGGCAGAATAAATCAGCTTGATGTTTGTGAGCATATTCTTCTTTTGCAGATGTAGGTGTAAGCCTATAGTAATAAGAGGCTTGGTCTGATGTGTCAAAACCAGAAAAATATGCAAATCTTTGTGCAAATGTTTTTGAGCTACCTTTTGGTGGTGTTGCGCAGTGTTCCCATTGGGTGTTATTGTTAACAGCACGTGGTATACTAGCTTTGTGTAAAAAATGGTGATCATAATGTTGATAACAGAACATGTCTCCAAAATTACTTGCACCGTCTTACAATTCATCATTAGAAAATGCTGCTGATTGCTCTAGATCTGAAAGCAAATTATGCACAGTTTCAATATCACAATCATCAGAGAATGTACTAGAGGTGATGATATAATTTAAAGAAAGTTTAAACAAATATGGAATTTTAAAAAGTTCAATAGGACCATACAAATCAAACAATTCCGTGTCCCAAACTATTCCACCAGGAACTGGAACTGCTGTAATGTTCACCAGGGACAGGTCCCTCAGTTCAAGGTGCGATGATGCATGTGGTTTTAGAACCAATTTTACATGTTGGACTGCAGAGCATTCTGGGAGATAATGTCCGTTCAGAAGTAGAAAAAAGACAGTCACCAAACCAATCCAGAGTACCAGGAAAAGTAATTCAATTGTAACCCAGAGATGTATCCCGGGAGCAACAAGGTATGTCTTTTTCAGCCAAAGATAGAGAGAATAAAATCGAAGCTTAAAAGGGAGGATACAAGTGAACCTGAACTGCCAACACCGCCGTTGGCAGTTCAGGTTCACTTGTATCCGATGAAAAGTCGCCATAATGCACAAAGTAGCCAGATGCCGTCCGGTCTATTTTTGCCAGCTCAACAGTTTTTGTAGAACTGGGAGATGACTCGATCTGTGGCATGTTGACATAGACGTCGTCAATTTTTTTATTGAAATTCCTGTACTTGTTGACTGTCCAGTTTTAGTTGTTTCAATAGGGAGAGATATCATTTAATTGTTGTTTACTGCTTCTCTTTGGAAAGTGGAGTCTTAATTTGATATTAAAGCTTCCACCTGAACTTCCTGCATGGTAGCGAGAGGAGATCGGCCACTACCCTGGAGCCCACGCCGCCTACTGTTGAGAACCAGCCACATAGTGTGGTTTGATCAGATCGATGTAGACAAACCTTTTGTCTCGGCGACCGGCAAGAGACGGAAGAAGTACAGTTCTGATACCTTCAACAGCCAGGACAGTTACAGGCTCTCAGTAGGATGGCCCAAATTCTTTCTTGTACACTATGTTTTCTCTGACCAGATCCCCAATCTTCGGGACCCAGGCAGGTCTTGCCGGTACTGCTTTCTCTTCCCCAGTGGTGGTGCGTTTCACTTGGATGTTGCTCTGTAAAGCTCTGTATTCTTTTAAGGCCTGTAAAATATCCAAACGATCATTGATTTCAAATGGAGTCTCAGCCCCCACTGTGCTAACACTATCGAGGTCTGGTACCCACATTCTCACCCCAAACAGGAGCTCATAGGATGTACGACCTCCCAGGGATTTTCTTGGCAGGTTATTAAGTGCCCTCTGGACCCCGTGTAGGTGATTGACCCAACTGCCACCCGAGCCAAGTACCCTAGCTGTTAAGGATTGCTTTAAGTCCCGGTTCTTCCTCTCAATGACCAAGTTTCCCTCGGGATGGTAGGGGAGGAGTACCACAAGGCCACACCCAAACTTCCCATGGCTTCTTTGTAAGCCCGAGAGCTAAACGCCGTACCATGGTCGGAATGTAGTGTGCCAATTGCGTATGTCCTGATAAAGACTCGCAAATCCTTTATAACAGTTCAGGCGTCAGCCGAGTGCTGGGGCCAAACTCATAGGAATCTATAGCATGAATCCACTGCCACCAAGATGTACTTGTAAGCCCCGTCAGAGTGTAAGGGGCTGCAGTGATCCAGATAGACACATGCAAGAGGTTTGACTGAGATCAATAAATGTGTTTGCGGTGGACGTGCTACGGTGCAGCCTTTCATCTGCTGCCAGATGTCGCATTTGAGGACAAAGTCCTTGGTCTGTTTAGTGAGACCTGGCCCCAGTAGCGCTGCTTCAGTAATGAAACTGTAGCAGCTATCCCAGGTTGTGCTGAACCCAGATCCTCATGTGCAGCTAGTATCAATTCCAATCTGCAATCACTGTTTGGTATTACTCTATCCCCCACTCCTGGAATCTGAGCATATAGAATATATTGTGCATCTAACTTGTATGAGTACTTGAGTGGAAAGCTTTTCGGTGGTGCTGAGCTGTTGTGTGTGATACTGACAGCTATCCTAGTTGTTCCAACTATCATCGGACTAGAATGAGTGATTGCAGCAAGCCAGCAGTGGCAGCAGTTCGTACTGTTGCCTTGGCGGCTTCATCCGCCATTGAATTCCCTTCAACGTGAACGCCAACACACTGATGACTCAATGTATAAATGACATGAGCCCGTGGCAGGCCTTCTTTCAGCTTTGCCACTTGTTCCCATAGCCACTTGTGCTTGATTGTACAACCCTTGGAATCTCAAAACCCATTTTGCCCCCAATAGTGAATGTATTCATTGTAAGACTGGACACAGTAAAAAGAATCACACACGATAAGTGTGTATGGAATTCGTGATTTGTATCTTGTGGTACCAGTATCAGGGCTTTTAGTTCTGCCAGCTGCACGGTGCAGTCCCCTAGGGACTGTGTATGTGTTTTTCAGGGAGAAACTTTCCGTCTCGCATGCGTCCTTGTACAATTGCGCATGCCGCAGAATATTGCTGCTCGATCCTACGGCCGGTTAAACAGATCCATCGGTATAAATGATACATTCACATCGATCTGGAGGCCTTATTTAGTTCGGCAGAGGATATTCTTGTTCGTACTGCAAGAATTCTTGTGTTTGTAATGTAGCATCAAATCTGAAGTCTACATGTGTTGCAGTGAGAGAGTTAGCCTATTGAATCTATCTTGAATGTAGAGCTTTAGCATTCGGAAAGCTTGCTTTAGTAACTGCCTCTAGGGTCAGTACTGGGGTGATGACAATTATGCGTTTTCTCTGACCTAGGGCTTTCTCTCTCTCTCATAACAGCAGTCTGTACAGCCGTGAGAATTTTCTCAGTGGGTGTAAAATGCATTTAAGCGTTTTTGTACAGAAATGATTTGTATGCTATTGGTACCTGTTGGGCTTGGCCCTTTTTCCCTGAATTGTTCGCTTTTCCCCTAGCCTTTTTACTGACATGGTGTGTCTGAACTGAAAATAATAAATGCTGTGCAATGGTGTACGCACCTTTATTTCCACCATTGTAGAAATGCACCTTTGTAAAATGTTACTTTTAAAATGGACGCCCTTCCTGTCTGCACATGTGCCGCCTGTCTGAGGTGAGTTGGCGGTCTAGTTGTCTGTTTCCCAGCACCCCCAGCTTTTGGAGGGAAGCCTGGCACCCAGGGTGCTCTACACCTCCCCTAAACCAGTTGGGACCGGTTTCCCAGGGAACCTTCCAGAAGCTTCCAGCCCTTTCTGGTAGGTGGGGTGAGGGGGCTGTGCCTCCATGTGCTCAGACTGAGCGTGGACCTGAATGAGAGGGGACACTCTGCCAGGAGGTACCGCCACATTGGGCCTGTGTGCTGGCCCCTGTGCCCATCTGCACCCCTCCGCTGTCCACAGGGCCAGTGAGAGCCCTTTACTGGAGTGAAGACTGCTGTGTCAGGAGGAGTGCCACTTTATGGGAGATGACTGCTTCTAGGAGCTGCTGTCCTGTTCTGATGAGTACCCACTGCCTGCTGATCTTGCCCAGTATTGCCTGCCTGCTCTCCTGCCATCCTAAGCCCAGCACCTGGTGAGCACTATATCTTACTGCCAGCTGCCTGCTGCCTAGCACCCTGTGAGCACGTGGTCTGCCCAGGAGAAGAGAGGAGCTGATGCCTGCAGCGCTGTGCTGCTAAAGCGCTATAACTGTGCCACAGGGGAAGAGGAGCGCTGCAACTTTATTTTGTGGGACTTAGCGCTACAACCTTATTCCTGCACCAGGAGAGCGCTGCCTCCAGCCCTGCCCAGGAGAAGAGGTGCGTGGCTCCTGCAGCGCTGGGCTGCCGGAGTGCCATATTTGCATTGACTGTGCTCTGCTTGCTGCGAGAGCGCTATAACTGTGCCCAGCAGAAGAGGAGCGCTACATTTGAAGTGACTGACCATCCCTGCTTGCTGGCTAGCGCCTGGAGAAGAAGAGCGCTTTATCTTATTGCCCAGGACGTGAGGAGCTGACATCTGCAGCGCTGTGCTGCGAGAGCGCTATATTTCCAGTGACTGTGCCTTCCTGCCTGCTCCCTAGCGCCTCGGGAGGGCTATATTTCATTGCCAGTGAAGGGGAGCGCTACCACTTTATGGTGTGGGACCTAGCGCTTTGTGGGCGCTACAACTTAATTTCAGCCCAAGGACTTTCCTGCCGCCTAGCGCCTCGTGAGCGCTATATGTAAATTGCCAAGGAGGAGTCCTGCGGCGGAGGGGGCCCGAGGCACATTGTCGGTGCCTGCCCTCCGCGCTGCTGCCGAGGAGAAGGCTCCGCTGAGGGTGAAGCCAGGAGAGGTCCCAGAAGCGGGACCTGTCGGGGCACATTGCCGGTGCCCGGAGACTGCAGAGACATCCAGAGGGGCCTCAGACTGCCGGTGAGTGGGGCTCAGTCATCCTGTGGTTGGGGGTATGTCGGGGCACACTGTCGGTGCCCGCCCCGGTGCCAGTATTCTTTGGAGGGCATTGGTTGTGTTTAGAGTCCCATAGGAGGGGGCTCCAACGTGCCCAGTACTTGTTTCCTCCCTCAGCTGCATGACAGAGGCATTTTGGGAAATTCTAGAGTCCCAGAAGAGGGGCTCCACCGTGCCAGTGTTCTTGTGGGCAGATTCCTGTTAGAGCCCGGAGTGGGGCTCCCATCGCTGCATTGTTGGCGCCAGTGCTTGTTGGGTTTACCCAGCTACCCCGCAGGACAGGGGGCAGCTGCCACGCATTGGGGGCATTGGATTACCCAGAAGGGAAAGAGAGAGGAGTGAGGGACCCTCCTACCCTAGCGCTTTGCGCACCTTTGTTTTCGCCGCCCTTGCAGCCAACCCTGACTGTGTGCGACATAGGGCATTTGAGCCCCCGAGAGAGGCCAGTTGGCCTGGGGCCAGTCTCAGTGTTGTGCCCCCGACTGGGGCGAACTGCGGTTATGCTGGCGAGGCCTATTGCCCCATATGATTTATGGCATAATATGGTTGCATAATGCATTTGTACCTAGGATGCTACTGAAAGCTTTTCCCTCAGGTTTGCAGTGCTGATGGTAGGCCTATTGGGTTCCTGCGGAGGAGGAGCCACATGCTAAATGTGTTTCTATGCCCTATGTTCACATGTTTTATGCCCCAGGCTCAGGATGTGCCTAGTGTGCTTTTATACCTAATGCTAATGATAATGTTTTCCCCCGCAGGCTTATATCGTTGGAGTCCTGCCTAATGTTGCATCTATGCTTATGATTATGCCAATGCTAATGGGCATGTTTAATGTGATGTTCACAGGTCTATGCCTACTGTGGTTGTTCTGGCCTAATGCCTGACCTAATGGTTTTCTGTGATGTCCTAGGATCCGGCCTGATAACGCTTTTATGCCTCATACTAATGTGTCCCATGCCTAAGGTCATGTATGATGTGCCATTCTAATATGTTACACCTATATTACTACTGACTTTCATTTACCCTGTTTATGCCTGGTTATGATTCTGGCAGCGGCCCGATTGGCCCTGCCCTGTAAATAGTCCCCCTCTGTAAATGACTACCTGGTGCCAGTTGGCTCCGTGTTCACCATGTGATTGCATCCTACTGTATTTGGTATAATACACAAGTTATTTTTCATGCAACCTGGTGTGGTCTCCTTTTGTAGGGTGCCTGGTGTGTTGCCTGTGAGTGTGCTGCGCAGATGCTTTACACATTTCCTCCGGAGTTTGGCCCGCCCGCTCTGCACCACGCTACCCGTTTCTAACATTGGTGTTCAGCGGTGGGATAGGACTTGTGTTTGCGCAGTACCACAGCGACAACGGGTTGCACTGCAAACTGAGCAGTTGAAATAATCACAGATTTGGGGATTATTTTGTTTGATTACCTTTCCTCCTAAAAGGGTCACTGTGGAATTGTGTTTCCCTGTTTACTGTATCTGTGTATCTCGCCAAGATGGGGTTACTCTATGATGAGGATGAACTGTGGGAGTACACTGAGGAGGAAGTGATGGATTTCTGCAGAGAAAGGGGGATACCAATAGAGGGTGACTTCCGCAGAAAATTGTTCCTCTATGAGGCCCTAAAAGGGGGAACCTTTAGAGCGCTGTGGGGACCTTGTCAGATTACCCCTCCGCATATCTAAATGGTGGACTAGGTGGAGACCCAGAGGAGGACCTCGAGTGTGAGGAGGACTCTGAGAGTGAGGGTGCCCAGTCCATAACCCTGGAGGGTGGTGACACTGAGGAGGAAGAAGGTGACAGGGCGGGGACACCAGTAAGTAGGGAGGACCCCATAGACAGGGAATCCCGTGCTGGGTCCAGCCCCGGGGGCACTGCCCCACCCCTTTCCCTGTCCCCAGAAGAGTGGGTGGATAGGAGGGAAGAAAGGGAACACCAGCTGGCTTTGGAGAGGCTCAGGTTAGAGCACGCCAAGGAGTTAGCGCAGCTGAGGGTGCAAGAGAAACAGCTGGAGACCGAAAAGGTCCTTGCACAGGAATGGATGGCGGGCGAGAGGGCCTTCGCCAGGGAGAGACTAGCTCAGGAGGGTAGGTTGTCCCCTGAGAGTGGTTTCAGGAGTCTGGATTCACCAGTGAGGGTGGGATCCAGTGGTGGCAGCGAGAGTGACTCCAGTGTGGGAAGTCCCACTCCCAGAGCCCGGAAGATGGTGCCTGATCCCCAGGAGGAGGGGGCAGGTTGGAATTTAGCGGCGGCAAGAAACTGTCCCATCAGTCTTGGGGGAGTATGTGGACGTGTGTTGGACCGCACTGGAGGAGTGGATGGTGTGTGGCGAGGTGAATCGATTGGGAAGGGCTGTTCCATCTGAGTTATCAGGGAGCACGTGCTCAGGAGTTGTTTTCCTAGGTTGCGCCAACACCTGTTGCAGTGTGGGCTCTCTGACCCCAGGGAGCTTGCACGGGAGGCAGACCTCTGGGTGAGCGCCAGAGTGTCTGAGGAGGCATTGGGGAGTGATCCTGAAGGGAATGGTGCAGGGCTCTTCCAACCCAGCGAGGTGGGAGAGGTGCAGAGTAGCCCAGCTAGGTCCCAGGGTAGTGAGAGGGTTGTAGGGCCTCACGTCCTATCTACAGGAAGGAGTGAGACGGGGAGGTGTCCCGAGGTGCCCCAACCACAGTCTCAGGGCCTGGAGAGTTCCATAAGGGAACCCCAGGTTGGGAGCCTAGGCTGTCCCGAGAGGCCATCCATGGAAGGGGATCCCCTAGTGTCGGGAGAACCCGGGGCGTCTGTAATCAGAGCTCCAGGGGTTCTGGGGTCTGCTCAGTCGCAGGGTTTAGATCCTGGGCTGGGATGCCAGGTTCAGGGACTGCCTGACCTGGAGGGTGGGACACCTGTAATCAGGGTCTTTACCGGTTTGACTTCCAGGGGTACTTCTCTAGGTGGGAGGGTGTGGAACTCTGGAAGGGGGTGCAGAGGGAGGAAGGACTCGCCTCTGGCACCGGCTCAACCACAGGGCTTCGATCCTGGGTTGGGAGGCCCGGTTCAGGTATTGCCTGACCTGGCGGGAGGGACGTCTGTAAGCAGTGTCCCCCCGGAGTTGTCTTCCAGGGCTGCTACTCCAGTTGGGAGGGTGCAGAACTCTGGGAGGGGGTGCAGTGGGAGGGAGGACTCGCCTCTGGCACCGGTTCAACCTAAGGGTTTAGATCCTGGGTTGGGGGATCGGTTTCAGGGCCACGGCCCTGGACGAGTGAGAGAGTGGTGGTCTGAGGGTGCCCCGCATGGGAGGAGAGGGCGGAACCCCAGATGGAGAGGTAGGGGGAGGAGAGCCTCGCCCGGACTGCTGGTCAACCTGAGGGTGCGGACCCTAGGTGGGAGGACCAGTGGCAGTTTGGCACTGCACGGAGGAGAAGGAGGGTGGCCGACGGGTACTACGGGCCTGGGGCTACTGCCCCCGCTCTGTGAGACCGCAAGGGCCAGAGACATCTGGACGGCCTAGCGCCTGGTCCTGGCCGCGGACAACTAGGGAGCACCAGTGGGGTGGCTTAGTTGGTCCAGGGAGGTTTGAGAGGGAACCATCGGGTTCCAGAGTGGCTGAGAGCCTGTGGGTGCCCCTGCAGTTGCGGGCCTGCGTCCACGTTTTCTCGCCCCAAGCAGGGAAGCCCATCAAGGCATTGAGTGGTCTACCCTGGCTTTTGGCTGGGAGGAGGTTGTGTTGGACTTGGCCCTTTTTCCCTGAATTTTTCGCTTTTCCCCCTAGCCTTTTTACTGACATGGTGTGTCTGAACTGAAAATAATAAATGCTGTGCAATGGTGTACGCACCTTTATTTCCACCATTGTAGAAATGCACCTTTGTAAAATGTTACTTTTAAAATGGACGCCCTTCCTGTCTGCACATGTGCCGCCTGTCTGAGGTGAGTTGGCGGTCTAGTTGTCTGTTTCCCAGCACCCCCAGCTTTTGGAGGGAAGCCTGGCACCCAGGGTGCTCTACACCTCCCCTAAACCAGTTGGGACCGGTTTCCCAGGGAACCTTCCAGAAGCTTCCAGCCCTTTCTGGTAGGTGGGGTGAGGGGGCTGTGCCTCCATGTGCTCAGACTGAGCGTGGACCTGAATGAGAGGGGACACTCTGCCAGGAGGTACCGCCACATTGGGCCTGTGTGCTGGCCCCTGTGCCCATCTGCACCCCTCCGCTGTCCACAGGGCCAGTGAGAGCCCTTTACTGGAGTGAAGACTGCTGTGTCAGGAGGAGTGCCACTTTATGGGAGATGACTGCTTCTAGGAGCTGCTGTCCTGTTCTGATGAGTACCCACTGCCTGCTGATCTTGCCCAGTATTGCCTGCCTGCTCTCCTGCCGTCCTAAGCCCAGCACCTGGTGAGCACTATATCTTACTGCCAGCTGCCTGCTGCCTAGCACCCTGTGAGCACGTGGTCTGCCCAGGAGAAGAGAGGAGCTGATGCCTGCAGCGCTGTGCTGCTAAAGCGCTATAACTGTGCCACAGGGGAAGAGGAGCGCTGCAACTTTATTTTGTGGGACTTAGCGCTACAACCTTATTCCTGCACCAGGAGAGCGCTGCCTCCAGCCCTGCCCAGGAGAAGAAGGTGCGTGGGTCCTGCAGCGCTGGGCTGCCGGAGTGCCATATTTGCATTGACTGTGCTCTGCTTGCTGCGAGAGCGCTATAACTGTGCCCAGCAGAAGAGGAGCGCTACATTTGAAGTGACTGACCATCCCTGCCTGCTGGCTAGCGCCTGGAGAAGAAGAGCGCTTTATCTTATTGCCCAGGAGGTGAGGAGCTGACATCTGCAGCGCTGTGCTGCGAGAGCGCTATATTTCCAGTGACTGTGCCTTCCTGCCTGCTCCCTAGCGCCTCGGGAGGGCTATATTTCATTGCCAGTGAAGGGGAGCGCTACCACTTTATGGTGTGGGACCTAGCGCTTTGTGGGCGCTACAACTTAATTTCAGCCCAAGAACTTTCCTGCCGCCTAGCGCCTCGTGAGCGCTATATGTAAATTGCCAAGGAGGAGTCCTGCGGCGGAGGGGCCCGAGGCACATTGTCGGTGCCTGCCCCTCCGCGCTGCTGACGAGGAGAAGGCTCCGCTGAGGGTGAAGCCAGGAGAGGTCCCAGAAGCGGGACCTGTCGGGGCACATTGCCGGTGCCCGGAGACTGCAGAGACATCCAGAGGGGCCTCAGACTGCCGGTGAGTGGGGCTCAGTCATCCTGTGGTTGGGGGGTATGTCGGGGCACATTGTCGGTGCCCGCCCCGGTGCCAGTATTCTTTGGAGGGCATTGGTTGTGTTTAGAGTCCCATAGGAGGGGGCTCCAACGTGCCCAGTACTTGTTTCCTCCCTCAGCTGCACGACAGAGGCATTTTGGGAAATTCTAGAGTCCCAGAAGAGGGGCTCCACCGTGCCAGTGTTCTTGTGGGCAGATTCCTGTTAGAGCCCGGAGTGGGGCTCCCATCGCTGCATTGTTGGCGCCAGTGCTTGTTGGGTTTACCCAGCTACCCCGCAGGACAGGGGGCAGCTGCCACGCATTGGGGGCATTGGATTACCCAGAAGGGAAAGAGAGAGGAGTGAGGGACCCTCCTACCCTAGCGCTTTGCGCACCTTTGTTTTCGCCGCCCTTGCAGCCAACCCTGACTGTGTGGGACATAGGGCATTTGAGCCCCGAGAGAGGCCAGTTGGCCTGGGGCCAGTCTCAGTGTTGTGCCCCCGACTGGGGCGAACTGCGGTTATGCTGGCGAGGCCTATTGCCCCATATGATTTATGGCATAATATGGTTGCATAATGCATTTGTACCTAGGATGCTACTTAAAGCTTTTCCCTCAGGTTTGCAGTGCTGATGGTAGGCCTATTGGGTTCCTGCGGAGGAGGAGCCACATGCTAAATGTGTTTCTATGCCCTATGTTCACATGTTTTATGCCCCAGGCTCAGGATGTGCCTAGTGTGCTTTTATACCTAATGCTAATGATAATGTTTTCCCCCGCAGGCTTATATCGTTGGAGTCCTGCCTAATGTTGCATCTATGCTTATGATTATGCCAATGCTAATGGGCATGTTTAATGTGATGTTCACAGGTCTATGCCTACTGTGGTTGTTCCGGCCTAATGCTCTAGACCTAATGGTTTTCTGCTGATGTGCTCTAGGTTCCGTGCCATGATAACGCTTTTATGCCTCATACTAGATGATGTCCTATGCCTAAGGTCATGCTATGATGTGCCATTCTATTATGTTACACCTATATTACTACTGTGACTTTCATTTACCCTGTTTATGCCTGGTGATGATTCTGGCAGCGGCCCGATTGGCCCTGCCTTGTAAATAGTCCCCCTCTGTAAACTGCTACCTGGTGCCAGTTGGCACCGTGTCTGCACCTGTGATTGCATCCTACATGTATTTGGCATAATACACAAGTTATTTTTCACGCTAACCTGGTGTGGTCTCCTTTTGTAGTGTGCCTGGTGTGTCGCCTGTGAGTGTGCTGCGCAGATGCTTTACACATTTCCTCCAGAGTTTGGCCCGCCCGCTCTGCACCACGCTACCCGTTTCTAACATTGGTGTTCAGCGGTGGGATAGGACTTGTGTTTGCGCAGTACCACAGCGACAACGGGTTGCACTGCAAACTGAGCAGTTGAAATAATCACAGATTTGGGGATTATTTTGTTTGATTACCTTTCCTCCTAAAAGGGTCACTGTGGAATTGTGTTTCCCTGTTTACTGTATCTGTGTATCTCGCCAAGATGGGGTTACTCTATGATGAGGATGAACTGTGGGAGTACACTGAGGAGGAAGTGATGGATTTCTGCAGAGAAAGGGGGATACCAATAGAGGGTGACTTCCGCAGAAAATTGTTCCTCTATGAGGCCCTAAAAGGGGGAACCTTTAGAGCGCTGTGGGGACCTGTCAGATTACCCCTCCGCATATCTAAATGGTGGACTAGGTGGAGACCCGGAGGAGGACCTCGAGTGTGAGGAGGACTCTGAGAGTGAGGGTGCCCAGTCCATAACCCTGGAGGGTGGTGACACTGAGGAGGAAGAAGATGACAGGGCGGGGACACCAGTAAGTAGGGAGGACCCCATAGACAGGGAGTCCCGTGCTGGGTCCAGCCCGGGGGCACTGCCCCACCCCTTTCCCTGTCCCCAGAAGAGTGGGTGGATAGGAGGGAAGAAAGGGAGCACCAGCTGGCTTTGGAGAGGCTCAGGTTAGAGCACGCCAAGGAGTTAGCGCAGCTGAGGGTGCAAGAGAAACAGCTGGAGACCGAAAAGGTCCTTGCACAGGAAAGGATGGCGGAGGCGGAGAGGGCCTTCGCCAGGGAGAGACTAGCTCAGGAGGGTAGGTTGTCCCCTGAGAGTGGTTTCAGGAGTCTGGATTCACCAGTGAGGGTGGGATCCAGTGGTGGCAGCGAGAGTGACTCCAGTGTGGGAAGTCCCACTCCCAGAGCCCGGAAGATGGTGCCTGATCCCCAGGAGGAGGGGGGCAGGTTGGAATTTAGGGGCGGCAAGAAACTGTCCCATCAGTCTTGGGGGGAGTATGTGGACGTGTGTTGGACCGCACTGGAGGAGTGGATGGTGTGTGGCGAGGTGATCGATTGGGAAGGGCTGTTCCATCTGATTATCAGGGAGCACGTGCTCAGGAGTTGTTTTCCCAGGTTGCGCCAACACCTGTTGCAGTGTGGGCTCTCTGACCCCAGGGAGCTTGCACGGGAGGCAGACCTCTGGGTGAGCGCCAGAGTGTCTGAGGAGGCATTGGGGAGTGATCCTGAAGGGAATGGTGCAGGGCTCTTCCAACCCAGCGAGGTGGGAGAGGTGCAGAGTAGCCCAGCTAGGTCCCAGGGTAGTGAGAGGGTTGTAGGGCCTCACGTCCTATCTACAGGAAGGAGTGAGACGGGGAGGTGTCCCGAGGTGCCCCAACCACAGTCTCAGGGCCTGGAGAGTTCCATAAGGGAACCCCAGGTTGGGAGCCTAGGCTGTCCCGAGAGGCCATCCATGGAAGGGGATCCCCTAGTGTCGGGAGAACCCGGGGCGTCTGTAATCAGAGCTCCAGGGGTTCTGGGGTCTGCTCAGTCGCAGGGTTTAGATCCTGGGCTGGGATGCCAGGTTCAGGGACTGCCTGACCTGGAGGGTGGGACACCTGTAATCAGGGTCCCTACCGGTTTGACTTCCAGGGGTACTTCTCTAGGTGGGAGGGTGCGGAACTCTGGAAGGGGGTGCAGAGGGAGGAAGGACTCGCCTCTGGCACCGGCTCAACCACAGGGCTTCGATCCTGGGTTGGGAGGCCCAGTTCAGGTATTGCCTGACCTGGCGGGAGGGACGTCTGTAAGCAGTGTCCCCCGGAGTTGTCTTCCAGGGCTGCTACTCCAGTTGGGAGGGTGCAGAACTCTGGGAGGGGTGCAGAGGGAGGGAGGACTCGCCTCTGGCACCGGTTCAACCTAAGGGTTTAGACCCTGGGTTGGGGGATCGGTTTCAGGGCCACGGCCCTGGACGAGTGAGAGAGTGGTGGTCTGAGGGTGCCCCGCATGGGAGGAGAGGCGGAACCCCAGAAGGAGAGGTAGGGGGAGGAGAGCCTCGCCCGGACTGCTGGTCAACCTGAGGGTGCGGACCCTAGGTGGGAGGACCAGTGGCAGTTTGGCACTGCACGGAGGAGAAGGAGGGTGGCCGACGGGTACTACGGGCCTGGGGCTACTGCCCCCGCTCTATGAGACCGCAAGGGCCAGAGACATCTGGACGGCCTAGCGCCTGGTCCTGGCCGCGGACAACTAGGGAGCACCAGTGGGGTGGCTTAGTTGGTCCAGGGAGGTTTGAGAGAGGGAACCATCGGGTTCCAGAGTGGCGGAGAACCTGCGGGTGCCCCTGCAGTTGCGGGCCTGCGTCCACGTTTTCTCGCCCCAAGCAGGGAAGCCCATCAAGGCATTGAGTGGTCTACCCTGGCTTTTGGCTGGGAGGGGGTTGTGTTGGACTTGGCCCTTTTTCCCTGAATTTTTCGCTTTTCCCCCTAGCCTTTTTACTGACATGGTGTGTCTGAACTGAAAATAATAAATGCTGTGCAATGGTGTACGCACCTTTATTTCCACCATTGTAGAAATGCACCTTTGTAAAATGTTACTTTTAAAATGGACGCCCTTCCTGTCTGCACATGTGCCGCCTGTCTGAGGTGAGTTGGCGGTCTAGTTGTCTGTTTCCCAGCACCCCCAGCTTTTGGAGGGAAGCCTGGCACCCAGGGTGCTCTACACCTCCCCCTAAACCAGTTGGGACCGGTTTCCCAGGGAACCTTCCAGAAGCTTCCAGCCCTTTCTGGTAGGTGGGGTGAGGGGGGCTGTGCCTCCATGTGCTCAGACTGAGCGTGGACCTGAATGAGAGGGGACACTCTGCCAGGAGGTACCGCCACATTGGGCCTGTGTGCTGGCCCCTGTGCCCATCTGCACCCCTCCGCTGTCCACAGGGCCAGTGAGAGCCCTTTACTGGAGTGAAGACTGCTGTGTCAGGAGGAGTGCCACTTTATGGGAGATGACTGCTTCTAGGAGCTGCTGTCCTGTTCTGATGAGTACCCACTGCCTGCTGATCTTGCCCAGTATTGCCTGCCTGCTCTCCTGCCGTCCTAAGCCCAGCACCTGGTGAGCACTATATCTTACTGCCAGCTGCCTGCTGCCTAGCACCCTGTGAGCACGTGGTCTGCCCAGGAGAAGAGAGGAGCTGATGCCTGCAGCGCTGTGCTGCTAAAGCGATATAACTGTGCCACAGGGGAAGAGGAGCGCTGCAACTTTATTTTGTGGGACTTAGCGCTACAACCTTATTCCTGCACCAGGAGAGCGCTGCCTCCAGCCCTGCCCAGGAGAAGAAGGTGCGTGGGTCCTGCAGCGCTGGGCTGCCGGAGTGCCATATTTGCATTGACTGTGCTCTGCTTGCTGCGAGAGCGCTATAACTGTGCCCAGCAGAAGAGGAGCGCTACATTTGAAGTGACTGACCATCCCTGCCTGCTGGCTAGCGCCTGGAGAAGAAGAGCGCTTTATCTTGTTGCCCAGGAGGTGAGGAGCTGACATCTGCAGCGCTGTGCTGCGAGAGCGCTATATTTCCAGTGACTGTGCCTTCCTGCCTGCTCCCTAGCGCCTCGGGAGGGCTATATTTCATTGCCAGTGAAGGGGAGCGCTACCACTTTATGGTGTGGGACCTAGCGCTTTGTGGGCGCTACAACTTAATTTCAGCCCAAGGACTTTCCTGCCGCCTAGCGCCTCGTGAGCGCTATATGTAAATAGCTAAGGAGGAGTCCTGCGGCGGAGGGGGCCCGAGGCACATTGTCGGTGCCTGCCCCTCCGCGCTGCTGACGAGGAGAAGGCTCCGCTGAGGGTGAAGCCAGGAGAGGTCCCAGAAGCGGGACCTGTCGGGGCACATTGCCGGTGCCCGGAGACTGCAGAGACATCCAGAGGGGCCTCAGACTGCCGGTGAGTGGGGCTCAGTCATCCTGTGGTTGGGGGGTATGTCGGGGCACATTGTCGGTGCCCGCCCCCGGTGCCAGTATTCTTTGGAGGGCATTGGTTGTGTTTAGAGTCCCATAGGAGGGGGCTCCAACGTGCCCAGTACTTGTTTCCTCCCTCAGCTGCACGACAGAGGCATTTTGGGAAATTCTAGAGTCCCAGAAGAGGGGCTCCACCGTGCCAGTGTTCTTGTGGGCAGATTCCTGTTAGAGCCCGGAGTGGGGCTCCCATCGCTGCATTGTTGGCGCCAGTGCTTGTTGGGTTTACCCAGCTACCCCGCAGGACAGGGGGCAGCTGCCACGCATTGGGGGCATTGGATTACCCAGAAGGGAAAGAGAGAGGAGTGAGGGACCCTCCTACCCTAGCGCTTTGCGCACCTTTGTTTTCGCCGCCCTTGCAGCCAACCCTGACTGTGTGGGACATAGGGCATTTGAGCCCCTGAGAGAGCCAGTTGGCCTGGGGCCAGTCTCAGTGTTGTGCCCCCGACTGGGGCGAACTGCGGTTATGCTGGCGAGGCCTATTGCCCCATATGATTTATGGCATAATATGGTTGCATAATGCATTTGTACCTAGGATGCTACTTAAAGCTTTTCCCTCAGGTTTGCAGTGCTGATGGTAGGCCTATTGGGTTCCTGCGGAGGAGGAGCCACATGCTAAATGTGTTTCTATGCCCTATGTTCACATGTTTTATGCCCCAGGCTCAGGATGTGCCTAGTGTGCTTTTATACCTAATGCTAATGATAATGTTTTCCCCCGCAGGCTTATATCGTTGGAGTCCTGCCTAATGTTGCATCTATGCTTATGATTATGCCAATGCTAATGGGCATGTTTAATGTGATGTTCACAGGTCTATGCCTACTGTGGTTGTTCTGGCCTAATGCCTGACCTAATGGTTTTCTGTGATGTCCTAGGTTCCGGCCTGATAACGTTTTATGCCTCATACTAATGTGTCCCATGCCTAAGGTCATGTATGATGTGCCATTCTAATATGTTACACCTATATTACTACTGACTTTCATTTACCCTGTTTATGCCTGGTGATGATTCTGGCAGCGGCCCGATTGGCCCTGCCCTGTAAATAGTCCCCCTCTGTAAATGACTACATAGTGCCAGTTGGCTCCGTGTTCACCATGTGATTGCATCCTACTGTATTTGGTATAATACACAAGTTATTTTTCATGCAACCTGGTGTGGTCTCCTTTTGTAGGGTGCCTGGTGTGTCGCCTGTGAGTGTGCTGCGCAGATGCTTTACACATTTCCTCCGGAGTTTGGCCCGCCCGCTCTGCACCACGCTACCCGTTTCTAACAGTACCGTATCACCTTCATTGATGGTTGGTCCAGCGACTACGCAGATCACCAGGTTAGTTGTGTTGACACGTGTGTGTAAATGCCTGGAATCAAGCATGTCAGCTTGTACGGAACGTAAAATATTAGTATGTTCCTGTGTCCAGTGTTGCACTGAAAAGTCAGGTCTAATTAAGTCGTAGAATGGTTTTACCCTTTCTGCGTAATCCAAAGTGTAAGTTCTGCCAAAATTCAAAAATCCTAAAATGGATTGCAGTCTTGTCAGAGTTGTTAGAAGTTGGAGCAATGCAAATTTTTCTAAAAATTGTGTTGCCAGGCTTTTGCCTTCACTTGATAACTCGTATTCCAGAAACAGTACACTGAAGTGCGCTATTTTTGATTTCTTGAAATTAAATTTGTAGCCCAGGTAAGCAAACCCCACTATTATGTTGTTCACTCTAGCCAAATGTTCCATTAATTCATCGTCCGTCAGATAAATATCATCTACATAGGACAACGCCTCCTCATAAATACTTGAAATAACTCTGTTACCCTGGCTAAAAACAGCCCCGGGCTATTCTTATACCCTTGTGGTAAACAACAAAATTGCTGCTGAGACCCTAGCTCTGAAAATGCGGTCAAATATTTACTTCCAGGTGCTGTATTCTGGCAGAAAGAAACATTTGAGATGACTAGTGTTGTTTGTATTTCTTTCCACACGAAGTTATTCATCAGTGCGGCACTGTGTGCATTCTGTTCTGCAAATGTGAGTGTGGATGCATTTAAATGTCTGTAGTCTTAAACTAAAGATATGAATTGTTGGGTTTCATTATGGGAAACAAAGGATTATTCATAGATGTGGTGCAATTCTCTACTACACCCTGGTACTTAGGTTGATCTAAGATCCCCTAACTTGTTTCTTTGCTTAATATTTAATTGGGTACTGTCTCTGTGCTTGAGGGATCGTTTTTAATGGGATCTCGTGATGAGGAGACTCATCACCCCACTCAACATGATTGTGGTATAGAACAGGGCTAAAGCTGATGCCCACTCCTGTGCATATACATTTTTAACTGATTCTGCTATAAGGTCGGAGAAAGCAGGTAAAATTACTTCTTCCCCGCTGGGCAATCTATTACAAACTCAGGTGGCCAATCCTTTTCAGCCAAAAGAATGTCATAACCATGAGTCAGGTCCTCCCAAAAGAGATCCTTCACCAGTATTTGTATGTCCCCTTCTATCTGGAGCGTTATTTTGTGTAAACGATGTGGGACACTTACTCTCGTATCAAGTGTTTCCTCCATGATATACTCATTCAGCGCTACTACTTCCAGAAAATCCATCAGGTTCTGGCAAGCTATTGGGACTTCTGCTGCGCTGTCCTGCATCATCACTGCCCGTTCCCTGTTCAGAAGCAGAGTCCTCAGCAGCCTGGGCATTTCTGATCTTAATCCATGCTACTTTTTTATTTTTAAATTGAGGTTTCATAGATTTTTGTTTATCTTTTTGTTTGATGATGTAGTATGAATTGCGATGTGTCTCCCTTTTTGGCTTGACTCACCATCCTCCTTTCTCTGAGCATTTCTCAGATTGATCCTGAAAGGAATGGAGGAACGTGTATCAGTATCCTGATATCTGTCAGGTTTTCTAATGTTATCACGGTTTCTGAGATTGTATCTTTTTCAGTGTGCTCATGTTGAGGAGACCCACTTGAGACTGTTGTTTATTTTGTTTATAACATTTTTTACTATCCCATTTCTTTTTAGAAGAATCAGGTGCTTGCTTAGAGTTATCCTTTTAGAATTACCCTTGACTACTAGTTTCCCAGGTCTGGCTCCCAGATTATCTTTTCCCAGAGAAGCATATGTTTCTGCGATAATCTTAGGTAACTCCCTCTCCTGTTGTATAGGAGAGAATTTCCTCAGGCATTGGTGTATAGCCATCGTGGCTGCCTCCCCTTTTATGTTGCTTAACATAATTTCAGAAACTTGGGCAAAATTGCTTATTTGTTTCATCCCGAAGTCCAGGGCAGGTTCTGCCCCGTACTCATTCTGTATTTGTTTCAATACATCTGGTATTACTGCTTTTGAAGGGGTACAGCGAGTTCTGGTGTAAACGGCAGCAAAGACTGTACCCCAAGTGGCACAATTTTTTATCGGAGGAGACATCCCCATTGGCAGGCAAATTGTTAGAATTCTGTGTTGTTCCTGTGGACCCGTATGGGGAAAAACTGCTTCAAGCTGTGCTGTTTTTTGTGCCATCCAGAACGGTACTAGTTCCTGACTGGCTGGAATCTTTCCCATTATGGCATTCAGCGTCTGAGGGCTGATACCCGTAGTAGCCAATTGAGGTTGTGCAGCCTGAGCAGCCCTCACAGGTTGAACTATAAGTGTTCACATTCTGAATTCTGTAAGATTTCTGTAAATTTGTACTAAATCTTCGTATATAGTGTGTGCATTTGTGCTGGTAGTAAACTGTGAATGTCGGGGTATGGTGTACACGAAGCTAAGACTGGCCAGGTCCCTCCTTCTTTACTGAGCGGACCGAGTCTCACGTTTTCTACGGTGTGGGGGAGGCGCCTTTAAACCAATTTATATGCTCTTGGTAAGTTAACAGAACTTCTACGTCCAAGTATGGAAAGTATTCATCTGGTGTCTCATCTTCAATGTAAGTGTGAAACAATTTTGTGCGTGCATCTGCAGCTGGGAATCTAACCCAAGAATAGAATACCTCTGTCCTGAATACTTCGTGTGCCTCAACTACGAAGGTAACATCTCCACCCGTTGCCAGGACGCCATGTTGTAATAATTTCATAGTAACTACCTGTCTCCAATTTTCTGAAATATTTAGAGTAGATGCTTGTACTTCAACGTTCTCTCCATGCTCGGACATTGTAAAAAATAAAAGGTATTTTATGAAAATGAATTTATTGAGATTGGGTTTGTACAATATGAGAATATTCTTTAATCCTTCAGCCTTGATAAAACCGAAAGCCAATACATAGGACATACCTACTCAGCCGAGGCAGATTCCCTTTTCCCACTACGGACATCTCCGGTTTAATGTGAGTAGGGATCACTGAGAAAGCACAACTGAACTACTCAGATTTGACAGTTAAATAAGTGCCTAATCAATGTTGGCAGCGCCATGTCGTGTAGTTCCTACTATTTCGAAGGATCTGCGCATTGTTTGGACAACATAAACTGATGGCTTGGTGTCAAGACTGTTTCAGGACACCCCAGCAGATTATGTTGGCCCATAGACCAACTAGCTCACAGTGCCACTCTAAGCCCCGTAACCTACCAGGGTGTAAACTTCTGGCAACCACTGAGCATGACAACCCTGATCACTCAGGAATCGGGGAAAAAGTACAGAATCTTTCGCTCAGTCACTCATGCTCGCTTGTTCTCAGAGGAATATACAGAGAATACACAGTAAGAAGTTTTCAATAATATTTATTGAACCAATGTTATTCTTGCATAAAATATGTGTGCTGCAAAGATTAGGAGACAGAAGCAAATAAAGGAGATTGCAAGCACCAAAAGAGTGAAAAGTAGATACATTTCTACAATGTTGCTGAAGCAATGAATATATGCAGGCATATATGCAAAATGGTAATCTAATGTACTCCTACGATGAGGACCCTACTCTGAGTGTACCTAGAGTGTGTTTGGGTGTAGAGCCAAAAATTCCCCCAAGCGTCTGAGGGCTGATACCCGTAGTAGCCAATTGAGGTTGTGCAGCCTGAGCAGCCCTCACAGGTTGAACTATAAGTGTTCACATTCTGAATTCTGTAAGATTTCTGTAAATTTGTACTAAATCTTCGTATATAGTGTGTGCATTTGTGCTGGTGGTAAACTGTGAATGTCAGGGTGTGGTGTACATGAAGCTAAGACTGGCCAGGTCGCTCCTTCTTTACTGAGCGGACCGAGTCTCACGTTTTCTACGGTGTGGGGAGGGCGCCTTTAAACCAATTTATATGCTCTTGGTAAGTTAACAGGACTTCTACGTCCAAGTATGGAAAGTATTCATCTGGTGTCTCATCTTCAATGTAAGTGTGAAACAATTTTGTGCGTGCATCTGCAGCTGGGAATCTAACCCAAGAATAGAATACCTCTGTCCTGAATACTTCGTGTGCCTCAACTACGAAGGTAACATCTCCACCCGTTGCCAGGACGCCATGTTGTAATAATTTCATAGTAACTGCCTGTCTCCAATTTTCTGAAATATTTAGAGTAGATGCTTGTACTTCAACGTTCTCTCCATGCTCGGACATTGTAAAAAATAAAAAGGTATTTTATGAAAATGAATTTATTGAGATTGGGTTTGTACAATATGAGAATATTCTTTAATCCTTCAGCCTTGATAAAACCAAAAGCCAATACATAGGACATACCTACTCAGCCGAGGCAGATTCCCTTTTCCCACTACGGACATCTCCGGTTTAATGTGAGTAGGGATCACTGAGAAAGCACAACTGAACTACTCAGATTTGACAGTTAAATAAGTGCCTAATCAATATTGGCAGCGCCATGTCGTGTAGTTCCTACTATTTCGAAGGATCTGCGCATTGTTTGGACAACATAAACTGAGGGCTTGGTGTCAAGACTGTTTCAGGACACCCCAGCAGATTATGTTGGCCCATAGACCAGCTAGCTCACAGTGCCACTCTAAGCCCCCGTAACCTACCAGGGTGTAAACAGTTTCTGGCAACCACTGAGCATGACAACCCTGATCACTCAGGAATCGGGGAAAAAGTACAGAATCTTTCGCTCAGTCACTCATGCTCGCTTGTTCTCAGAGAAATATACAGAGAATACACAGTAAGACGTTTTCAATAATATTTATTGAACCAATGTTATTCTTGCATAAAATATGTGTGCTGCAAAGATTAGGAGACAGAAGCAAATAAAGGAGATTGCAAGCACCAAAAGAGTGAAAAGTAGATACATTTCTACAATGTTGCTGAAGCAATGAATATATGCAGGCATATATGCAAAATGGTAATCTAATGTACTCCTACGATGAGGACCCTACTCTGAGTGTACCTAGAGTGTGTTTGGGTGTAGAGCCAAAAATTCCCCAAGGGAGGATCCAACCCCATTACCTGATTGGATAGAGTGAAGGACCCCGTCTTGGTTCCGAGCTGGACACCCCTCACGGAATGTCAGACCGGTGCGTGGACCTTCAGTGTCAGCAGAAGTGCCTCCTCTACCAAACTATAGGGATGCCTATTATTTATAATAAAAAGCAGCCTTCGCGATGTGCGCGTTAGATTAGCGATGTTATGGATATGTAGATAGCGCTGTCGCCTCGTGGATGAAGATAGATCGACTTTTGTACCTAGTGCGTAGAGAGACCTAGTGCATGATGTTCAAGGCATTGGGATAATGTTGTGCGAAGCTGGATGTGTAAACAAAGTAGTTTCAGAGAAACTAATCCAACATTGTTGTTCATGCAAATGTGTGCAAAAGTTCACTGCTGAAATGTTATTTTCTAGGACAATGTAAGGAATAAGCTGCCTCGCTACATGGGCCTAACCCAGGAATATAACAGTAGACAAACTGCAATTCGTAACATCTGAACTTTCATTGATGTACTCCCCAATAAAGGTGCATGGATTTAGTGCTCAGTAACGATCTGTCTCGTCAGCATACTTTGTTGCCAACTGTCACATAAACTGTACCTGCTCTGTGGGCAGCGCATTTGACAACAGCAATTTAGACAGGTAGTTGCAAGGATTGAAGAAGATTTTTAACGCTCTCCCTATTTTGAATTGGTGACCCTGAAGAGGACATAAATCCACTATGAGACCGCAATTCCACAAAGTCATGAACGACACCAAAGCTGTACTGACTATCATTGAAAACTGTCACTCTCAGCTGATCTGAAACATAGCATGCTCTAGTAAGAGCAATCAGCTAGGCCACTTGTGCTGACAAGACTCCTTGAAGCCAGGAGGCTTTAACCACACCTGCAACAGTACAAACTGCATAGGCAGTTTTTAAATTTCCATCTTGGTCACGTAAGCAGAAGCCATCAACAAACAGCACATGATCTGACTCTGGTAGTGGCGCCTCTTGTACGTCAGATCTTGGCTTTGTGCATAGCTCAGTAACATCTGGGCAGTTATGTTCAGCTTCATCACCCACAATCTCATTTCCAGGCAGGAGCAGTGCTGTTGAGGGATTCAGAATTGTGCACCTCTTCAGGGTGACATTTTCAGCACCCAGGATGATTTGCTCCTACCTGGTCAGCCAACCATTGGTCAGATGCTGTGTGCTGGTACAGGTCAACAATACCTCAACTGAATGAGGCACAAACACTGTCAGAAGGAGGCCCATCACAATGCTCTTGCATTGCTCCAGGCTCATGCATGTGGAAGCAACCGCTTTCAAACAACAAGGCAATGCTGCAGCTACAGGATCAAGTGTGGCAGAAAAATAGGGCACTGGCCTGAGAGCATTACTGTGAATTTGAGCAAGCACTGAAAGAGTACAGCACTCTCTCTCTCACTGCAAAATAAGGCAAAGCACTTGTTATAATCAGGCATTCTCAGAGCCGGAGTGCGGCACAGGCATTCTTGCAGCTCTGTGAAGGCACACATGCAGCTATCATCCCATGGTACCGAATCAGACACGCCTTTGTCTGTCAGCCTCTGGAGAGGCTTGGCCATCGAGGAAAAGTTGGGAATCCACTGTCGACAATAGCCCACCATTCCCAAGAACATTCAGACTTCTTTCTATGTTGTTGGTGGATTCATTTTCAGAATCGTGAGATCCTCTCTTGGGACACCTTCCTTGCTCCTTTCTCAATATGGTATCTAGTTACAGGACTTCTTTTTTACAGAACTGCAATTTGGTCGGGTACACCTTATGTCCATTCTCAGCTGAGTGGTTCAACAATGCAATAGTGTCAAGTTTGCAAGCCTCTTGGGTATTTGATGACGCCAACAGGTTATCAATATACTGAACTCGAACCACAAAGGATTCAAAGTTCTTCTTGAGTATCTGATCAAAGATTGAGGGACTCTCTGTATACCCTTGTGGGACTCGCACCAGGCCAAGACATGACTACCAAACAGAAAGCAAAAAGAAACTGGCTGTCCTCATGTAATAGAATAGAAAAGAAGGCTTGACACAAATCAATGACAGAAAACCACTCGGCCTCACATGGAATCTGAAGTAATATCACAGCTGGATTCGGTACCACAGAACAACAAGGGATGACAATCAAGTTTTCTTTTCGCAGGTCCTGAACAATAGGGTACTTGCTATTGGGTTTCTGCAAACCCATGATGGGTGAGTTACATGGACTCCTCATAATCTTCTTCAGAACGTCCTGTTTAATCATAGAGTTAATCACAGGAGTAATCCCAGCAATAGATTCAGGGGTCAAATTGTATTGTGGGACTCTTGGAAATTCAGCATTTGGCTTCACAGTGATATGGACTGGTTCAACACCTTTGATAAGTCCAGTATGTTTACCTGAAAAGTCCCAAACTTCAGGTAGCATTGTGTCTTGCAACTCCGGAGGCAAATCGTCTTTGGTCAGCAAAGGATGCATCGTCATGTTTGATCACTGTCTGGCAAGTTTGAAGACAATGTCCTCATCATGCTTGCGGAATATGATGCCATTGGGGGTACAATAAATGGAACAATTTAGCTTACACAACAGGTCTTGTCCAAGTAGGTTGACAGGACTCGAATCACACACCACAAATTGGTGCAGATTCTTAAAAGACCCTATTTTGACAGGTACGGCTTCTGAAACAGTACTGGTCATTCGCTTATTTGCAACTCCTACAACTTGAATTCTTTCTCCCGGGAGGTTGGGAACCTCTGCTATTCTCACAGTAGAGCGGGTAGCACCAATGTCGAAAAGGAATGAGACAGGTTTCCCATTACCCTCGCCATCCACATATGGACCTCTCAGGTCTACCTCCAAGATTGCGCCAAGAATGCAATCCTCCTCCCCTCTCAGGCCCTGTCATCTTGACAGGTCAGAGTTGACATCATCCGTTTGCATCATAGAGTACTGTTGGGACAAAATCTGATTTACAAAGGGGTTTGAATTTGCATTGGGAGCCTGGTTCGTATTGAATCTCTGAACATTCACATTTTGCAGTGGCATTGGGCATCGAGGCCTGGGGAACTTGCATCGTTTGGGCTTGGGGATTCTGACCTCTTTGTCTCTGTGCCTGCTGTGGTTGAACCACATTATTCCCTTGTGACTGCACAAATCCACTATTCTGAACCTGATTATGTTGCCCATATTTGCAGTATTAAATCAACATTCGCGCTTCCAATGCTCCAACTTGTCGCACACATGGTAAGGAGTAGTTTTCTTCAAAGTCGGCATATCAACATCCATTCTAAGATCAATCGGCACACCTCGTCTTCCACCTTGCTGTGAAAACCGAAGCAGGTGAAGACCATTAAGAACTTGCATCATTGGAACCTGCTGATATCTTCCCTGCATAGAACCCACATTGTCAACAAACTGTTGATTCTGACCTCTCTGTGCTGCTTTCATTTGAGTAATCATCAATTTCTCCTTTAGTCTTTTATGTTTTATTTCCATCTCATCACTGTAATATTTTGCATATCGTAGGATTTCATCAATGGGCTCACTCTGCCAACAAATCAAGTGTTGCTGAATCATAGAACTAATCACAGGTCTCAACTCATGCACAAATCTGTGGCCAAAATGTCCCATCTCTTTAGCTGAAATATTCTCTGTTCCACTAAACTGCTAAAATGCCTGCAACAATCTCTCATAGAAGGCATGAACCGATTCTTTAGATTCCTGGGTCGTCCTGTCAATTTTGACTCAGTCAATCTCTTTAGGAGAGATCTTTGTTTTCAATTGCAGAATCACGTGAGGATATTTCTTCACCACTAATAGGGATGGAGCTTGCGAACAGTTATGGTTGACATCACAATCTTCTGGAAGATGGCGGGTTGAGCCTGCTGCTGAGCGCCCACTCTTCCCCGTGACTCTGAGACCACTGTCGCCAGCCTTCGGGCTGCAATCAGGGACCGTCGATTCTAGGATTCTCCCACCCTGGATCTACGTTCGGCGGTTGGTGATCTGACTGATCGCTGCTCCAGCGTGAATGTTGCGGCTCTGCAGTAGACAGGTATACGGGCCCATAGGATTTGCTGGCTGGCCGCACTGAGCCGTGCTGCTTCTACTCCAGCCCCGCATCTCCAATTTCAGTCCTCACAGCATTCACATGATCCCACAGAAGGTGAGTGCAGCCAGGGAGTGGGGGGCGTATTCTGGAAGTGCAAGAAAGGCAGCAGCTGGAGGAGGGAGAGTTGAGCATGCAAACAGTGGCCCCTGACTTAGGTCTCTCGCAAGTCGGCCGACCTATTTTAAAGTTACTTCAATCTAGCATAATGAAGGAGTTCATGCAAGCGGCTAGCAAAGAACAACCAGTCTGTGGTAAGGAGTCTTCGTTGGCTGATACTTTGATGGCTGCAGCTGCAACAGGAGCTACAGTATGAGAGAGCTCTGCTGTTGCTCCCTATACTCTGGATCTGGTTAAAGGCAGAACCAAGTTTGTTTCAGATTCCGCTGCAGATTTCTGGGATATGCCCACCCTGCAACAATGTAGCAATGATCAGCCAAGCTGTTTATCGGATCCATCTGCTGTGCCCTCTCAGGAGCTAGATGGTGAACAATGTCCTCAGTTAGAGGAGCAGGCTACAAGAACTGTGAGTACTGTTCTGGATACCCCAGGGGTCAGGTAGAGGGTGTGTCAGTTGCTATAGAGGGTGTACTGTGATGCAGTAGTTAATGTAGGTGCTGCGGTACAGCTGGTTGGCGATTCTAACTCTTTGCTAAGGACAATGTGCAGTACTGCACTTCTACCCGCCTACTCTGCTCTGCAAGTTCTTGCTCGCACATGGAAACGCCTTTTTAATGAACCCGTATGTATTCAGGGGACTGCCGGCAGCCGGTTCAGCAAGGCTGGGGTAACACCAGGAGGAAGCCCACGGACCAGAATAGGTTACATCAGCCTCCTAAATCCGTGAAAAAGCGGCAGGCAAGCAAGACAGGCAACTCAGTGGCTAAGAGTAGCCCGCTAAGGAAGTGGGTTACATCAAAGGGGAGGTGAAAGCACTTATCTCTCGCTCATGCAGCGCTTCCAGGGGCGGATGAGGACAAACAGCTTATAGAACAACATTCTACCTCTAGGTGTTCCACTCTTAATCCCGGCCTAACTTCTGACATATCCTACGGCACTTTTTCCGACCATTCTCCTCCATCGGTTACTAAAGAGGCTCACTCAGAGGATAATCCGCAGGGGCCATCGCTAATATCAATCTTGCAGTCTCTTCAGGCCCAGCGCTCAGAGGCTCAGTCACACTATGCCGAGGCCAGGGCAGATAATCTGAAAATGCAGCAATCACTGGACGAGGTCTCTGGGCAGATTTCTAGTGTTACAGCAGAGTTCACAGAGCTGCAGCAAAGAGGAGCTTGCGAATGAGGATCTCTCATCGACTCCGAATCTGGCCAATCCACAGCCATTTTACATTCCGTCCACAAGTCACTTGGAACCACAATTTCAAATAAAGTATCCACATCCTTCCATAAAACCTTCTAAATGTTCACAAACCACTTGACCTGTCTGTACCATTCCACTACATTCTCTCTCAATTTTGGAATGTCATTTGTAAAGGACACAAGATCTGCTCTGCTCAAAGGCATATGCACGTACCCTCCACCAGGCACTTCTCTCATGGGAAGCACGTGGATGTTTTCATCAACCTCCTCTGTTCCAGAGGGAGGTATTTGTATCCTGACTTTCTTTACCTCTTTTTTTCTTTACCATCTACCTTCCCACTTATCCAGCTCACTCCATTTCCGCACATCGGGTATTGATTCTCGAATCTGTAATTTCATTCCAGATGGGCGCATGTTTGCAATGTCTCGTTCGCTAAAGCTCAACCTGTAGCTTCTCTGTAAAACTTTAGATCTTTGAATGTCAATCCCATATTTCTGTGCTAATTCTGAGAGTCTGTCACGATCCTGCCCTGCATGTCTGGTAATTTCTTTGCATAGAAACAAGAGTTCATCTTGCTTATAGACCTCCAATTGAGTCGGACTAATAGTTCCAGCTATCATTTCTTCCATCTCTATTTTCAGTTTAGTCACATCCGTGTCTCTCTTTCTCTCTCTCTAGAGTCTGAGCACCATTTATTCCTGAATTCACGTTATTTGTCAAAGTGTCTAGACCCCTAAGCCAATCATCAAATTCTTGAGCACAAAGACCTGGTTGTTCTGCTATGGTGTTCGGAATTATCTCTTCTCTGTAGGTACAGTTGCTTAAGGCATACAGTGAATGCAAAGGGACATGTGAGAGACTGGCATTCCCGTGGGCACATTCTTTCCTAGGGGCAATGTAGTTCATCATCGGTGGAGCAGTTGAATTAGGTGTGCAAAAGGGTGACTTTCTGGAGCAGTCTATACCGGTCTGATTTGCAATAGAGGTTGCACCTGGAACACTTTAAGTGTTCACATGAGTCAGAACCATGGGAGTCTGAGGGACTTGTCTTGTCATTGAACTTGTTGAATTTCCAGCTGTGGCATTAGTTCCAGTAGGAACTGCCAAAGTGTGCACAGAATTTACTATTGATACAGGCTTATACAGCAGGACCACAGGGCCAATGGAGGCCAGAACTGGCAGTGCATCTGGGGTGTTTAGAGTATATGCTGTTGAAGGGGCTGTCTCTACCGAACTCCCTCCGACTAAATTTGGATTAAGATTAAATGGAGTAGAAGGCACATCAAAGGTTCCACCAACTGGTGCACTACTCAATCCAGCAATAGGTATTTCATTATATAGGGGTGGACTTTTAACACTGATTCAGTCCCAAAATCCTCATATAGTTCACTGTCACTACCCTCAAGATTGTTCCCTGCCATTTCTGTCTCTTTATGTTTTTTCTTCTCCTTGCACTTTCCCTTTTCCCCTCCTTTTGTGGACAGTACAGGACATAATCGGGTTCCCTCTGTTATGTCAGTAATCAATGCTTTCTGTTATGCATCCCAACTAGCATCCACACAAGTGCATATGGCTCTCTTAACTCGTCCCTGAGATTTCTCTCTCTCTTTGATATGCGCAACATGTTCCCAAGCATTAAGCGCTTAGAATTGAGTAGGTCTAGGGGTGGTTTCATCTCATATAATTCCCTCCTCAAGTTCTCAATGATTCTCAAATTGAATGTCCCATAACGGCACAAATGTCCTACCACCCAGCGTTCCCCTTGTTCTCCCGAGTAAAATGATACCTCACTTGAGTGGGTGTCCAAAGCAGAATTGGCTAAAAACGTATTTTTTTAAAAATGTAGCGCTTAGAATTCTCGGTGCTATACTCTAAATCCCTATGTTTTGGGCTCTTCCTAGCCACAGGCCTTTGGCCCACCCACACAAGTGAGGTATCATTTTACTCGGGAGAACAAGGGGAACGCTGGGTGGGAGGACATTTGTGCCGGCACGGTGATTCCACACACAAATATGTGGAAAATGTGTTTTTCCAGCTAAATTTAAGGTTTGCATTGCATTCTGGGTAGGAAAACGTTGAGGGATCCACGCAAGCCATACCCCATTGGACTCCCCGGGTGTCTAGTTTTCAGAAATGTTTGGGTTTGGTACTTTCCCAAGATGGCCGCCGAGCCCGGGGCCAAAATCTCAGGTGCCCCCCACCAAAACCAGGTAGTTTTGCTGTAGGTAATTTTGAAGTCTCCAGAGTACGATTTGGGCCATTTCCTGCTGCAGCCACTGTGCCTACCCACACAAGTGAGGTACCATTTTTATCGGGAGACCTGGGGAACGCTGGGTGGGAGGAAATTTGTGGATCCACGAAGATTCCAGAACTTTCCACCACAGAAATGTGAGAAAAAGTGCATTTTTCAGCGAAATTTGAGGTTTGCACGGGATTCTGGGTAGGAGAATGATGGGGGACCCACGCAAGCCATACCTCGCTGGACTCCCCGGGTGTCTAGTTTCCAGAAATGTGTGGGTTAGGTAGGTTTCCCTAGATGGCTGCGAGCCCCGGGCCAAAAACTCATGGGACCCCCATGCAAAACCAGGTTGGTTTGTGATAGGTAATTTTGATGTCGCCTCAATAGCTTTTGGGCCCTTGCCTGTCGCGGGTCCTTGACCCACCCACGCAAGTGAGGTACCATTTTTATCAGGAGACCTGGGGAACGCTGGGTGGGAGGAAATTTGTGGATCCACGCAGATTCCAGAACTTTCCCCACACATATGTGAGAAAAAGTGAACTTTTCGGTAAAATTTGAGGTTTGCAGGGGATTCTGGGTAGGAGAATGATGGGGGACCCACGCAAGCCATACCTCGCTGGACTCTGCCGGGTGTCTAGTTTCCAGAAATGTGTGGGTTAGGTAGGTTTCCCTAGATGGCTGCCGAGCCCCGGGCCAAAACTCATGGGACCCCCATGCGAAACCAGGTTGGTTTGTGATAGGTAATTTTGATGTTGCTTCAATAGGTTTTGGGCCCTTGCCTGTTGCGGGTCCTTGACCCACCCACGCAAGTGAGGTACCATTTTTATCGGGAAACCTGGGGAACGTTGGGTAGGAGGAAATTTGTGGATCCACGCAGATTCCAGAACTTTCCACCACAGAAATGTGAGGAAAATGTAGTTTTTGGGACACTTTTTAGGTTTGCAAGGGATTCTGGGTAACAGAACCTGGTGGGAGGCAGTCAAGTCACCCCATCCTGGATTCCCCTGGGTGTCTAGTTTTCAAAAATGTATAGGTTTGCTAGGTTTCCCTAGGTGCCGGCAGAGTTAGGGTTCAAAAACTACAGCTAGGCACTTTGCCAAAAAAGGGTCATTTTTTCACTGTGAAATTGGGGTGTTTCCACGTTGCGTTTTGCGCCGTTTCCTGTCACGGGCACTAGGCCTACCCACACAAGTGAGGTACCATTTTTCTCGGAAGACTTTGGGGAACGCGGGGTGGGTGGAAATTTGTGAATCCACACAGATTCCAGAACTTTCCACCTCAGAAATGTGAGAAAATATGTTTTTTGACAATTTTTTAGGTTTGCAAGGGATTCTGGGTAACAGAACCTGGTGGGAGCCACTCAAGTCACCCCATCCTGGATTCCCTGGGTGTCTAGTTTTCAAAAATGTATAGGTTTGCTAGGTTTCCCTAGGTGCCGGCAGAGCTAGGGTTCAAAAACTACAGCTAGGCACTTTGCAAAAAAGGGTAATTTTTCATTGTCAAAATGTGGTGTGTTCACGTTGGGTTTTGAGCCATTTCCTGTCGTGGGCACTATGCCTACCCACACAAGTGAGGTACCATTTTTATCGGGAGACTTAGGGTAATTCAGATTTGTAAAGCAACTGTTATTACCTATTGACTTTCGATGCATTCTGCCTTCCAAATGAAAAACATTGTGTAAAAAAGAAGTCATTTTAAAAAATAACCGATAATTCTCATGCTAGTATGAGTATTCCCAATTTCGGAAATGTGCAAATATCTACTGTTTCTAAACTCTATATTTTGTTCCCATTTCAGAAATGCATAGGTGTCTTTCACACCGATTTTTCCATGTATACATTTTCCCACAATAATTGCTATATACCCGGTACATAATAAAAAACCATTGCAAGACGCTGCTCAGTTATTGGCTCTGGGTTCGTCGGGTTCTTGGTGAACCTACAAGTCCTATATATCCCCACAACCAGCAAGGTCCAGCGGATTTAACGGTATATTGCTTTCAAAGAGCTGTCATAATTAGAAGAAGTTACAGGTGAAAACGTTGACACAAAAGGCTGTTTTTTTCAACTAATTTTCAATTTTTCCTATATTTAACTGTTACTTTCCATAAAGAAACCTTGATGGATTTACACAAATGACCCCTTGCTGAATTCAGAATTTTGTCTACTTTTCTAAAATGTATAGCTTTCCAGGATCCATTATTGCTTTCATACCCATTTCTACCATTAACTGGAAGGAGGTTAAAAGCACAAAAAATAGCAAAAATAGGCTATGTTTCAGAAAAATGCCAAAACTGTGTAAAAATATTGGTTTTCTGACAAAAGTCTGTCATTCCCTAACAGCTGGGAAAATGGTGATTTCAGCCCCACAAACCCCTTTTTGATACCATTTGCAGGGAAAAACCCAGACGCTTTCATTTGCAGCCCTTTTTTCGCATTTTTCCCAAAAAACCCAAAATTTAGCTGTATTTTGGTTAATTTCTGGGACCCCTCCAGGGGTATCTACAAACCCTGGGTACCTTTAGAATCCCCATGATGTTGGAAGAAAAGGACGCAAGTTTGGCGTGGATACCTTATGTGGTTAAAAAGTTACAGGGGCCTAAGCGCGCACTACCCCAAATAGCCAAAAAATGGCTTAGCACAGGGGGAAAAGGCCTAGCAGCGAAGGGGTTAATAGGGTTGCATCTTGTAATTGCGTATACTTAGATTGCGGTGTCTTGTAATGGCTCTGCGATGTCATGCGCAGTTTTTAAGTTGATGTGTGAATGTGGCGCTTAACCCCTTAACCGCGGTTCGAATTCCACAGCGGTGCGGCGGTTTTAATCAGCGGGCGGGGCTGCGTCGGCCAACGGACGTGCGCAGTACTACGGAGGTAGTGCTCGCGACGGCCGTTGGCCGACAGCAGCACTTAAGGGGTTAATACTCACACTCCTCCACTGCTACAAGTCGTCTCCGCATCTGTGATACTCCATCAATCCTCCAAAATAGGCATTGGGTTTGGGCTAGGCTTGGGCAGATTCTAGATTGGACACCCTAACTCTCTCATGTCAGTAGGCAGAACCATTCGACGTGCTACCAGATTTGATCCAGCAGATTAAATTACCAATTTGTGGGCCCCCTGGATGTTGAGGATATACCTCCTTTACTGGATCATTTACTCACATTTACTTACTTGCTTACTTGGTCCTCCAATGAATCTTTATCAGTTGCACTGAGGAGAAAGAGAGTAAGCAGATTTAATTAACAGTGCAAACAATTGACTACACAATAAGTAACAGGAACCAGTAGACAATTCAAGGGTGTTTATTTCAAATTGATTATCGGGTGAAGATAAATCACTCTTAAGACCAGGCTATACAGATACAATATGGCGACTGGAAGGCCAAGCCTTCAGAAAAAGTTCAAGTGGACAAGAAATAGACAAACGAATGGCTCAGTCGCCGCGATACAAAACAATAGCATTCATTTCTGATGATCAGAGGAAAGTCTGAAATGCTCAGTTTTATACATAAGAAATCTATCTTGAGGCCAGGTACATATGACTCAATTATGCTCAAGTTTAGAGGGTAGCAAATCTACAGAATGCAATAGGGATAAGGCACAAGAGGACAATTTAATGCAATCAGAATAATTTTGTGAAAGCTCTGTCACGAGTCTTCAGCAAATCCAAGGAAAAGTGTTGGCCTAAACCCACACTCTAGGGAAAGTGTTGGGATATGGGAAATGTCTATAAAAATCAATTCTCAGAGTGAGGGGTTTTGGGGAAATAGTTCGGGTCGGAGTCCAAGGAAGGTTTTCTACATAGAGTTGCAGATAAGTCCAAAGTCATATGAGCGCCTCAGCAGTCTGAGAGGTCTCCTCTATCAAATCCGTCTGCCCATCCTCGTCCAAGGTAATGATACGTTCTGTGGCAACTCCCTTGGGTTGCTTCATCAATCGGAATCCTTTGTATTTGTTGCAACATTTGTATAGATCCATATGGTACGCCTTTGGCAAAATGAAAAAAAATTCTCATACTGATCATGGGAACATCAGTCCAGTCCCACACTCATGACAGAATACAACAGTCCTTTGTTTATTCACCGGTTTCCCATGTACTAGTCATTTGCCATTCAGTCACAACCAAAATAACTAACATTGTTACAAGAAAGTATCATTTTAACAGTAACAAGTGTGAGAATACCTGCAAGAAAAAGCAAGTCAGCAGAAAATGCTGAGCACAGTTGGTTCCCACGAGACAAACATTCAGACCTTTCGAGTGAAATCCTGCTAAGTTAAGACATTAAATCAATAATGCACAAAATTATATAGGTCTGCATATTCAAACATACTTTGAGCATAAGGTTCTTTAGTACTTTTAGTTAATTTGCCTTCAATTAATTAGTACGCATTTCATAGTCACACTGTGCAATGAAAGATATGACTACATACTACAATTTTCAAAAGTATATACATGTAACATTAATGCATACATTGATAAACCATTTCCGTTCAACCTAATTCAGCATTCTACTCATATAAGGATCATTTAGAGCAAAGAAAAACATTTTTTAATGGTTATACAGACAAAATTGAACATGTTTCTGCATCACATGTAAAGCTTCGGTAGTGAAATTGAGAGAACAGTCTTTTAAGGCAAAATAGACATTTGCAGATGTTAATAAATCCTTTAGCGATAACAAAGTATAAAATCTTTATTAATACATGTTGGTCACTTCATAATCTATATCACTTTATTATCTCTAACTAATTTGAATTAATAAATTTATTTCATTAATGATAGTTTATATATATAAACAAAACATTTAAAGTATTCTCATTCCGTTTTAGTGAACATTCTCTACGAGAAACCATAAATTCTATAAGAAAGATTCTCTACATCATGAAGACATGTAGGACTTATGTGCAAAGTGCACCTTCATTTTGTGTGCCAGTTATCGGTCATGCTCAGGTTTTGGTGACGTGGAAAAGAGTGGGCAACCTTGCACTGCACCAAATGTTTAGGGGCACATGCATCAAGGTAGGATTTTGCGAGTCCTTAATTGCGATTATTAAGGAATCGCAATTAAGGACTCGCAAAAGCCTATGCATGTAGGAATCGCTATAAAAATAGCGATTCCTAAACAATCCTTAATTGCGACTCGCAATTTGCGAGTCGCAATTAAGGAATGGCTCACCATTCATTCCTATGGGCCTACAGGCCCATAGGAATGAATGGGGATACATGCGCAATTTGCGAGTACCAGTAGGTACTCGCAAATTGCGCATGCAATTTCAAGGTGCAAGGGTGTCAAAAGGACACCCTGTTGCACCCTGAAATTATGTGCACCCATGTTGCGCACACACATGCCCCAAGGGCATGTGTGTGCGAACTATGAAACTTTGAAAAATGCACTTTAGTGCATTTTTCAAAGTTTTTGCAAATTACCGACCAGTTTAATTGCTTGGTAATTTGTGGCCCTAAATAGCGAAATTGCTATTTTAAAGTGGTTCTTGCATTGCATTTAAGGAATCGCAAATTGCGATTCCTTAATGCAATTGCAATTTGAGAAATCGCAATAAATTGCGAATTCTTAAATTGCGAGTGCCTTGAACCTTGATGCTTCGCAAAGCACTTTTGCGGGCGCAACGGCCGATTTTGCGAATCGCACCGTTTGCGCTCGCAAAAAGGTTGATGCATGTGCCTGTTAGAAACATAGTCAAAATGTTACTGTTGCTTTCTCCCCAAGAATGTTTGGGTAAATCTGGATAGAGGTGATGCCCCTGACACAATGCTCAAGGGCATTAATTTATTATTGAACAAGGACATAATGTGCCACCTGAATGTAGCATACCTAGAGGCAATCATGGTGAATAAATAGGGCTATGAAAGTAGTGGGGTATGACCTCTCTTTGGATGTGTCCGTAAAATTGACCTTTTGTCCTGAATTTTGACCCTTTGTCCTGGATTTTAACCCTTTGTCCTGAATTATTTTTAGTGCTCTGGCCAGAATTTGCCTCCCCGTCAGGTGGTCACCCTATTTGCCAGGTTGAGCCCCTTCTCTAAATAGACAGACAGGCATGAGCATGCTTTCCCAGAAAGAGTACCTCCCAGAACTCCACCAACATCTCCTGCAGCTTAGCCAGAGTGGCTTTACATTTGGTGATTGAATAATTCGTTTCCTGTAACTTAGGTTCCATCTCAAGTCGCTTCAGCCTATTTTGCAGAGACTTAAGTACACCCGAGCTCCCTGGATATGCAAACTGGGGGGATTGAGAAACCCACATCATCCGCTGCTATCATGCTTTCGACCTCCCCCTCCCAGTACGATGACGCTTCTGCTCCCAACGAACACCGAAGTTGCCAAGAGCACAAAGCTTGCAGAAGTCAGTACATGCTGAGACATGCTCCCGATGAGCGTTTTGGTTGACGATAGCGGATGACGGCCAGTTTCGGGCTAATGTTCTAATGGCAGTTCAATGGCAAGGCTGACAGTTACAGCATATTGAGGCGATGTAGGAGAGTTGCCAGGTGCCTCGCTGCAGTAAGTGGGGCACTCTGCCACGAGGAGTCGCAGAAGGTGAGTCTTCCATTATCCCCTTTGGGTCCTCCTCGTCCCAGTCTTTACTATGTGAGGCAATCCTGCCTCACGACAGTCAAATTAGCACATTAGTGTTTCTTTTATTTTTATTAGAAAGGCCCTCCCACCCATGCCTGTTATTTTTACTGTCCGACACGGTGGTCGGAGCGTTGGTGTTTGCTGTGTCATGTTTTCTTTCCTGCTGCTGCTGGTCGCGCAGGGGTCTACGGTGCGGTGAGTTTCTTTTTGCCTCTACCTACATAGCCTATGGCTATTCCGCTCTGTTAGCATCTGATCTAATCTTGTCTCTGAGGTTATGCAGGGTCAGGCTTGGTTTGTACTTGGAATGCCGCCTGGGAATACGAGGTGCTGTAAACTTAATGTATGAATGCTGACCTTAGCGGGGTTCCGGTCGGTCGCGTACCTGCTCTGTTGCCCGAACGCGCTCCCCGTGCATGTGCATGGCTGGGAGCTTTCCTTTGCCTTCTGGCTTCGGGTCGTTCCGGTGCTGGGGTTTTCTAGTGGCATCCAGCTCCTGCGGCCGTGATTTTTGTTTCAATGGCTGTGGGGGAGGCAGTAGGGCATTTCCAAATCGGCATTTCCAAATCTCATGTTTGAAGTGATTTGGTTGCTTAGTGACAGTATTTAGTGGGAGTTGCTGGGCACTTCCTGGTTTCTGTGGCTTCCTGGATGGTATTTGCTCTTCCTGCTTCTGCCATGGGGGATGAAGATTCTTCTCCGGTACCTGTGAAGTCTTTGTCCAAACAGAATAATGTACAGGAGCTGCAGGAGGATGACCTGTTGCAGATTTCCAGGTTTGATTTGCAGGATTTAATTAATTCTGCTGTACAGGCTTTGCTGCTTGAGGCTTCTGCTAAAAAGTCTAAATTAGAGGATGATGAGGACATGGACAATTCCCCTAAGGGGAAGTATATCCAGGTGAAGGTTTTTCGGATATGTTGGTCCATATTCGTGAGGTGCTGGGGTTTGTTCCTAAGTTGTTGATTGATGAGGGGATTTACTCCCAGTATAATACCTCAGTGGTGGATGACCTGCCCTTTCATGAGGTCATCAAGGACATTCTGGCTAAGGAATGACTTGAGGTCGACAAGCAGGGGATTCCTCGCTTTTAGGAAAACGTTATCGCCTGGTGGAGCTCGATGCCCAGTTTCCTTAAGTTCCTAAAGTTAATTCTATTTTGTCCTCCATGGCTTCTTCTTCATCTTTGTCTTGGGAGGAGGCTTCCCTTGCTGACCCGGTTGAAAGGAAGGTAGAGTCCGCTCTGAAACGTTCTTTTGCTGATTCTCATTTTGGGATTCGGGCTAGCACTTACTCGCCTATGCCTTGCAGGTCCTGTTCAAGGATTTTGAGGCTTTGTTTGTCTGTCTTCAGGATCAGGGGATCCCACTCCTATCTTGGCACAGATGGAGTTTTTGGCTCAGTTTCTGTCTGATGTGACTTTTGATACCCTGTGGGCCTTCTCCTCGGCTGCCGGGGTGGCGGTAGCTGGTCGGAGGTCTCTCTGGACCAAGCCTTGGCGTCTTCACGCTGCTCAGAAGTCCTTGATCCATAAACTGCCTTTTGATGGTCCCCGGCTTTTTGGGGACGATTTGAACACCATGGTGCAGCGATATGCTGAAGAGAAGAAGTTGCTGAAGCCCTTTCAGACTGTGCCGAAGAAGAAATCCTTTTTCCAAAAACAGGGGTTTCAGGGTGCTCTGTCTTCTTCTCAGCACTTTTGTGGTCGGGCCCATGGTTGGGGGCTGCGTGCCGTTATAAATCCCGGCCTCAGCAGCAACAGGCCCAGGGTACTGGACAAAAGTGACTATGCCAGGGTGGGGGCTCGCCTCCATTTGTTCCTGGATCGTTAGTCCAGTCTGATTTCTGACCAGTGGGTCCTGTCGGTCTTCAATCTGGGTTACCGGATTCCGCTCCAGGGCCTGCCCCCATTGGACTGTTTTCGGGATACCCCATTGTCAAAAGACCTTGTGAAACGGTCTGCCATGTTGTCGGGTGTGGACCCCTTGCTGTCAAAGAGCGCTGTTGTCCTGGTTCCAGAGGCAGAGTGAGGCCTGGGGTTCTATTTGACTCTGTTCCTGGTTCCAAAACGCGATGGTTCCTTCCGCCCGATTCTGAATCTCAAGTCTTTGAACAAGTTGGTGCGGCTGGATCATTTTTGGATGGTCACCTTGCAGTCCGTCATTCCCCTCATCCAGGAGGGCTATTTTTTGGCTTCTCTGGACTTAAAAGACGCCTATTTTCACATTCCTGTCCATCTGGGAAGTCAACGGTTCCTGAGGTTTGCAGTGGATGGGGTCCATTACCAGTTTCAGGTGTTGCCTTTCGGCCTCTCTACTGCTCCTCGGACTTTTACCAAGGTATTGGCTCCTGCAGTGGGGGTTTTGCAGCTTCCTGGTTTCTATGTGTTTCTCTATATTGATGATTGTCTGGTCTCTGCTTCCTCCCTTCCTAAGGCTCTTCTGGCAGTGGAGGCAAAGATGACCATGTTCCAGAGTCTGGGGTTGTTGCCGATTATAATGGCCAGGCAAGAGAGATACTACACGTTGGATAATTTTTATTTATTAATAATTGTCTTTTATGTCCTTTTGGGTCTTCTCTCGGTGCCCCCTTTCTTTTTATGTGTGTATGTCCCATTAATCTTCCTCTGTCCAGGGAAGAACAGACATCTTTTCGGTGCCCCTCAAAAGAAAGAATGAATACAGGTAAGTGTTACTGACACAGCACCTATTCAGATAAGGGAGGGAAGTGAGGGTTCACCCAAGGGATGGTCACCCACCACCATGTGCCTCAGTAGGGAAAGGGGAGGACAGAGCTTGCGACTACTCTTGGGGCTTGTTTGTGGCTTCCCCTGTCGTACCCTTCGCCTCCCTCCTCCCGAACAGTCCCATGAACTGAGCACGTACTTGGCTTAGCCACGCTCTTCTGTGAGCATGGCGGGATGATTCGCTGCTTCCTTTGTTTCTTTGCCGCTCTTCGGGTCCTTCGTCTCGTCTCAGAACTTCCCGTGTTCTCAGGGCGGCGTTCCTTTTCTCCTCACCGTCTTCTTTCGCGTCTTCCTCCTTGTTGGCTGCGGCTTCCAACATCTGAGCCTCCGCGTCTCTCTCGGCTTCAAGGACCTCCTCCGTAAGGGAAATGACGGACTTCTCGGGGGCGGGGCCTGACAGGAACTGGCCTCTCTTAAAGGGAAAATGCCAGTATTCTACAGGCTCGCTGTTTCGATTGGTGACAGGGTCCTCTATCCAGCATTCAGTGGCTGGGGGCTGTAAAAATAGAAGATGGTCGGTGTGATATGGAACACACCACCTCTCCACGTCATCGTCTTCCTGCACTTCAATAGCTGAGGTATTGTCTTCATGACAGGGGTTCAAGCTGAATCTGGCGCAGTCTCATCTTGTTCCTGTGCAGAGACTTCAATTTATCGGGGGACTTTTCGACACCTTGTTGGGGTGCGGTGTTTCTCCCTTCTGCTCGGATCTCTACCTTACAGGCTCTTCTGCGGGACCTGCTGAGTCGCCCTTCTGCCCCGGCTCGAGTTTGGTTGCGGTTCCAGGGGTTAATGGCTGCCACAACGGCTGTGGTTCCTTGGGCTCGCCTGCACCTCAAGCCCTTGATGAATCATCTCTTTACTCATTGGGACCCCTCCCGTGCCAATTACGATGCTCTGGTTCCTCTCTCCCTGTTCTGGTTCAGGAATTGGACTGGTGGCTTTGCTCTCCCAATCTGGAGAAGGGGTGCCAGTCTTTGGGGATGGGGGGCCACGTTGGGGTCCTTGGAGGCCAAGGGTCAGTGGTCTCGGGCAGACAGCGCCCGCTCCTCGAATTGGCTGCCATTTGGCAGGCGACGTTGTTCTTTCAAGTTTCTCTCCAAGGGGCGAATCTGTTGGTTCGTACCGACAATCAGGTGGCTCGTTGTTACTTGAACTGCCGGGGGGAACCAGTGTGAGTGCCTAAATCTGCTACCTTCCATAATTTCTGCCTGGGCAGAGTCTCACCTGTTGGCATTGAGGGCTGTTTACATTCAGGGGCTCCTGAACTTTCATGCGGACAGCTTGAGCCGCAACCTTCCGTCCTCGGTTCTGTTCAATCTGTCTGTTCCTCTGCTCCGGGACCTTTGTCTTCGATTCGGGACTTCCTGGATCAATCTTTTTGCTTCTCCTCACAACTCTCTTCTCCCTGGGTTCTCTTCTTAGGTGATTTGTCCTCAGGCTTGGGCGGTGGATGCACTCTTGATTTCTTGGCCCTCGGGCCTTCTGTATGCCTTCCCTCCGATTCCTCTCCTCCCGAGGGTGCTGCAGAAGATTTGAGGGGAGAGTGTGTCTCTGCTCTTGATTGCCCCATTTTGGCCCAGACGCCTTTGGTTTCCGCTGCTGGGGGCAGGTTTGTCCGGCTTCCCTTGGTTCCATCTCCTCTTCAGTTTTCTCGCCTGTCTGCCCTGTTTTCATCGCTTAAATCTGACAGCCTGGCTCTTGAACGGTTGACAATGGAATCTTTGGGTTGTTGTTCTTTGGTGGCCCATGACATTCAGCTGTCGCGTCCGCCTTCGACCCTTAAGAGCTATGGTAAGCATTGGCGCTCCTTTGTTCCTGGTGCTCCTCTCATGGTGTGGATCCTGTAGTTGGGGCTCCAGCTTCTATTCTTGAGTTCCTTTGAGAAGGGTTTTTGAAAGGCCTTTCCTCTTCTACTTTGTCCCCTCAATGGGCTGCGGTTCGGGCATGTAGGGGTTCGGGGCAGTCGCAGCCGGCATGAATCGCGGGTGGGGGGTCGCGAGGGGATGGGGGTTAATTTAATTTTTTTAAAACAAAAAAAACCTTACCTTCGCCTCCAGTCCCGGACTCCCGCATCGCGTCTCCTGCTCTCTGCTCACAGGAAGCAGAAGCAGGCAGCCTCCCTCTCTTCCCCTAAGCCAATCACAACACTGCAATGGCAGCGTTGTGATTGGCTAGTACGCTGTCCTTATAGGCGTCTATGGGGAGGCCGCTTTCTTCATGCAGGCTGCGCAGCAGTCTACATGAAGCAAACGGAGAGTGCTATGAATGGGTTGGTTGGCCCTGGGGCCGACCAAACAGTCAGCGCTCATAACATTGGGCTAGCCACTCCTCCCGACCCGCCCACCCGGCCGCCCCCATCCAGGCATACCCTTCTTCTGCTTTCTCGCAGTGCGAGAAGCAGAAACGTAAAATGGTATTTATACCATTTTACATTTCTGCTTCTCGCACTGCGAGAAAGCAGAGGGGCGACATTCCGATGCCCACGTGGAGGATCTGCCCCTGTTCGGGGGCCTCCTTGGAGGGTGTTGCTCCTTTGGTGAGTCGGCTTCTGCGGAGTTTTCGGCTTCAGTCGCCCGGTCCCTCCTGTGATTGTGCCTTCTTGGGATTTGCCGACTGTTTTGAGGGGTCTGCAGTTGCCCCTTTTGAGCCCTTGTTGGATGTGGATTTGTTGTGGTTGTCTGCTAAGGTGTCTTTTTTGTTGGCCATCACCTCCGCTAGGCGGTTGGGTGAGTTGGGTGCTTTGCTTGTTTCCTTTCCTTATTTGCAGTTTCTGCAGGACAGGGTGGTTTTGCAGCTTGACCGCGCTTTTCTCCCTAAAGACTCCTCCAAATTCCATTTGCAGCAGGAGGTGGTTCTTCCTGATTTGCCTGGGGTTAGTGATGCAATTGTTCCTTCTACCTTGGATGTTCACAGGGCCCCTCAGGTTTACATCCAGCGTACCCTGGGGTTTCGTCTTTCTCCTGCTCTGTTTGTCTCCTGTGGGGTGTGGCCAAGGGGAAGAAGGTTTCTACTTCCACCATCAGTCGGTGGGTGCGTTTGGCGGTCTGCAAATCCTAGAAGTCTGTGGGTCTGCCTCCTCCATCTCAGGTGCAGGGCCGTTCGACACGTTCTGTGTCCACTTCCTGGGCTGAGGGGTTTCTATCCAGGAAATTTGTAGGGCGGCCACTTGGCAGTCCCATCATACATTTGTCCGGCATTATCGCCTTGATGTTCTGCATGCCTCTGTGGACAACTTTGCTGTTGGTGTCTTGAACGCTGCTGTACCTTGATCATTTGGTGTCCTGCGTTTTTCTTCTTGGTATTCTGCTTGTGAGGTCCTCACATAGTAAGGACTGCGACGAGGAGGACCCATGAGGGGGTAATGCCTTGTTACTTACCGGTAATCTTCATTACCCCGATTAGGGTCCTCCTCGTCCCAGTCCTGTTCCTTCCCTCCGTCTCGCTGTGTTTGTGTCTGGACTTGTTGATAACAGGCATGGCGGAGGGTGGGAGGGGCTTTTATAATAAAAATAAAAGAAACACTAACGTGCTAATTTGACTGTCGTGAGGCAGGATTGCCTCACATAGTAAGGACTGGGACGAGGAGGATCCCAATCGGGGTAATGAAGATTATCAGTAAGTAACAAGACATTACCAGGTGGAAGGTCCCTGGGTAGGCTCTCCTAGACAGTGTTTACTTGATTTGATAAAGCTCTTCCTCACTTGATGGTCTGTGGTGAGCCTACTGAGGACAATATTATTCTCAGCAGCTGTGACCAGTGATAATTCAGACGGGTTGGACCCCGTAGGAGGATTATAGTGTTTGAAGGGCTAATATGGGGCAACTGCATTATTGGGGACTGGCAACTCCAGCTAGGGGCACATCACCTCTTGCAAATAAAGCATGCAGGCCAGGTAGGTGAAGTCGGACCGGTGAGGGGCCCGTGACAAACTCCTACCGGGCGGCGGGACAATAAGCGGGCAGTCACTAGGCCTGGGAAATCGCCAGGCGCAGATTGGACAGGCATGAGGGCTGCCCACAACACTTGACAGCAAGGTGTAGCCTAGAGGCCGCAAGAGAAGTGCTAGACATGCTGAGAAGAGGCATTTGCACAGGGCGTTGTCAAAAGGGCTGTGCTGTTAAGGTTTATGGATTGGACTGGAACTGGAATTCCAAGCGAGGAGGCGTGAATGACATGACAGATTTGAAAATAGACTGCATATTTTGTATGACAACATGTAAATAAAAGCAGCGGCCTTTTGCACCATCACCAAATTGCGTTATTTTTTAGCACAAGGGAAAGTGGGTGCATGCATGGGCCGGGGAGCTCAAGGAACTTGCCCACCTGGGAGGGCTTAGGGAAGAAACACACTGCTCAGGCACATATTATTACAGCTCGAAGAGAAAAAGTAATGACGCATACAGTCAGTTTGCATGGTGCCAGTATGGAGAAAGTGACTTTGGTAAATACTCATGAGTCCCCTGTTCAGCAAGCATATGCTACAGAAACACCACTGAGTACTTCCTCTAGTCCTTGACAGAGGGGAGTGGTATTGCTAAGGTCTTTATATGTAACTAGAAAAATTTGTATGAGACAAGAGATTTAGTCGCTAGATCGAAGCTGGAGCAGTTTTCTAGCACCCTCACTCTACCACACGTTAGGAGGAAGCAAAGAATATGGAGTAGTAGGGAAAGTCCAGGTGGCAGAAGTGGCAAATGCGCTTAAAAATATGACTAATGCAAAGGCGTGCAGCAGTGATGGGATCCCCACGGAGGTCTACAAAATGTTCACCAAAGAGCTGCTTCCAATTTTATCTGATTTGTTTAATCAATACAGAGTAGGTTAAGATATCCTGTTGTGTAGTTCCCACTAATGCGCAGGACCTGCGCTTTTGTTGCCAGAGGGTCTGCGGAGTATGTTGACCCTGGTGTGTGGCTTCTAGAGCTGTCAACACACGTTCAAGCTCCTCAATCTTTTCTACCTCGTGCCTTTTTTTCCCGTTCAAGGATATTCTGTGCCTGGTGCTGGCGACCACTTTATATACCTCCCAGAGTGTCAGTGCGGACACCACAGAGCTCTCGTTCTCAGAGAAGTATAGGTCTGTGGCTATTTGCATTTCTCGGGCCACGCCTGCATTCGTACGGCCCCATGCGCTCAACTTCCACCCTGTTGCCCTACTTCGCTTCTTTCGATCCACTGAAATCCAGAGCGGGGAATGATCCGATAGTCCATGCATGGGCTACTCCACCACCTCGCCCGCCGGAGCAAAGACAGTCTAGTCTGGAGAATACCCCATGTACCCTGGTGAAGTAAGAATAACCCCACTCACCAGGGTAGGACTGCCTCCAAATATCTGAGAGCCCCAATGTAGCCTCAAAACGTTTCAAAGGAGTATCTCCTATCCGTGTCTCTACTCGTCAGGAGCGATCAAAGTCAGGCACCATGATGATTTGAAGTCCCCTCCTATAATATGCACAGAGGAAGATGCCTCTATAAGTATAGAAGCCATCTTTTCTAGTGTGGGGTCTGTAATTGGGGAAGTGCATAAATACTTCAAAGTAATGTCTGTTGGTACCCACATCCCCTAAACCCCGACATATGGTCCATTGGGGTCTGTCCATGTCCAGGTAACCTGGAATGGGTGAGTCTTTCTTATCAATATAGCCACCCTCCCTAGATCCAGAAGTGAATCCCACATGTGCCAGAGTGAGGTAGGCACCCCTACTAAGGAATGGGCAGTGTATCCCTCTCAAATGTGTTTCTTGAGTAGGGGCGTGGCCAAGCAAGATGTGCCATAGAGGAGCTCCTGTCTTGTTGATCCTAATCCTCCTATATCCTAGCTTTGCGCAGAGTTTTTGCACCCATAATATGGAGGGTGAGAACACCTGGAGACACTGGACCCCTCGATCGCACTGCTGAACACGACCCCAGCACTCGGAGAGTAAGCGGCGCACGGGTCCCGGTGAGACGAGGCCTGTTGACGTACGAGGCTGGTGCGGGACTGAGTGCCTGTAGGGCTGGGATGAAATGGCTATGCGGCTGGTATGGAACAAAATCGAAATCGGGGAGTAAGTGCAAAATTCGGGAGACTTGCCCCAGCAACCAGGGTGCATTTTATGAAGAGCAGCTGAGACTGTGTGAGTGTTGACACACGGCTGTATCACGTGGGGGCGCCTAATGGTGAGCCTGAACTCAACAGTGTCGGATCAGAGACACCTGGGGCTTATGAACGGACACTAAAAGTATACCTGGGTGGGGTCCGGCTGGAGCGAGGTGGATTCTTAGTGGGCGCAGTGCCGGATATCGCTCCAGTGGTGGCGCAGAAGACAAAGGATTTCACTATGGTTAAAGATGAGCCCCAGAAGGGAGCGAAATCCAATAAGATAGTGCAATACACTGTCCCTGGCCCAGGGCCCGGAGTGCAGGGGCGAGGCAACCGAGCAGACCCGGAGTGGGGTGGACAGACCCAAGGCACGGCTGAAATCCTGGAGACCATACAGGGCTCCCGAGTGGCACTGTAAACCAAAATGGATACAATGGTCATGGAGATTAACCACTTGAGACTGGACCTACGAAAAGAAGCTGAGAGGGGCACAAGTACTGAGGAAGAAGTTGTCACACTGCACAAAAATGTTCATGACCTGCAGAGACAGTGGCGGTCTTACAGTCCAGTGCGACACAAAGAGAATGATGGCTAGAAGATGCTGAGGACACTCCAGAAGAAACAGTTCACGATTTCATGGCTTCCCTTAGCAGGCAGAGGGCCCATTTTGAACTATTCCTGGAGGACTGGATTGCCACTGCCCTTAAGCCTCAGCGGCTTTCCAAATTCTTTACCATTAAGCAAACCCACCAGGCACTTGGGCCCATGCCTGTTTAATTATAGCGGCAGCGAGGCAATACTCCAACATATACATATCCATAGCCCACTCCGCTATGAAGATAGACCTATCCAAATATATCCTGACTACACAAGAATGGTCCAGGATCTCCACAAAAGCTTTCTGGGGAACATTAAGTTCAGCCTGATGTTCCTGGCTAGACTTCACATCCAGCATGAAGGAGGGGTGCTTTTCTTCGACACTCCACAGGATGCAACAGACTGGATGGACTCCTTGGGCCTGGGGCAGATGGACCATAACCATCAATGTCGAGAACAGAGGCACATGGACTCCAGCGCTAATTTCGGAACCGAGGGGCGCCACTTCATCAGACGGGCACTCCTACTGAGCAAAGAGAGGAACATATTCTGGTCTGCTCGGGTGGCACATTGCAAGCTGCGGCTGGACACTTAGAGACACATAACCCCTACTCACCTTTGTGCCTGGTCTAGGAGACTCAAAGCGAAGGCACTGCAACAGGCTGAATGATCACTTGGCAAACTGTGTATGAACGGAGTTCTCCAACTGCAGGTAACGTTGTTGAGTGGGGTCTGGTGGTCTCCCGGGACAGAAGTGCTACGTGCTCGCCCTTGTTCATTTATAGACGTTAAAAACTGACAGAATGGGTGCACAACTGGTTGAGTTATTTTATATAAGATTAGGACAGTCCGGACACCACACCAAAGTGGATTTCTGAGCACCCCTAAGGGACTCACGACGAGCAGGGGTTTGGTGGTCTGGTTAAAATCTTCATGTGACTTTTTAGGTTATTTGTTGGGGTAGGTGGGATAGGGAAGGAGACTGGGGCGGGGTTTACTGCCGTCTTGACCCCTAGTTGTGCCGGGAGGGATTAGTGGCTGCTGCCTGAGGGTGGGTTTGCGGGGTAGGAATTGATGTCTTCTCTATATTATTGTTATGCTTTTTTCATGATTGAAATGTTATTCTTTGTTCAGTGGGGTGGAGAAGCTTCCATGCTCATGGGATACATATTATATTATCTTATTTTGCTTGCACATGCGCTCAGTAGCTGGCCGTTACTAAATGCCTTGAATGGAGGGTATGGGAACCAGGTATAAGTACGTAACATGGAATGTCTGTGGCCTGAATAATTATGTTAAACGTAATAGGGTGCACACATACCTTCGACGGTATGGGATATCGATGGCGTTCCTCCAGCAGACGGGGGAATTGTATTAAATATATAAAGAGAATGTGGTGGGGCAAGTCTATACCACTTCATACTCTAGATATGCCAGGAGAACCCTGATGTGGGTGGCCCCGGGGTCCCATTCAAACCCACGAGGGTGTGCCTGGATGCTGAAATCTGTTATGTTATACTAGAGGGCACTCTATATATCCATGATTTGTGTCTTATAAATGTTTATGCCCCAAATACTGACAATGGTACCTTTCTGGGTACGGTATTAAAGGCCACACAGATGTCCCCTGATGTTCAGGTTATACTGGCAGGAGATCTTAACTGCGCCTTAGATGGCATATTAGATAGAGCTCCCCCGCATGAACACCAAGCCCGCGTGGCTGCCACTATACAGCAGGCGCAGAGCAGTCTTGATCTGGTCGATATTTGGCATCAGCGCAACCCAGAAATGCACACTTATTCTTGCTACAACCGAGCAACAGATACACATAGCCGCCAAGACTATTTCTTTATACACACGACTGCAATCAATAGAATAATAGAGGTCCAGTACCTGGCCCGCTCCCTTTCAGATCACTCCCCACTTTTGGTCACATATTCATTGCAAAGGCATCCACCGAGAATACCACTATGGAGCTTACTGCTGATGCACTGACAGACCCGTTGTTCCGCAACACACTGTCCCCGGCACTTATGCATTATTTTGACCAAAGCTGGGAAATAGCAAGCAGCAGGGCCACCGAGTGGGACACTATGAAGGTGGTGGTCTGGGGGGATGTATGACGACCACAGTTGAGATCAGGCGTACCCTAGAAAGCGACCAGACACACCAGAAACTTGAATTAACAAAACTGGAGAAGCTGGTTTCTACAAATGCATTACTTATAAAAGACTGGGATAGACAGTGGCAAAAAGTAGGCGAATTATGGGACCAGTTAGACAAGCATAATAGGAGTGCAGGATGGAGGCACTGGTATCTGGAGGGAGATAAAACCAGGAATTTATTGGCATGCTTAATAAGAGCAGAGACTCAGTTACAACCTATTTTGGCAATAAGGGATCAGGGAGGCAAGCTAGTCTATACACAGCAGGCAATAAATGCACAATTCTGAGATCACCTTCGAAAGGACCCTCTGAGACGGGGTCATACAGACCCGTCTCTGTGTTAAATTTGGACCTCAAACTTCTTAGCCATGTGCTGGTGGTGAGACTGCTGCCCTATTTCCGGTAGTTAATACACGATGATCAACTGGGATTTATTCCCCGCAGAAATACGCTCCGTATTGTACGTCAACTTGCACAGGTTATGCATGCGCCAGAATTAAGGGAGGACCAATACGCTCTTGCTGTTCTAGATATTGAACAGGCCTTTGATTCTGTGAGATGGGAGTATGTGTGGCAGGCACATCAAATGATGGGACTAGGTACCCAGTTTGTGAATTGGATCCAATTATATACAAATCCATGAGCGAGAGTACGTATGGGACATTATGTTTCAGCAGAAATAGTCTTCCAGCGCGTCACATGGCAGGGATGCCCATTATCCCCATTAATTTTTGCCCTTGTAGAACAACCATTGGATTGTTGTCTTATGTGTCCCTCGGTGGATGGGGTATAAGGACAGGTACAGATGATGCCATGGATGATGCCATGATATACTTGAGACAGCCAGACCTATCTGTCCCAATACTCCTAAAACGTGCTGACTGAGTTCTGGGAATTCTCTGGTTTATTGATAAATAGGACCAAATCCCTTCTGTTTCTGCTTGGTCAACTCGCAACAATGCCTGTGGAGTGGCTGCCGTGGTCAGGGTTGCCCTGAACGGTTGATAAAGTCCGTTACTTAGGGATACACATCATGCAAGATGAACAGCAGTTCTATGAACAAAATATAGGTAAGGTAGTAGAAGGCTTGCGACATTCTATTTGGTTTTAGAATACATTGCATCTATCTTTGATGGGTAAGATAGCTCTCATAAAAATGGTAATATTACAGCAGTGCTTATATGTAATGCAGGGAACCTTCTACGAACTACCTGGGAGTGTCTTCCGAGATTTGTACTTGCTCTTGGTGGCCCTCCTCTGGAATGGTGGAGATGAAGGGTAGGTCTTACCACGTTAAAGAGAGAATCGGGCAAAGGGGGAATGGAGAGACCAGATCTGGAGTTGTAATACCTGGCAGCCCAACGACTAGTGTAACAACTAGTGCAGTATACTGGCTAGACGGGGAACCCAACTGGGAGAGGTCCTTGTTAAGTGGCATGCATGATGGATACCAACTTGGCGTGCTCTTGATGAATGGTAGGGGACTGCCTCATAGTTTCCTTCATCTGATCCGCCTGATGGCGAGGCTTTGGGAGAAGGTGGTAAAGCAGATAATAAAACAGGCGTCCTATGCCACCGACCTGGACGTCTGGATTTTACGTCCCTTTGACCAGATAGCTCAAATAATGTCTGTTGAGAAATGGTAGGAGGGAGGTTGTCTGATGCTGTCTGATCTGTACCCAAGGGGTAGATCCATTACTTTACAAGACGCAATGGAAACGTTTGCCTTGGGTCCAGGTCAATTACTATGCTGTCAATGGCCGGGCGGTCAAAGATTGTAACACACCTATACCGAGCGCTACATACAGATAGACAGATCAAATCGTTGTGGGTAGGAGAGACATGGCATTGTCTCAGCGATGAACCTCTCTCCCCAAGGATTGGTTCAGAATACATGCGGTGGTCAGGAGGGTGTCGGTAAGTGCTAGGTTAAAACAGATCCAGTATAATTGTATACATATGACCTACTTGACCCTTCAATGGCTGCATGCAATATAGCCATCACGGGACTCTCATTGTCCTAGATGCAAAGTCATAGAGGCTGATTTTCTGCATATGGTTTGGCACTGCCCTAGGAGGCCCCCTCCTGGCTCAAGATCCTGGCACAGCTTAACCATGAAACGAGATGGGACGTACCGCATATCAATCCATCAATCAGACATTTGTAGAGCGCACTACATACCCGCGAGGGTCTCAAGGCGCTGGGGGGCGCTACTGGTCAAACAGCCAGGTCTTGAGTAGCCTCCTGAAGGTCAGCAGGTCTTGGGTCTGTCGTAGGCTCAGTGGGAGGGTGTTCCAGGTCTTGGCGGTGAGGTGGGAGAAGGATCTCCCGCCGGTGGTTGTTCTTCGGATGATTCCTAGGTGCTTGCTGGGACTATTCCTTGAGGACCCGAAGCGAAGATTAAGCAGGCGCTTCACTGTATTAAGCCTTACGGTGGCAAAGATGTGTATAGAGATTCACTGGATAGGCCATCGGCTCCTGACTAGGGAAGCTTGGGAGAAGGACCTGCTGGAATGGGCAGGAGCAGAAGAAGCACACATGAGAAGGACCAGGAAAGATGAGAAGGTTCAGATGCTTTACTTGCTTGGGGCGCGATGATTCAGGCATTCCTTGAGCCCTCTGATCGGACACAACCTATGCCTAACCAGTTAAGGGACATGGGGCATTGATGCAGGCGAGAGATTGGACTGCGAGAAGCCTCTGCCCTAATCTGTAGTGCAGCCACATTTATACCCACTGAAAGAAATCAGTGCAAACTAAATGGCAATCTCACAAAACGTGGGGATTGTTACCTGCATGGAGGCTTCAGGAGGGAAGGTAGGTGAGGTGGGATCAGGGTGTTAAGCAAAAATATTGTTTCATTTGACTGTTTTTACATCTTTATTTTGGCACTGCTCTTTAACACGATTGACTGATTGTATCCTATGCGATGATCATAAATGCCAACAAAGAAAATCTTTCAAAAATGCATTTCTTGAAGCAGGACCACATCTGGCCGAAGTCTGCTTATGTATTGTGTCACCAGTCCCCGTTTCACCTTGCTACCCAGACCATTAAAATTCCAGGACATTACAGAAAAGTGGGTGTTTACTGAAGGTCTACCCTGCATCATGGATGGTTATCATATCTACAGTTAGATGGATGTCTTCCCCTAGGACTGCACACTACATTAATAATTCTGCCTCTCTTAACCAACAATATGACAAAAATGCAACAAACCCCAACATACATCCCTCCAACCCCCTCTGCCCTCCCACCAGATATTGCGAGCATCCCCCTGGAGACCAACCATAACTACTCGCAGACAAGATCCGAGAGGTCTGTTGTCCACCCATCCGTCTATTGCTAAACACTACAAACTTAAAAAGAATCCACAGTCAAGCTCCTTTCACTTCTGGTACACACCGCACACACACCAAACAAACAAACTAACAAATGGGGGCCCTCCAGAAAGCCGCAACCACCGACCAAACATTGAAACTTAATCGCCCATAAAGTGTAGCTCCTTGCGGCCCTACCAGACCCCAGCAATAAGCCCAACCAGACCCCAAAGATCAGCGATCTACAGGATCGCTGATCTCTCTATGCTCCAGTTCAGGCTTAGATGCTGCTCCATCACAGCTGCAGGCCCCATCATCCTCCGTCGTCTGCAGAATGTCGCATCATTGTTGGCCATCAAGGAAGGCTGGCTCCCTGGTGAAGCACTTCTCCCTCCGAGTCCGTCGACCCCTGCCTCCAACACGGCTACTGTACAAAAACAATGGGGTGACCCTGTGTCACTCAGAACCTGGGTATGTATAAAGAAAGCTATAAATGGTTCTGTCGGATAAGACAATTGCTTTTACACGCACGAGAACTTAATCATGAGGAAACCATTTAAATACTTGAAATACATTTCTTTACAAATTGAAATTGGAACACAAAGGACAAACTATTTTGACAGAGAGGTAAGTTTTTACTTTTTCTCTATAGATCATATATTCTTATAGGGCTGTCAAAGATTGAAAAACATAAGTGACATGGAATGAAGTGACATAAGTGAATCAGTGTTATTTACATATTAGTGAAACAACAATACAAAAAGATATACAGAAAGTAATGATGGGGTCTGACCAATTCTGCTAGCAACCTAGTGTCTCTGGTACAAGCAAAAGAGCTTAATTAGTATTCGGACCAGAAGACCTAATGGACTTGGACCAGTAAAGACGTCCCTGCAGGGCTCCCCCACCTACTTAATTAGGCCTTTAACCATGGCTAAGGCCTGCCGCTGCAGAGCCTGTATGTGCTATTTTATACTGCCACTTTGACCTGGCGAGATAACCCTCTTGCCAGGCCTAAACCATCCATATGTATACATATAAGTCACCCCTAAGGTAGACAATGTCTAACCCACAGGGCAGGGTACAATGTATTTAAAAGGCAGGGCATGTACTTTTAAGTTTTACATGTCTTGATAATGAAAACTCCCAATTTCATTTTTCATTATTGCAAGGCCTAGCTCTCCATTAGGATTGCATCTTTTAAGTGTAATTCCCAATTGTGAAGAGATAGACTTTTCAAGTTTGGTGTCACTGGACTTACAATTTAAAATCACAAATTATGGTGAATTTGGATTTTAAACTGCAGTTTAGCAAATGGCAATTTTAGAAAGTTGGCATTTACTTACTTTAGCCATTTGGTGCATGCTGCCTGTCGCTGTTCAGTTTGGGTTGGGTGACAACTGGGCTTTGTGTATTCCTCTAGATAGCCACACACAAAGGGAGCTTAGGTGTGTCTTGCTTGGCCTTCCTGGGAGATGGGAGGGAGAAACAGGGCACAGCCTAACACTTACACCGGAATAGGCTGTGTCCTGTCCACCCCACAAAGGGCTCCATATCCCCCTCCAGTGAGTCTGAAGCCAAGGCAGGAAGTGTTATATTTTCCGAAGGTACCCAAATATAGGCCTGGGTAGTCATCTAACCTTTCATCTACATTTACCCTGCCATTGAGATACATAACCGTCCCTGTGCTGACTTTTTGCCTAGTTAGGTATTTGCATAAAATATCATGTGGTTTTCCCCAAATCTTCCCTTATTTATTATGCATAAGGATTCTCAGAATCAGAGCAGGATTACCATCTCTGCATAATAACTGTGTATAAGGTTCATCACTATTGTCATCCGTGGCTGACATGACACGGCAAGGTAGATCCCCTGGGGATACCTTTTGGGTATATAAACACCACATCTTTGCTAGGCAAAGGAGAGGAGAAAAACTTCCATGCTGACGCACTGACACGAGACGCTGAGGTTCCTGCACGCAGATACTCCAGCACACAGTGGTTTGACATCCCTCGCGGGGTGTCCATTCAAGACCAAGACGGGGTCCTTTATTCTCTCACACCAGGTAATGGGTTTGGCTCTTTCCTCTGGGAATTCTTGGCTATACACCTACATACATGCTAGGTACACTTAGGTACATATAGTGAGGGTTAGCATCAAAGGAGTACGCATTTTATTCTCATGTATATATATGCTTGCATAAACTCTACTGTTTTAGCACTATGGTAGAATACTACCACCTATTTACTCTGTTGGTGCCTACAAACGTATATATCTGTTTCTGTCTTATGGTTGTTGCAGCACACGTATTTTACACTCGAATGACACTGGCTCAATAAATACTTATTGAAAACGTCCCCATCGTTTATTCTGTGTATCTCTCTGAGACATAGTGAGCATGAGTGACTGAGCGAAAAGTACTGTACAGTTTCCATGATTCTGAGGGATCAGGGTTGTCATGTTCAATAGTTGCTAGAAACTATTCACTCCTTGGTAAGAGGAATGCATAGTGGCACTGTGAGCTAGCAGGTCTACAGACTAACCTATCCTGTGGGGGTATCTGGAATCAGTCTGGATACCAATCCCATAGTTTACCTTGTCTAATCGCGCAGATCATATATAGATTTATAGGAACTACACGACATGGCGCCGCCACCGTTGGTTTGGTACTTATTTAACAGTCAAATCTGAGTAGTTCAGTCCTGCTTTCTCAGAGACTCCTACTCACATACACCCAGAGACGTCTGTGGTGGGAAGGGATAAATCCGCCACAGCTGAGTAGGCATATCCTATGTTTTGGCTGTAGGTTTATTCAAGCTTGAAGGATAATAGTTCCGTATTGTGCATAAAACCTTATCTCATTTTCCTTGAAACTCTGTCAACGTCTGTCGCAGAGAACGCTGCATTACAAGCAAATGCAGAAGAAGCTGAACAAGGAGGTGCTATAAACATTTAAGAAAATGTCAGAACTGCCCTTACTTTAAAATTAGCAGAATTTGGAGTAACAGCAAGAGGTGGGACTGTAACCTTCATGATTGAGGCACACAAGTCATACAGGACAGAGGTATTCTATTCGTGGGTCAAATTCCCACCAGCAGATGCACGCACAAATACATTTCATTCATACACTGAAGATGAAACACCTGATGAATACTGTCCATATAAAGACATTGAAGTTCACCTAACAAGAGCACATAAACTGGTTTAAAGGTGCTCTCCCACACACAACAGATAAAAGTGAGACTAGGTCCGCTCAGCAGAGACGGAGCGACTTGGCCGGTCCTAGCGGCTTACACACTGCATCCAGACATTGACACAATGCCAGTAGCAGACTTACGTCCACTACACAAAGAAGAAATAAAACTTTACAGAAATTTAACACAGTTCGTTATGAGAACTCTCACACTTCAACCAACAAGAGTTACACCAGCAGGACAAATACAAGGAACTAAAATAACTCCACAAACACTGAACGCAGTTATGGGTAGAATGCTTTTTGTCTTGCTTTATGTACAAAACTTTAATAAACAGATCAAACCTGCCTTTTCCGACCTCGTTCCAGTATCACTAAAACACTCATATGCACAGGAGTGGGCGGTAGCACTTGCTCCAGTATTGTATCGCAACCATGTAGGGTGGGATGCTGAGTCATCTCACCATATAATCCCAGTAAAAACTACTCCAACTCCACAGAGACAGTACCCAATAATACAAGAAGTGAAGAAACAAGTCAGGAAGATCTTAGACCAACTTAAATGCCAGGGGGTAATAGAAAATTGTACCTCTCCAATGAATCCTTTGTTTCCCGTAATGAAGCCTGACAATTCATACCGTCTAGTTTTGGACTACAGACATTTGAATACATGCACAAAGACATTTGCAGTACAGACTGCACACAGTGCCGCATTACTGAATAATATTGTGCGGAAAAAATACAAAACAACACTAGATATCTCAAATGGATTTTTCTGCCAAAATATAGCGCCTGAAAGCAGGTATTTGACAGCATTCTCAGCCTTGGGCTCCCAGCGTCAATTCTGTCGACTGCCCAAAGGGTATAAGAATAGCCTCGGGTTGTTCTCAGCTAGGGTAACAGAGTTACTTCAAAATTTTGATGAGGAGGCATTGTCCTATGTAGATGATATTTATCTGACGGATGGTGATTTATTGGATCATTTAACCAGGGTGAGCAACATAATTTTGGGATACACCTCTGAGGGCTACAAATTCAACTTTAAAAAAATCGAAAATAGCCCACCTCAATGTCCTATTTTTGGGATACGAGTTATCAAATGAAGGAAAAGCCTAGCAGCGAACTTTTTAGAAAAGTGCGCGCTGCTCCAACCTCCAAACACTCTGAAAAACTTACAATCCATATTGGGATTCCTAAATTTTGGCAGAACATACATTTTGGATTATGCAGAAAAAGTGAAACCTTTCTACAATTTAATCAGACCTGATATTTCAGTTCGACATTGGACACAGGAACACACAGATATCCTTCGTTCCTTACGAGCTGACATGATAGCTTCCAAACACCTACACACAAGAGTAAATACCACAAATTTGGTGATCCGTGTAATCGCGGGTCAATCAGGAGTACACTTACCTAACCTTCAATGAAGGCAAAATGGTACCCATAGCATATAAATCGCATTTGTATACAAACGCTGAAATACGTTTTGCTTCTACAGAAAAAAATCTGACAACAGTACAGACTGCTGTAGTGAGAGAAAGAGCACTGGCTCAGGGGAAACGAATAATTGTCATAAATCCAGTACCGGCCTTAGAGGCTGTTACAAAGACAAGTGTTCCAAATGCTAAAGCTTTACATCCTCAATGGATACAATGGGCTAATTCTCTCACTGCAACAGATGTAGACTACAAATTTGATTCTACATTAAAAACCCAAGCATTCCTGCAATACGAACAAGAATATCCTCTCCCGAATAAAATAATGCCTCTTGATCAGTATGAATATATTATTTACACTGAAGGATCTGCTCAGCCTGCCATAGGGAGTAAACAGCAATACAGCGCAACTTGTGCGATTGTAAGGGATGTATGCGGGAAGGCAAGTTCCATCCTAGCAGTACGAAGACACAGTCTCTAGGAGACTGCACGGCACAGCTGGCAGAATTAAAAGCCCTGTTACTGGCACTAATAAATACGGATCTGGAATTCCCCACACTTATAGGGGTCGATTCCGATTCGGGCCGGAAATCTCTCCGACCGAGCCGGACCCGGAGAGATTTCCGACCGATCGGACCCGTGCAGTCCGACCGAACGAGTACGATGCGGCCGTATGTTATCGGACACGAGTCGAGTCGGACTCCCATTGAACTCAATGGGAGCCGGTCGTACAACGCGTACGCGGGCTCCCATTGCCTCAATGGGTGCGAGGCGGACAAGGGCGCCTCCTGCAGCGAGTACGCCGCGAAGCGCTCGCGGCGTACACGCACAGGTAGGGGGACCCTTGGGTCCCCTGTGTGCGCCTCGCACGGGTACGGCGTACAGGGGGTCCGACACGGACCCCCAAAGTACGGCTCCGACAGCTCGTACGAGCCGGAGTGCGCGGCTCGGTCGGACTGCTCGCGGCGCGCATCGTACTTACCCGGCCGGGAAACGTCTCCATTGCGCGGTGCGAATCGGGTCCGAGCGAGTCGGTCGGAGCGGTTCGAGTCCGAGCGAGTCGGTCGGAGTTGTCGGGACGCCCGGACGAGTCGGTCGGCGACCCGCATCGTACTCGCTCGGCCGGACCCGCGTACGGTTCGGTCGGGAAACAGGCTTTCGCATGGCTTTTTCCCGACCGAATGGTATTGGGTCCGCCTCCGACCGAGATCGGAATCGGCCCCATAGTGTGTGATTCAGTTTACTGTGTCCAGTCTTATAATGAATATCTTCACTACTGGGGTCAGAATGTGTTTAAAGACTCAAAAGGTTGCACAATAAAGCACAAATTGTTTTGGGAATAAGTGGCAGAGCTGAAAAAGACTTGCCGAGTGCTCATGTGATATACACACACTGAGTCATCAACGTGATGGCGTTCACGTTGTAGGGAATTTATTGGCTGATGAAGCCGCCAAGGCGACAGTGCGAACTGCTGCCATAGCTGCATTCACTCGTTCTAGCATGAGACTAGATGGACAGATAGTGGTAGCTGTCATCGCTTCAGGCAAAAACAGCTCAGCTGTGCCAAAAGGCTTTCCACTCAAGTACTCCTACAAGTTAGATGCTCAAAACATTCCGTATGCTCAAATTCCAGGAGTGGGGGATAGAGTAATACCAAACATGGATCGCAGATTAGGTTTAATTCTAGCTGCACACGAGGGTCTGGGTTCACCACACGCAGGTATTACTGCAACTGTTTCATTACTGAAACAACACTATTGGTGGCCTGGTCTAACGAAACAGATAAAGGCGTTTGTACTTAAGTGCAACATCTGTCAGCAAATGAAGGGTTTGACCGTAGCACGTCCAATGCAAACACCACTACTGATATCAGACAAACCTCTCTCATGTGTCTATTTGGACCACTGTGGCCCCTTACAATCAGATGTCAGCTACAAGTACATCTTGGTGGCAGTGGATTCATGCTCTAGATTCCTGTGGGTTTGGCCTCAGCGCTCAGCTGACGCCCGAACAGTTATAAAGGATTTGCGAGTCTTCATAGGGACATACGCAGTTGGCACATTACATTCTGAGCGTGGCCCTGCGTTTAGCTCTCGGGCTTACAAGGAAGCCATGGGAAGTTTGGGTGTTGCATTGAGGTACTCATCTCTGTATCATCCCGAATGAAATGCGATAGTGGAGAGGAAGAACCGGAACTTAAAGCAATCCTTAACAGCAAGGGTATTAGACTCGGGTGGTAGTTGGGTCAATCACCTATATGGGGTCCAGAGGGCACTTAATAACATGCCAAGAAGTTCCCTAGAGGACGTACTCCTTATGAGGTCCTATTTGGGACGAGAATGTGGGTACCTGACCTCGACTGCGGCAGCACAGTGGCTGATGTAAAACCATTTGAAATCAATGAACGATTGGCTGTTTTACAGGAACTCAATGAATTCCAGGCACTACAAAACAACGTCCAAGTAAAACGCACCGCCACTGGGGAAGTAAAAACAGTACCAGCAAGACCTGTCTGGGTCCCAAAAGTCGGGGATCTGGTCAGGGAAAAGATTGTGGACAAGAAAGAATTTGGGCCATCATACAGAACAGCTGTACCTGTCCTGGCTGTCGAAGGAACAATAACAGTACTTCTTCCGCCTCTTTCTGGGAAAAAGAAAAGAGATTCGTCTCCATTGATCTGATCAAACCACACTGTGTGGCCGATACTGAATAGTAGGCCGCGTGGGCTCCTGGGTAGCCGTTGATCTCCTCTCGCTACCATACAGGAAGTTCAGACAGAAAGATTTATAACATTAGAAGAGTCTACAATACGAAGTAATGGAGTTACCAACAATGAAATGGAACTCGTTCCTTTTGAAATTGAACAACAACAAAGTAAATACGAAACAGAATTAGCAATTTGGGCTAACACAGATATCTACATCAACATGCCTCGTCATGAGACACCTGCAGTTCAAAACCTGCTGAGCCACCAAAGATAGATCGAACTGCATCTGGCTACTTCATCGATTTTGATGCCTTTTCTCTTGATCCAAGTGAACCTAAGTCACCGCCAGCTCCAGTTTCCCGTAAAAAACAACTTCATGATTTCTACCTTAGGCTGAAAAAGACTTACTTTACTTCACCATGGCTACAGCTCTGGATAGCAATTGGTCTACTGATCCTAGACCTATGGATAGGTTTGGTGACTGTCTTTTCCTTGCTCCTAAATGGACATTACATCCAACATCGCTCTGCAGCACAACATGTGAACTTGGTCCTGAAACCACATACGTCATCTCATCGTGAACGAAGAGAGCTGTCCTTTGTGAACATTACAGCAGTTCCTCGTACTGTAGGAATAGTATGGGACAGAGTTTCATATGATGTATTTGGTCCCACTGAACTTTTGAAAATACCGCATATCTAAACTTTTTTGAATAATATCATTACCTCCAATACATCCTGTGATGATTGGGATTTTGAAATTGTGAATAATATGCTGTCTGATTTAGAACGATCTGCTGCATTTTCAGGAAATTCAATATTTGATGGTACATCCAATTTTGACACCATGTATTGTTATCAACATTATGGTCATCAGTTTTTACATAAAACCAGTATCCCACGTGATGTTTTCACATACCACCAATGGAAACATTGCCCAACACCACTGAAAGGTAGTTCACAAACATTTGCACAGAAGTTTGCTTATTTTACTGGGTTTAATACTTCATTCCTGACCTCATATTACTATAAGGTTGAACCTACACCTGCACAGAAAAATATGCTAACAAACACTAAACAGATTTATTCAGCATCCTTTATTTCCCAACTGTCTGAACAGGGTTTCGAATTATGGAAGGACACTATTGACGTAAAATCAGTCTGGGGGACTAAAGAATGGCAAGTTCAGGGAATTGAGGCCTTGTTTAGAGCAAATGTATGACAGAATATCGACGGACAGAAAATCGACCTGCAAAAATATCGACACAGAAATATAGAAGTAAAAAATATCGAAGTCCAATCTACATAAAGGTAAGTACAAAAATATCGAGAAAAAAATATAGTTGTCAAAAATATCGAAGTTAAAAATATTGTTTTTTTTAAATGTTTTAATAATAATGTAAAATTAAGTAAATAATACATATAATTAAAATAAATATAGTTAAAAATATTAAAAGATATTTAAAAATAATAACTAATACATTAAGGGGTCGATTCCGATCTCGGCCGGTAGGGCTCCGAATCGGATTCGGCTTTACCGGATCCGATTCGGATGCCCTGTTTCCGGGCGAGCGAGTACGATGCGAACGTACGCTGAAATCGCCGACCGACTCGTTAGCGGGACCCAACCGCTCCGACCGACTCGCACGGACATGACCCGCACCGCGCAATGGAGACGTTCCCCGGCCGGGTAAGTACGATGCGCGCCGCGAGCAGTCTGACCGACTCGCGCCGTCCGGCTCAAGAGAGCAGTCGGAGCCGCACTTTGGGGGTCCGTGTCGGACCCCCCTTTACGCCTAGCCGCGCGAGTCGCACACAGGGGGGACCCTTGGGTCCCCCCTACCTGTGCGTGTACGGCGCGACCAGCTTCGGCACGCGTACCCGCTATAGGAGGCGCCCTTGTTCGCCTCGCACCCATTGAGTCAATGGGAGCCCGCGTAAGCGTTGTGACGACCGGCTCCCATTGACTTCAATGGGAGTCCGACCTAATCGAGTCCGATAGCATGCGCACGCATCGTACTCGTTCGGTCAGACTGCTAGGGTTCGATTCGGTCGGAAATCTCTCCGGGTCCGGCTCGGTCGGAGAGATTTCCTGCCCGACTCGGCCCCTTAATGTTAAAATAAATTAAACATATACATATAAATTAATATATATACTTACTCCACATACTGCAACAGTAGAGAAAGTGTTGGATAGCGTAGGGGTAAAAATTACTATTCCCACTCCAAAGAATGCAACAGTAGGGAAAGCGCTGGATAGCGTAGGGGTAAAAATTACTATTCCCACTCCAGAGAGTGCAACAGTAGGGAAAGCGCTGGATAGCATAGGGGTAAAAATTACTATTCCCACTCCAGAGATGCAACAGTAGGGAAAGCGTTGGATAGCGTAGGGGTAAAAATTACTATTCCCACTCCAGAGAGTGCAATAGTAGGGAAAGCGCTGGATAGCGTAGGGGTAAAAATTACTATTCCCACTCCAGAGAGTGCAATAGTAGGGGAAGCGCTGGATAGCGTAGGGGTAAAAATTACTATTCCCACTCCAATGAGTGCAACAGTAGGGAACGGGTTGGATAGCGTAGGGGTAAAATTACTATTCCCACTCCAGAGAGTGCAACAGTAGGGAAAGCGCTGGATAGCGTAGGGGTAAAATTACTATTCCCACTCCAGTGAGTGCAACAGTAGGGAAAGCGCTGGATAGCGTAGGGGTAAAATTACTATTCCCACTCCAGAGAGTGCAACAGTAGGGAAAGCGTTGGATAGCGTAGGGGTAAAAATTACTATTCCCACTCCAGAGAGTGCAATAGTAGGGAAAGCGCTGGATAGCGTAGGGGTAAAATTACTATTCCCACTCCAGTAAGTGCAACAGTAGGGAAAGCGCTGGATAGCGTAGGGGTAAAAATTACTATTCCCACTCCAGAGAGTGCAACAGTAAGGAAAGCGTTGGATAGCGTAGGGGTAAAAATTACTATTCCCACTCCAGAGAGTGTAACAGTAGGGAAGCGCTGGATAGCGTAGGGGTAAAAATACTATTCCCACTCCAGTGAGTGCAACAGTAGGGAAGCGTTGGACAACGTAGATGTTAAAAAAACATACTTATAAATGAAATAAATATTGTAATTAAATAATGATTGATTAATAAATTTAGAAAAAAAAACCTACAAATATATCAAAAATAATAATTACTTTAATAATATTAAATACTTCCCACCCTATTCCCCAATAAACACACAACACACTCCACATAAAATTTCACACAATTAAATTAATTTTCAATTAATCAATTAATAAAAATTAATTTGCAATTAATAATTAAATAAAAAAATGTCAATAACAATAAATAATATGTAATAAAAATTAATAACCAATTAATAATTAATTAACAAACTAATTAATTAGCAATACCAATAAATAATATTTAATAAAAAGTAAGAACAAATTAATAATTAATTAACAAAAATTTTAATTATTAATACCAATAAATGCTATTTAATAAAAATGTAATAACTAATTAATAATTAATCAACAAAAACTATCAATACCAATAAATAATATTTAATAAAAATTAATAACCGATTGAAAATTAATTAGCAAAAAAAGTATTAATGCTAATAAATGATATTTAATAAAAAGTAATAATTAATTAACAAAAATGTCAATACCAATAAATAATATTTAATAAAAATTAATAACCAATTAAAAATTAATTAACAAAAAAATTAATTAGCAATACTCAATTTTCTTAATTAATTACTTAATTACAAATAATTTACTTACTACCCTATTTCCCTAAAAACACACAACCCACTCCAATAATAAATTAATACAAATAAAATAATTATCAATTAATAATAATTAATTACCAATTAATAATTAATTAACAAGAAATTAATTATTAATAACAATAATTAGAAATTAATAATTACTTAATAAAAATTAAATTACTTCCCACCCTATTCCCCTATAAACCCACAACCCGCTACAGAAATAAAACACAAAATTTAATTAAAATAAATTAATAATTCCTAAAAATTATTATTTAATTTACTATAATTAAATTACTTCCCACCCTATTCCCCTATAAACCCACAACCCGCTACGGTACTAAAACGCAAAATTTACTTTTAAAAAAATTACTAATTTCTAAAAAATTTATACATATATTTAAAAAAACAGTACAATACTTAACAAAAAATATAGAACACATACATATTAAATACATACTAAAATACATAACACTCATATAAATATCGATATTATTAACATCGATAATTTAACTATCGATATTACTAACATCGATATTTGCAACATCGATATTTCTTACCTTAACTTCGATATTCTGGTTGTAGATATTCTTGACTTCGATATTTTGTCCCTACGATATTTAAAACTCGATATAACTGTGCTTCGATATTTAAAAATCGATATTTTGACTGTCCACCGTTTAGAGCATGCCTCATTCCACAGCAAATCACCTTTCTGAACGATACTGTGCAACAGACTTCGTGTCTTGGGTTAGCCAAGAACAAGGATTTGAACTCACCTCGGATTCCTCGCCTTTACATTTTGAGGGATGGCAAAACTTTACTATACATGGTGAGGATACACTAGATGACATCAAACATAAAGTTTCATACAATTCATCCCACCCCAATTGGAAGGAATGGTTAGTTTGGCCTTCAGACACGAATATGTGTCAAACAAGATTCAGGGGTACCACCGAACGGTTTAGTATCCATAGGCCGGACCAACGCTATGTACAACGAGAACATCCGGGTGGTGACATCATACAGTGTTGGGAAGTTATGCCTCGATTGGCTAAAAACCTTGACACTGTCCCAGGTGAAACAACTCTTGTCCTTACTCTCTGAAGATGTGGATTTAAGGGATTTCTTGCTAGGTCCCCGAAAGCCACGTCGTAAACGCTTCTTATATGCCATTTACAATGAAATTTGAAAAGTCTCTCAACAGGAAGCTGCAGAGAGACTTCGTAGAAATTGACAGAATTAACCTAGGCTTGGCAGTGGTTGATAATGGTATGACCACACTAACATCTAGGATTTATTCACTGGGCAACATTGAATCTTCGGCTATAGATACTGGAATAAGATCTGTCCATTCTACAACATTGGCAATCACAGTTATGTTCTATTATGTCAGTAAGCTGGACGCTACAATCCTTGCGCTCTGGTTATGTGCCCTGGCGATACATCAACAGTACGTCTCTTTTCTCTGCATATAATTTGACTGAAAGGCAGATGACAATGGCACAAAGGGATGCAAAATATACAATGCTGCACATTGAAAAATTAGACTAATTACCTTTTACAGTGGCAGAGTCACCTTCCACGGAATGGTTAATTCATGGTCATTAAACGTTGCCAGTAACAACTTTTCAATTTCAGTATTACCTACAATACCACCAGGTAGGCAGGTATGAAGTGACGGGTAAGGAATACATCCATGAATCATGAGAATTACCATATAGCTTTATATGCAGGAATGGGGACACAAAAGTATTTCTCAGCGGTACAGACTGCTATACTCGTTAAGTGGGACTCTAATATGTCAGGATATTAGGCTTCACGGGGCCTGTAATGGTTCAGTTGCAAACTTATCCTGTCATTTGAAAGGGTCTCTGGCTGCCGTGATTACTCCAGTATTCAGGCTGCTCTCGAATGGGAGTTACTTAATGCTGAGTGATCAGGGTTGCTGCGGGATACTTCCAGGCATCACATATCTAGTCACTGTAAGTTCTAGGGTTACTTGTTGTATGCAAGTATTGTTTCCACCCGACCCACACAGTCAGGAGGCGCCGCTTGGCCTTCATTGAATGTTTCCTTTTTACGGTTTGATTCTCTGAGCCGACCTAAAGCCATGCTTTTGCAGAAGGATGTGCCCTAAACCTCAGCCCAGAGACTCTTGATCTCCAGGTTGCAAGGTCCTCAGCTGAGATATAGGCACTAGTAAGGACGAATTTCCCGCTCCATTTCGGAGAAATGGTACATTGCATCTTTAACATGTCTGATACAACAGGAATTGTCCACCTATTTAAGAACATAGGTTCTGGACTGTTAAGCACCTTTCAGACAGTCTTCGGAGTGATTCCAGCATTCATACACTCTGGGGTCGATTCCGATTCGGGCCGGAAATTTCTCCGACCGAGCCGGACCCGGAGAGATTTCCGACCGAATCGGACCCGTGCAGTCCGACCGAGCGAGTACGATGCGTCCGTATGTTATCGGACTCGAGTCGGTCGGACTCCCATTGATGTCAATGGGAGCCGGTCGTACAACGCGTACGCGGGCTCCCATTGACTCAATGGGTGCGGAAGTCGGACAAGTGCGCCCCCTACAGCGGGTGCGCGGCGAAGCGACTCGCGCCGTACACTGCACAGGTAGGGGGACCCATGGGTCCCCCTGTGTGCGACTTCGCGCGGCTACGGCGTACAGGGGGTCCGACACGGACCCCCAAAGTACGGCTCCGACAGCTCTTACGAGCCGGACGGCGCGGCTCGGTCAGACTGCTCGCGGCGCGCATCGTACTTACCCGGCCGGGAAACGTCTCCATTGCGCGGTGCGAGTCGAGTCCGAGCGAGTCGGTCTGAGCGGTTCGAGCCGGGAGCGAGTCGGTCGGAGCGGTCGGGATGCCCGGACGAGTCGGTCGGCGATTTCGCATCGTGCTCGCTCGGCCGGACCAGCGTACGGTTCGGTCGGAAACAGGGCTCCGAATCGGATCCGGTAAAGCCGAATCCGATTCGAGCCCTACCGGCCTGAGATCGGAATCGGCCCCTAAGTATTTGGAAGAGTTTTTGGAGGGCTTCCGCTGATCCTGCTACGGATAGTTGGTATCCTGATTTTATTTTATTTGCTATGCAATAGACGTCTCAGATCCCAAAGAGGTGAAGAAAGCAAACTTGGAGCATCGTTGCCGTGAACGCATGGTACTCTATCTGAGCACACCTCGACTTTGAGAAATAAACGAGTATTGGTTCCTGTCATTCAGACCAGTCTGGATTGACTGCATCTTGCCTGTTCTCCGCTGCCTATACTGTGGACACGAATGTGTGTTGGATCTCTAACACTTCCATCGGTTGCGCCTCCGGATGTGAATGTATTACTGGACCCGTTAAAGGCCCACGTATTGCAGTGTCCTCAGCGTATTCCCATGTTGATGTCGGCATTCATAGAGCAACCACAGGATGCTTCAGCTCCTGCTGGACTGAACACCGGCTCTGCGGCAGACACACAGGCTCTGGATCTTTTAACAACTTCCTCGGCAAGGGCTGTGGGAAATGCAGATGATCACCTTTGCTCTACTGAAATGATTCATGAGGTGTTGATGGGACCGTCGTCTGCGAGTGCAGGCAACAGTAATGTTGCGTCTCCCACACAGGACACATAAACATTTGGCTCTCCGTGAGCTGGGAAAAATTTGGCCACTTTTCAAAAACAACCAAAATTGGAATTTTAAACAACTTCCTTTCTTGCTCTTGCTGAGCACTATGGCTTTTAGCCGTACTCGGTGACTCAAATGATATATAAACTATTTTAGAGGACTTTGAGATTTTACAATATTTAAAGGACCTTTCTATTTTTTAGAATTTTTACAGATTTTACATATGCTGTATTTTTAGATATTTTTACCAAAAACATTTTTTTTTAGTGGTTGTTATTTATGCTTGATTTATATACCTTTATTGATTAGTATATCGTCCAGTCGGATGAGGAGTGAGTGTTATGTTTTCTCATGTATACCAAAATAGGCCTGGGTAGTCATCTAACCTTTCACCTACATTTACCCTGCCATCGAGCTACATAACGGTTCCTGTGCCGACCTTTTACCTAGTTAGGTATTTGCATAAAATGCTGTGTGGTTTTCCCCGAAAGCTTCCCTCATTTATTATGCATAAGGATTCTCAGAATCAGAGCAGGATTACCATCTCTGCATAATAACTGTGTACAAGGTTCGTCACTATCGTCATCCATGGCCGACATGACACAGCGAGGTAGATCCCCTGGGGATACCTTTTGAGTATATAAACACCACATATTTGCTAGGCAAAGGAGAGGAGAAAGACTTCCATGCTGACACACTGACGCGAGACGCTGAGGTTCCTGCACGCAGAAACTCCAGCACGCAGTGGTCTGACATCCCTCGCAGGGTGTCCATTCGAGACTCTTTCCTAGGGGGATTCTTGGCTATACACCTACATACATGCTAGGTACACTTAGGTACATCTAGTGAGGGTTAGCATTGTAGGAGAATGCATTTTATTGTCATGTATATATATGCTTGCATTTACTCCACTGTTTTAACACTGTGGTAGAATTCTACCACCTATTTACTCTGTTGGTGCTTACAAATGTATATATCTGTTTCTGTCTTATGGTTGTTGCAGCACATGTATTTTACACTAGAATGACGCTGGCTCAATAAATACTTATTGAAAATGTCCCCATCGTTTATTCTGTGTATCTCTCTGAGACAAAGTGAGCACGAGTGACTGAGCGAAAAGTACTGTACTGTTGCCACGATTCTGAGGGATCAGGCTTGTCATGTTCGATAGTTGCTAGAAACTATTTACTCCTTGGTTAGAGGAATGCATAGTGGCACTGTGAGCTAGCAGGTCTACAGACTACCCTATCCTGTGGGGGGTATCTGGAATCAGTCTGGATACCAATCCCATAGTTTACGTTGTCTAAACGCGCAGATCGTATATAGATTTATAGGAACTACACAACAGAAGGGAGGACCTCTGTGCACTTCAAAGCTTTCTTTGAAGTCTCCTCACATAGTACGGGACCCCTGACACCATGATTTTAGTACACTTCTGGACCTGTGAAGACTCTGCCACAAAGAAGCACTGCTATGCTGCTAAAGGACTGCCACTCTGCTGGACTGTTGCTTTGTGGACTCTTGCCTTGCTCAGCTGCCCAGCTGCCTGCTGTTCTCCTAGCTGGGTGAGAAGGACTGGACCTGCATCATTTGAACCCAGAGTGACTCCAAGGGCTTGCTGGCTTGCCTCTTGTTGTGAGTCTCAGTGACATCAAAGACTTCAACTCATCCTGCTACAGCACCTGGACTTTGCTTGCTGAACGTCTTGCCCTGCCAAGTGGTGCCAACCCAGTATTGGGCACTTGGAAGTGGGTATAAAGTGCTACTTCTACCAGAACCCATGCATCCTCATCGGAACTGGCGCATCTCCGCCGTTGCGTGATTCGGAATCAGCGCATCCTCATCATTGCATGGAACAGACCCGGCGCATCGCCTCCGAAACCAGCGCATCGCCTTCGGAAACAATGCATTGTGGGAGCAGCAGCCACACATTGCATTCGGAATGAGTGTCTCGCACTTGGAACTGATGCATTGCTGCAGTTGAGTGAAGAAAATCGACACATCTCTTCCACTGTGTGGCTCGGCTTCGATGCATCACTTTTGACTGCACCTCACATCTTTGTTGACGACGATGCATCCTGGATCAAGGTACTTTGGTTCAGCGGGCCCAAGTGGGTCCCTGTATCTAGCCCGTGCTCCACCGCGGTCAGCCTGAATGTTTGACTTTGCCCCGGTCCAGCGCCACCAGATATCCCAATAAAGCGCTTATTGCTTCTTAGTGCTATTTTACATTTATTCTTTTAAAATTAATATCTCGACTTCTACTAATTGGATATTTGTCTTTTTGGTCTTGTTTTATTTATAAAATCATAATCTATTTTCCTAACCTTGAGTGGAGTCTTTTTGTGGTGTTTACACATTGCCTCTAAAGTTAAGCCTGACTGCTCTGTGCCAAACTACCAGAGGGTGAGCATAGGATAATTTAGGGTGTGTTGGGATTTACCCTGACTAGGATTGTGGTTCCTGCTTGGACAAGGTGCTCACCTCTGCTAACTAGAAACCTAATTTCTAACACCTTCTGTTTTGCCTCTGAACCATGGGGCAAGGCTGATCTTCACACTAAAACAGCATTTTTTGTGTGAGCACAGCTGATGACATCAAACTCTTTGCAAACATGGTACACTGCAATTTATTTTACCATTTGTGAACATTTTTACCATTTTTGCATTGCTGCAGATATTTATGCAGTGCTGTGCTGCCTGGGTTGGGTTGTTACAAAAACCCTGTACCAGCTAAACCATATTAAAAACAAGAAGGGTAATTTTTGGTGTTGTGGCCTAAATAAACATATTCAGACAGTGAAGATTGGAGGAACAGGAGTAAGCTTGTTAAGTGCTGATTAACGATATGGTACACTGGATGGTTCATATACCTGCAGCAGAAAGTGTCAAATGAATACCACAGTAGCATTACAATTAGGCCTGGGCGGTAAATTCCGCTCCGCTCGTGGAATTTTGGCAATTCCGCGTTCCACAGAGATCGCGGAATTGCAGAAAATTCCGCGATCTGCGCCGTAGCGGAATTTTTTCCTTGTTTGCGCTTTCAAAATGCGTGTTTGCGCGCGCGGGAGCGACTTACCGGGATCCCTGCGTTCGCCGACGAGTTTTCCTATCCGTTCGCGTGCGCCACAAGATTTTGGTAGCCGGCAGCGCGATCCCGCGAGAGTGTGCGATCGCGAACACGTCATTCGGACGCGCCATCGGACATCCACGTCCGCGAACAGGAAACACGCATCGCGAGCGGGCGGGACAAGTGAAACAAAATGGCTGCGCCAATTGGCGACTGCATGGGCAAGTTTGCGAGATATTTCCCCCCGAGCACGCAAACAGGGTCCCCGAACAGGAAAAACGCATCGCGAACGGGCGGAACAAGCAATTCCGCGTGCTTGCGGAATTCTGCATAGCTCGCGGAGATTTTTACCATTTCCCGGAACTTTGCGTAACGCGACTACGCAAATTCCGCCCACCCCTAATTACAATATAGAATAAGAAGGCAAAGCACAACATGACATCCCCTCGAGTTTAAAGATTGGAAAGTTGAAAGAAACGCAATATCTAAGATAAACATTCTATGGCAATAATAAACAAATTAGACTAATTTGTATGCCTACAATTGTGTTAGATAGAACTGGAAAAAATGTTGTATGCACAAAAAAATCATGAATATATTGGATTCTTGTTCACCCTTGTCCATATCACATCGTACATTTATTTTAGTTTAGGTCTGTTTTAAACCCATTAGAAATGTTTTTCCATCACACTTTACTGGTGTCTACTGGAAAATATACCTACTTCTAAAGCTGGACAACTATTTTGAAATATTTGTACACTATAGAATGGCTGTCGGCAAAAAATCTTTTCAAATATGTATGCAATATTGTAACTTCATCTCATGGACCAGCAAATGACAAAATGCCCTTTTCTGCAAACAAATAAGAGGATCTGCATAACAAGGGAAACGCAGAGGTTTGTATGAATAACTTTTTCTCTTGAGCTTCTGACATGTATCGGTCTTTGAGCACTTACCAAATGCGGCAAAAACCTAAACACGCTTTAGCATGCTTCACTGTTGCCCACTGCTTTGCTGCAATCTCTCCAAGATTAGCTGGAGGTGCTGCAGCACCTGACACAATTTTCCTGTGCGACTTCACTCATCTGCCCCTAGAGGTCACCACAGCTCAGACTTCATAGCACCAGTTTGAAGGATATAAAGAATAGCTTAGTGAGCCTCTGGACAGGAGTCACATGTGCATCTATGAAAGATATCAGCGTTGGAGAACTGGAGTAACAGTTATATAACTATTTCTTCTCCAGAACTGGATCTTGCGTAGAGCTGCATTTGTTTTTAATCTTTATTTTCAATTTCTTGTAGAAACATATAAACAGCAGAAATTGGGGTACAAGGCATACAGCACAACGGGTAATATTTGAATCAACATTGGAACAGTAAAATGACAGGCAAACAATTCCCAGAAACCCAAACATGGTGCGTGCACCCCTCTCACTCTGCCACAACATAGAGAGGAGAGGACAGGAGAGGTGTGGTGCAGCGGCCAGAGCAGCTGACACCGGAGCCACGGGCTCGCGGTTCAATCCCTGTCGCCGGCGGCAGCTCAACTCAGCATCATATGACTCTGGGGAATACCTCACTTAATCTCCCCAACAGCCCCCAGTGCCTGGATACCCCTAAGGGTGATAAGTCGCACTATAAAAATCTGAAATCACAACATAAGGTATTGAACTTCTATGGTGTTTCACCATTCCCCCTGTGTGTGTGTGTCCCCAACCCCGTTATCTTCTCCTTTGCTCTCACTATCTGTTAAGGCAACAGTGGACCCGTTCTTCAGTAAGGTGCCACAGAGGTCCCTCAAATTGCAAGATCATCATGTAGTTTGTCATCTCACCTACTAAGTTTCATATGAAACTCTCCTGCTAAGGCCCATTCCTGAATGTCTTTGTGCCAACGGTTGAAGTCGGGTAATCTCTGTCCCAACCATGTGATGGGTGTTCTGCGTTGGGCCAGAACTGTGCTAATTGAAGAATTTTGTATGCCACCTTCTTGCCTTTCTGACGCTTAACATTGCCTAGTAAGCATGACTGCAGAGCCAGCTCAAGGGGTAGAAGCACCGTCCTCTGCAAGTCAGTGACCACCAGAGTCCAGAAGCGCTGGACTTCTGGGCATAGCCATGCGAGATGTATGAAGCAAGCATCACCATTACCGCAGCCAGGACATCTGTCCAACCTAGTGGGGACATTCGTCTCAAACCTCGAGGGGTGAGGTAAGTCCTGTGTAAAAAATATAGTGGATCAGCTTGAAGCTGGCATTGCATGAGGCGCAGTACGTAAGGCTGTTTACACAAGTCCAATCCCTTCCTCCAGTGGAGTTTCCAAGTCTGTGTCCCAAGCCTCCCGTGACCGGGCGTGGGGGTGCCGTCGAGTCAGATCTCATGGCTTATATAGAAGCGCGATCAAGTGGTGACCAGAGCCGCAGGTTAATAGTATACTTAGAGTCTATGTAGGGTATGGGGCGGTGGGGTAGGAGGGCCAAGTTGCCCGAGCAATGTCCGCTAACCCGGCATGGTGCAGAAAGTGACTGGGTCCCAACGTAAATGTGGCACAATCCTCTTTGAATTATATGAAGGTCTCCCCTGAGTACAAGTCCCCAATAAGTTCACACCCTCCTTCGCACCACACACAGTAGCACATGTTGTTCATCATCTGTCGTATGGGTTTAAGTATCCACAGCAGTAGTTCTCTGTGGTACAGAGCCCTCTTCAATACCGAATGGGCACAGCGCTGTCACAGTGCGGCCGTGTGTCTAACTATGTGTGAGGCGTCCAGAGGGGTACCCGCACCCTCCATCAAATGTTCTGGTAGGTGTCCATTTGGAATCCTTCCCGCCAGCAGGAGTTTCTCGCAGTTATCTTCTGGGTCCAGCCATCTGGCCGCATGCTGTAAATGTGTGGCATAATTGTATAAGTCAAGTTCCGGGCCTCTAGGCTACCATCCTCATACAATCATGTAATTGCCGAAAGGGCCACTCTTCTACGTTTCTCCGTCCGCAGAAGGAAAGTGAGAATCGAGTCCAAATACCGAAAAACCTATGTTCGTGTTTGTGTGGCTATGAATTATTTACCTAGAAATCTTCCTCATGATCTGTAACCTGCCTTGCGGCTGCAAATATTCTTATCTGCATAATGAGTAATGTGTTTGTCAGTGTCTGCTTTGTAAACCCCAGGCACACCTATGATTAACCTTTGGACTCGTGCTACACGTACTTAGTCTGGTGTAAATGTATAAGAAACTTGTGAAGCCTTTGTACGTGGTTCACTCTTTCATGGTCATCTTAGTGCTGTGAAGTGGTGCACCTGCTCCAGCAAAATAAATAGGATTTTGGATCGTCAGTAGCCTTCGACTACTGGTTTTCTTTTGTATGTAAGTGGAATATTTGGAAAAGATAATAAGCCAATTTCCACAACTGGCACACCAGATGGGACCTCACCGAGGAACATCCAACAGCTTTGAGACTGTGGTCATAGAGGTGCGACCTGGGACCAACTGATCGTGGGGAACCCTGCATCAAGAAGACGTTTCTCAGCAGCTGCCACCTGAAGTCCCAAACAGGCCTCCCAACAACTGGATTTCCCCGGCAGAGGTCCCCTAACTGATTTATTGGGAAAAGGCGTTTCTCCTGAAAGCTGTCAGTCGGATGATAAAGGTGGACTACATATTAGTGAGATTGATCTGTTTCATTTTTCTGTTGTATGATTGTTAATTTAGAGGAATACAGATGATATAAAATGGGAACACTTTTACCAAGATGAAGAAATGCATTTCAATATGTTGGTGTTGTTCACTGCCTCATCAAATACTTTTTTGTTTGTGGCCAAGATGCTTATGTATAGTTACCCACCTGGTGGTCAGGACAATGTTAAGTAGCTTTCATTTTGCCCCCAGTTTTTCTTGCACCTTCTGACCACCATTTGAGTAGGAGGGAGGTGGACCAAATTGATACTTCCAGCCAACAGTTTGTGGCTGCATTGAAGTGTTTAATATTATTTTGGGGACCTAGCATAAATAGCTGGGAGATAGAGAGGCTAACTAGGGTGGTGGAAGCTGTAATAAATGAAACCTCAGTAGCATTAGCTAATATAACAGTGGAAATGCAAACCAACAGGCTTATGACTTTGCAGCATTGCATGGTTTTGGCATGATGGTTTTAGGGAATATTTACCCAATGGGGCTGGAAATTATTGATAATGGCTGTAATAGGCGGTAGTATATTGGCTTGCTGTATAAGTAAACAGTGCTTACCCATGTGTTGCGGCATGTTAGCTTCTGCTTGCCACCCCACCCCAACAGCCATACATCAGACTAATGCAGCAACGGTGCAGAAAGCAGAGATAGATAAATTAATACAGATAGATGAAATGCAGATAGATGAGAGAATGTTTTCTTATGAAGATCCCTAGTGATCAAAACTCCCTATGCTGCCCTTTGGAATGTACAAAGTTTGTTTATTATATTGCAAATTCTGGAATAAAATGTTGAAATAATGTCCAAAGGGTTGTTCCTGGAAAACTGTATTTTAAAATTGACACTAGTTCTGTCATTTTTCCTTTAAACTGATATTTTGCTTAGTTGGAACAAGCTGAAAACTTTCACCCATTTATTCTTGTTGACGGTTACTATGTTTGGCCAGAGTCCCTCGGATACGGAGGGCTAGAGCGGGTGGCCGTTCGTTCAAGGCACTGGCACCCGCTCTTTGGAACTCCTTACCTCTTCCTATCTGCAGTACCCCTGATCAGTGGGTCTTCAGAAGGATGGTGAAGACCTGGCTTATCTCCAATAATTAAATTCTCTCGGACCCTTCACTCTATTTTTTGACAGTCAGCGCTGGGACACTCCTTTGCTGGGGCAGCCATGTGCTCTATAAATACGTTAACATAACATAACATGTTTGTGTGGCTATAAATTATTTACCTAGAAATGTTTCTCATGATCTGTGACCTGCCTTGCGGCTGCAAATAATCTTATTTGCATAATGAGTAATGTGTTTGTCAGTGTCTGATTTGTAAACCCCAGGCACGCCTATGATTAACCTTTGGACTCGTGCTACATGCGCTCAGTCTGGTGTGAATGTGTAAGTAACTTGTGAAGCCTTTGTACGTGGTTCACTCTTTCATGGCCATCTTAGTGCTATGAAGTGGTGCACCTGCTTGAGCAAAATAAAGACTATTTTGCCTCCGACTACTGGTTTTCTTTCATATATAAGTGGAAGATTTGGAAAAGATAATAAGCCTTCTTCCACAGGGGTCCCGACCAACGAAGCAAGTGGGAATATTAGTGACTTAGCCTGTTTGAACCTGAGGCCTGAAATCTTTCCAGTCTTACAATAACTGCAGCAATACATGGACGGCGGTGTGTGTTATGTTAAAGGGTATTTGTAAAGCACACAGCTACTCAGGATGAGTGTCCCGGTGCTAAAGAACCTCGGAGCTGGACTGTTGCTGTCCCTGAAGGGGGAAAAACCTTAAGGTTGTTGCTGGAATAGCCAGGTTTTCAGCAACTTCCTAAAGGTAAGTAGGTCAGACACCTGTCTAAGTGTCACCGGCAGGAGGTTCCAGACTCGGGCAACCTGCACTTGGAAAGAGCGGCCTCCTGTACGGGTGCGTGAAAACTTAAGGACAACCGCCTGATGCCGTGAGGATGACCTCAGAGTTCTGCAGGGAACATAGTGTGTGACTCTCCTTCTAAGATAGTGTGCGCCCGTGCCTTGAAGAGCCTTAAAAGCCAAAACCAAGGCTTTAAAGCAGATTCTTTTTGGACGGGAAGCCAATGCAAAGCCTTCAGGTGGGGTGAGATCTGGGCTCTCGGTCCAAGCATGAGGACCGCCCTGGCGGCCGCATTCTGGACCACTTGTAGTCTGTTCAGTAGGTACTCCTGGAGGCCTAGGTATAGGACATTTACATAGTCCAACCTTGAGACAATAAGGACTTGGACCACGGCCTTCCTGTTGGTGAGGGGCAGGAGGGTGAGAAATTTCTTGAGCATCCGCAGGATGCCAAAACACGATCCTGTGACTGACTGTATCTGGGCTTTCATGGACAGGGTATCATCCAACTTAACACCCAGGTTCTTGACCGTGTTAACCGAGGCAAGGGGAGGCGACATGTCTGATGGCCACCATTGTTTCCACTCGTCCCGAGAAGGAGAGCCAAAGAATATTATCTCTGATTTCTCAGGGTTACATTTAGGTTGATTCTCTCTGAGCCATGTGAAAACCCCAGCCAGGCATTTATTGATCTTCTCCCCAGCAAAGTCCTCGCCCTTGTCAAAGTGTAAACAGGAGCTGCGTGTTTCGTCAGCATAGGAGATTATTGTTGCACCGCAAGCTTCAGCCAGGGGAGCAAGGGGGGGCATGTAGAGGTTAAAAAGTGTCGGGCTCAAAATAGAGTCCTGAGGGACACCCATCCTTCATAGGGGGAATAGGAGCGGCGAAAGGAGGGGACCAGACCTCTTGGTATCTATCCTCCAGAAAGGAGGTGAACCACTTAAGCACCGTGCCACCCAGGCCACACTCCTGCAATCTATGCAGGAGTCGGTCATGTGGCATGGTATCAAAGGCCGCGGAGAGGTCCAGCAAAATCAACACTGCTTTACCTCCTTTATCCAACTTCTCCTTAATGGCCTCAGAGATTTCAAGCAGGGCTGTCTCTGTGCTGAAATTAGATCTAAAACTGGACTGGCTCTGGTGGAAAAGGTTATTTGTTTCCACATAATCCGTAATGACCGAGTTCACATATTTCTCTAAGGCTTTAGAAAAAAATGGGTGGAGTGAGATAGGTCTATAGTTGGATGCCAACAAAGGGTCGGCAGAAGGCCTTTTTAGCAGTGGTAGAATTTTAGCATTTTTCCATCTGCAAGGCACCTGGGTTAATAACCTCGGCCACCGAGGCCAACACTTTCACTGGGCAGGGGTCCGTGGGGGAGCCTGACTTGAGGCCTTTCATAATCTCCAAGGAAGTCTCCATTAGAATCGGGGAAACTGTGTTAAAGATGGACCCTCCACGGGAGCTCCAGATGTTAGAGATTCTGTGCTCCGTCCCTCAACTGGGAGGGTCACAGCGAAGGAGTCTTGGGTAGTTTTGATCTTATTATGAAAAAAGGAGGCAAGTTGGCTTGTCCATTCCATAGTAGGCGTAAAAGGCCTTGGGGCCGCATTCGGGGAAGAAAAGTCCTTCACAATTTTGAACATTTCCTTGCTTTTATTACCAGACGACTCTATTTTGAAAGAGAAAAATGATTTTTTTGGCCTCATAGTTTTTATTGTGATGAACTTTAAGGCTTGTTTATAGATTTCTTTGTCCTCTGAGTTAATTTTTTTACGCCATACTCTTTAAAGGCGTTTGCAGGCACTTTTGCTCTGCCTAAGAGCTTCATTAAACCATGGGGCAGAAATTCTGGCTGACTTGGACGAGCAGGTGGAAGTAGGAGCAAGTGCCTGGGAGTGTTGATGCACCCAGTTCTCCAAGCAGAGAGCATCCCTCTCAGGATTGCCACTGAATGAAAGCGGGTGACGGGCTAACGCTTCGCTCAGGGCTGCTGGAGTAATTCGGTGGTAGGGTCTAGATGTAGTAGCTCTCTGCTTCCCAGGAGATTGAGGGCATCTTGCCAGCCTACACACCTTAAAACCCATAAGGTAATGATCTGACCATACTAAAGGTAAAGTCACATCTATTTGGAGCTCTGCGTTAGAAAAAATCTGATCAAGGGTGTGACCCTTGTCATGGGTGGGGTAACTAACGTATGGGGACAGATTGAAGATAGCAAGGGACTCAATCAATGTGATGGTCTCGTGCTCTGCTGGTTTTTCCAAGTGAATATTGAAGTCTCCCAGTACCAGGAAGTGCTTATACTCGAGGACCAGGGGTGAGATTGACTCATTGATGGAACTGAGGAAATTCCCGGCTGGCCCAGGAGGCCTATATATTAGGACTCCGGCCAGGGATTGGTGTCCTGATGGAAACCTAAGCATTCTGCCCCGTCCAACTCTCCTATGGGGACTATGTTGCAGGAGATGTCCTTTCTAAAAATAATTGCAACTCCACCACCCTTGCTCACAGCACGATCTTTCCTAAGGATCTGATAACCTGAGGGGATAGCAGTAGCAATGGTGGGGTTAGAGGCCTCGGTGAGCCACGTTTCTGTCAGAAACATTATGTCTGGGCTGGACTCTTGCAGCATCTCCAAAACATGCAGTTCATGCTTTCTCAAGGAGCATGTGTTGAGTAAAAGTGCTTTAAAATGCCCACCTAGGCTAATCAGGGAGCCCGTTCTATGACCCCTGGCCACATTATCATCCCTCCCCGGGTTAGCCCCCCGTTGTTGTCAGAAGCCACCCATTTACCGTGTGTACCCTTTGAAGTAGTTCTTTCGGAGTTCGTAGCGACGTGGTTGTAGCAGTGAGATGCCTTACCAATATTTAGTAGCATTGTTCTGCTGTAAATTATGCGCTGTCCACGATGGGAAAGAGAACCGGCAGCTTGGCCGGCGCCGGCCGCCTCCGGGACGCTGACGGGCGCAGACGGGCTTGCCTTAGGCGCGCCATTCGGCGCACCAGCGGTGCGTCCGCTGCGCGTCTGCGTAGCGCCACACCTTTTATAGCCCTGAGCTGAAGAACTGGAGCGCTCACCCATCAAGATGGCGGCGCTTCGTGTCACCGTTGGAACTCGAAAAGCAGAGTTCAATTCCCACCCTCCCACCACACACTCAATTCCAAATTAAGGGGCCCATTACGATACCCGGCGTAAAAAATCCGCCAGGCATGAAAGCGGCAAAAATCCGCCCGCACACACCGTCTGAACACCGACCACGCCATTACGATGACACAAACCGAAAACCGCCATCGGCGAAAAACCACACAAGATACCGCCCGCCATCGTCCGAGTCGGAGTCAAACCGCCCGCCACGGACGGAAACACGCACGACAACACAAAACCGTCCGCCCTCACGGCCGACACACCGCACGTGAAATTACGATCGCACCGCCATGAGCGCGGAAAACTACAAATATACCGCCCGCCAGCGCAAACAACGCCGATGAGAATCGACACGACAGAAGCCATGGCGCCCACGTCCCTGCACAGAAACCATCCGCTGACAAAAACAATCGCACACAACATGGCCAACAAGTCCACACAGCAAGGCACGCACAAATACACAAGCACAGTACACATCCCGAAAACACCCCCTGGACAAACAAAAACTACAAAGGCAAGAACACCAGACACAACACACCTGAAAACAACAGACCATGAGGACACACCCACATAGGTAAGTACAAAAGCAGCACTCCCACAGACCACAACCCCTTGCAACATTGCAAACTAGAGAGGGAGAGGACACAGTGACACAGCAAGGACAGCAGCACACCACAGAAACGCACACATCACAACCACCACCACCACCACCACCACCAAACACCGGCACCACAAACCCCCTGCACATTACACAACACACACCGCACCAGCACCACAAACACCATGGCACCACAAAGAATGCCCAAGTTCACGCCCATTGAGCTGACGGTCATGGTCGACGAGATTATCAAGGTGCACCCACAAATCTATGGGAACCTGGTCCAGCACACACCACTAGCCACCAGAAAGAGAATGTGGAACCGGATCGTAGACCAGGTCAATGCAGTCGGGACCCTGCCCAGGAACAGAGTTGAAATCAACAAACGGTGGAATGACGTCAAGAGCCTGGTCAAGAAGAAGGAGAGCAAGAACAGAGAGCTGGCTGCCATCACTGGCGGAGGGAATCCCGCGCTCTTCAAGACCTTCAAAGCGTGGGAGGAGAAGGTGCGAGTCATTATACATCCGGAGATCCTCGCCGGATTAGCAGGGGAGTGGAGGCTGGTAAGTACAAACTAATGTATACCAGCACACCGCTATGTACTCACATGCACTACCACCATGCCACAGCTCCCAGGGACGAACACCCCCATGTCCAGCACACAATACACAACACATCACACACACATGCAACAGACACCACCACACACAGCCCAAACCGAACAACTGTAAGATACGTGGGGACATGTGTACACTCAGCCAGCCACGTAACCACCAACAGGTCCCCAAGTATGCCAGAAGCGCCACAACGAGCACCCACCACACCCATGTGTCCGCCATAGCTGCACTAACCGACAAGTAACAGGTAAGTGGCAGGAACACAAAGTGCAGTGGGTGGGAGGGTGGACAGCCCAAGTACAACACACACCAGGCCCCTAGTCCCACAGCACAGCAAGGAGGAGCATCCCCCACACCCCACAGCCACGTGTCAGCCACCGCAGTGCACACCGACAGCCGAAAGGTAGACATCACGGTCCACAACAATCGGTGTCAGTGGGTGTCCAGCCATCACCACGACCCACAACACCGCCCCCACCCCCACAGACCTGCAACATGGAGCACCCCCCGCTTAGAACCATGTGGCATCCAGTACAGTGCACGCCCGAACAACCTGCAGGTGGGAAACTGGACAGGGCTGGATTACTGGAGGCATGAGGACCGTAACACGACCAACACATGGGACATGTCACGTAGCAGACGAACACGCAGCACCGCCCACCGTCACGAACAAGTGAACAATGTGCACACGGACATGAACCACAGACTCACACCCCACATGACCCATCACAGACACAGCAACACCCAAGGAGCCACGTCTGCATGCACAAGCCACACTGAATATAGTACCACACGGCAGCCACTGTGCAACCCATCACACACAACCGAAACACCATTGAAGTCCTGTCCATGTAGCCCCTACTGCCTGTCAACCACACACCCCACAACTACGCCTATGTAAGACAAACAACACTAGACGCAACAGAGCGGAACAACATAAATGCACACGAACACCACTGAACCCATCAAACACACAGACACACCATGCACATACAACATACCATCCATCCCATCTGTCAGCCCCAGTCTCATGAAAGGCATGTCATCCGCACAGCTGCCACACATACAGCAGTCACGCTAAGAGACATGCCCATGACCAACCATGTGCCAGAAGTCAATGAAGCGCACGCCACACTGTGAGCAACAACACACAACATGGGCCACACCCCCCGAGCACTGCAGTGATGCACATGGCACAGGGCAGCACGCACACCAAGGAGATGGGACAACTGCAATACGTTGGGTGGCACACAACCATCACTCACTCATAACGATGCGTCCAATGCCATGTCCAGTAATCACAACAGACAGCAAATATGCAGGCCATGTCAGGCATGCACACACCTCAGACCATGCACTGTCATGCTGCCACAACACATGTCACGTTCGGCACCCATGGCTCACAGCATGTACCCCAAAAGCATATTCCCTCCCAAATGCGAATCTGGGGCATGGCCCCCATGTTGCCATATGCGTTCCTAAGCGTTCCATTTGAACCCCAAAAGCATATTCCATCCCAAATGCGAATCTGGGGCATGGCCCCCATGTTGCCATATGCGTTCCTAAGCGTCCCATTTGAACACCAAAAGCAAAGTACAAACCAGACCCAGGATGGGCCAGGAGCCCGCATACACCAGAGTCACAATAAGTAGGGGCACAGCAACACACCCATCGGCATGGCCAATCCGTCCCATGCCACATGTGCACAGCACACAGTCCCATTGCCAAGCACACACAACTACAAATGGTACAGCCACACACACGCCTCCGGGAAACCCATGTACGAGATTGCACGAACTGTTAATGTCAGACGACAAATACATACTTCGCCAGGTGCAACACAATAACAAATCTCATTCTCTCCACAGGTGACGAACTGCTGGATGCTGGGGATGGAGACAGCAGCCAGCACAGCCAGCCTACAAGCCCCCAACGAGGACACACGGATGTGGAGGATCTGTCCTCCTCTTCGGACACGGACCACCAAGCAGGCCCATCTGGTGTGGCAGGGCCCAGCCGCTCCCCAGGACCCCTCCTACCCACCAACCCATCATCCAGGGCTGCTGAACATTCCCAGCCCCCTGCTGCCACTGTCGTTGCGGCCACACCCACGGTCATTGCGGCCACACCCACGGTCATTGCGGCCACACCCACGGTCATTGCGGCCACTCCCACTGCCGCAACCGCCACCATCGCCGCACCGACCACCACCGCCGCCACCACCACCACGTCTTCGCTGGCACCAGCCCCAGCGCAGGTGGTGGCCCGGCCGACTGGATCCACCCTGGGAGCCAGGGCGAGGACCGTGGTGGGCAATGTGGCTAGTGGGCAGGCCGGTGGCAGCAGTACTGGTAGGAGGAGCAGGGTCAGGGAAACGCCAGTCTCCCCTGGGAGCCATGCCCTGCCTCAAATGGCCAGAGTCCTTGGGGCCTATGAAGAGGCCCAAGGACAATGGGCCAGGTCTGCTTCAGACACGCGGGAGGTGCTGGGGGTGCTGAGGTCCATGGACGCCCGTATGGGCCAACTCGTGGACCTCATGGGCCAGCTGGTGGTGAGGTCACAGCCAGGGACAGCAGCTCCACCACCGCCACCACCTGCCGGGGCGCAGGGTCGAGCAGCAGTGTCCAGTTCCCCTGCGTCCACAGCCAGTGAGCACACCTCACCCCCACCAGCAGGTCGCCACCACACACCCCCTCCCAAACGTGGAAGGGGCCGTCCGAAGTACAAACAGATCTCCCGGGAGGACTACGCACGCTCCAGACGCAAGTGAGGCAGCCAGCCAGCCTTCCTTGACCACCCACTGCATTGACTTGGACTACGATCCCACTCCACACAGCCATCTGGATGGCATGTGTCTGTTGGACCATGGACATGGAACAAGTGGGTACACCCTGAGCATCACGCAGCCGTGACCGACAGCTCATTGTCACTGCACGCACCACTTTTGTCATCACCTCGCACACAATCACATGTCACAGTTTGAAATAAATGCACCTCTTACACAAACTGCTGTTTGTGCCCTGTGTTTTAATTGTACGGAATACAACGGCCACCTTGGGCGGAAAGGCACCTGATGCGTGGCATGGCAATGGAACCGGAGGGCCTGTAGGGACCTAGGGGTGGGAGACAGAACAGGAGCACATTCAATGAGTGTGTCACACACCCATCACACAGTACATGTCAACAACTACAAGCAATGTACACACATCGCACAGAGCAATAGGGCACAATGCCACAGCCACCAACAGTGGCATACTACCCTGGCCATGGAGCGTTGACACACAGCACGCAGTGAACAAACGGCCACCCTGACACAGCACACACACACCTGCACAGATACAGCCACATCAGCCGTCGTACATGGACACTCACCGTCAAGTGAAGTAGCGGGCGATGAGCTGCTGCCGCACATTACCAGCTTCCTCCTCTCCGCTGTCCTCCTCACTCGAGCTGTCCTGGTCTGCGGGCTGGGGCCCTGGTTGATCTCCGTCATCCACGATGAGGGGGATCTGCTTCCGAATGGCCAGATTGTGCAGCATGCAGCACGCCACCACTATCTGGCACACCTTCTGTGGGGAGTACGCCAGCGCACCCCCGGTGCGGTCCAGGCACCTGAACCTGGACTTGAGGAGGCCAAAGGTACGCTCGACCACACGTCTGGTCCTCCCATGTGCCTCATTGTAGCGATCGTCTGCTGGGGTGCGAGGATTCCTCAATGGACTGAGCAGCCATGCCCCATTCGGGTACGCAGAGTCACCTGGGTGTGAGGGACACAGAGAACCGTTGCTAATCCAACTGGACAGGGGACAGCATCGCACAGCCAGCACGCTACACCACTCCACATACTCACCGACAATACAGCCACGATCCTGTTGCAGATTGGACATCAGTCGTGGCAAGATGCTGTTGCGCATGACGTGTGCGTCATGGGCCGAGCCTGGGAACTTTGCACACACGTGGGTTATCACCATGTCCGCAAGGCACACCACTTGCACATTCAGGGAGTGCGTGTGCTTCCTGTTGCGGTACAGGTGCTCAGTGGCCTGTGGTGGAACAAGGCCAACATGTGTGCAATCAATGGCACCAACGACGTGTGGGATCCTGCCAAGGGCATAGAATGCACCCTTCACTGCCGCCAATTCACGAGCCCTGGGGAATCTGATGTACCTGTTTCGGTACAGCATCATGGCTGCCAGTACATCCCTCAGCACCTTGCTGAACATGGGCTGGGACATCCCTCCTCCACTGCCCACTGTGTGCTGGAATGACCCAGTGGCGAAGAAATGCATGGCGGCCATCACCTTAGCCATGGGGGTGACTGCTGTCGGATACACCCTGCGGGGACGGAGATGGGGTTCCAACATGGCACACAGTCGATGCAGGGTTGGCCTGTCCAGCCGAAACTTCCTAATGACCTCAGTATCGTCCATGTCCGCCAGCAATTGGTATGGGCGGTCAATGTTCGGTCTCCGCCTAGGGAAAATGGCAATGGACACATGTCAAAGCAACACAACACATAGCAATTCCGCATACACATCACTGACATGACTGAGCAAGCACATGAGTCACAGCCCAGCTGTCAAGCAGGGACGGCACGGCCACAATACACTTACACAGGTCTCCCACCAATGGCAATGGCTAGTGATACAAACCACTGCCATGTGCATGCACATGGGGATCTAGGCCCCAATGACTTGCGGGGCGTGCTGATGGGGACTGACTGCATATTCGTCAAGCGGCAACGCCACGGCAACATGAATGTCTGCTGAGCATGGCACTGCTTCCGAGGCTGGATGAGTATGGCACACGACGACGACGATGTGGGCACAGGCTGAGCGGCCAAAACAAGTGGGACCTGTGGCACGAGGGGATATGAGACAGTAGTAGGTGTCAGCACTGCACCCTATGTACAGCACTGTACGGATCACACCTCCCGAAACATTGACAGGTGTCCACATTGACAGCCCCATGCCAAGACGGCTGTGTGCTTGCAGTCACACGTCACAGGTGAGAGGTTACATTGCACGTGCCAGGTGGCAGACGTACATAGTGGGAGCTGGCATGTGTGTGCATGTGTCTCCTGTTCAGGATCCACCAGATGGGCGCTGACTCTGTACTGACCATTGGACACAGCATGTTCCGTGGAAGGCTTGTGTGTGTGGGATGGTGGCACTGGATGTGCCTCCGTTGGGTGGGGGCCATGCACAGGGCGGGTACGTCGATGATTGCGCATTGTTGGTCACGGTGGGTGCACCAACTAAGATGTGTTGCCCTGTGTTCAATTCCTATGTCCGCATGATGATGGACTGTAGATGTGGGCAGACTACACATTGGTCGATGTGCTGTCTATATGCATGTGCCTTCACACCAGGCACAGCTGCCCCTGCACATGTGACCCCTGCTGGACTCGCTGCTGGGTCTGTGGAGCTGATGCACCTTCTGTGCGTGGGGCGGACAGCTCTCCTCACTTCCCTCATTGCGCATGTCATGACTTTGCCGCAGGTGACATTGATCATGGAGGGCCCACATGTACGCGTGGGTAGGCCACACATGATTGTTCACTGGTCGCCACCCCCAGTCAGTGTTTCGAATGGGAAGGTTGTCGTGCTGGTGGTATATTCGATGTGGCGGATGGGCGGGCCTAGGTGCGGGCTTACATTCCGGACATGGGGGGTAGTTGGATTGGCGACTAGTTGCAGTACACACGGGACACGTCTCTTCCTTTCCACATCTGGGTCATCCCTTGTACTCACTGACAGTGATACAGTCATCTTCGCCCCAGCCCTCATGTCCTCCCCTCGCTCCCCCAATATGCATGTGCACCTGCGAGGCTAGCGCTTGCACAGGCAGCCCCAAGCTCGCACCAGAGAGGGCAAGGAGTGTATGTGTGGGTCCAGTTGCACGAGTGGGCTGTCTCAGGGTATGATGTGTGGCGGGACGCCGTCCACCTGCGTGGTGCCCCAAATGGAGACCCGGCCTGCATGGACTATGCATCACAGTCTTCGCCTTCCGGATCCGCCACCTGCGACACCCAGTGGCTGTGGCTGCCCTTGCGGCCAGGCCGCGTCCGTCTGTGACTGATGGCCCACACATTCACTCTTTGGCCTCTCTGGGGAGGGCTCGGGGGTGGTGGCGCACGCGCTTGCACTTAGTCGCAATGGCATGTGGCGTGGTTGGTATAATGGGCAATGGATGGGATGGTGCGAGCCACCTCCCGTGACGTCAGTGCTGCTCGTGCTGTGGTGCGTCCCCCTACACTTCCATTTGACTTGTGCCATGCTACACGTTGAGGTTCTATTGCCTGCGTGATATGACCAGGAGGAGCGCGAGGAGACCTCTCACACACCATGCTCCACTGCCATCCCGTGCCCTGTATCGCCTGTGCGGATTGACTATGTTGGGGTTACACCTGGTCGACTGGGGCTGTGTGTGCCTTGTCAAGGGGCATGGCGGGCGCACAACAGGATCCAGCTTGTCCACAGAGGGTGGGCTGACGTGTGCGCCTGGTACCGCATTGTACGTGTGCCCGGCTGCTGTGCACACACGTGTTCACTCCCCCCGACAGGTGTCCTCTCACAATGCCCAGGGAAGCGGTGGTGTACTGTTCATGACCCCTCCCAACACGGCGTGCTCCAACTTGGCATGTGCGCATCTACCCGTCACACCCACCCACCTGAGCACTGCGTCCATACGACTTCACACGACACATGTGTGTCTTCCACAGTTGTGCTACTCATTTGCGTTGACATCCAATACCAGTGGACTACATGGTCATGTCACGACTGCCGTGTACTTCACATACTCTCATCCTCTCTCATTCGTACTTGTGAAATGAGTCAGCGGAGACAGTTTTGGTTTCAAACATTATATTGAGTCTTCTGTCCTCTGTGATGCAGTATAGTGGACACTACTGGCAGCGGAATACATGTTGAGGATATACTGAGCATGATTACAAATGGGATAGGGTGTGGGGTTACATGTGATTGGCTGTTGCATGTGGGATGTGGGCTTCAGAGTTACATCTGCTTGGCCAAGGCTGTGCTAATGTACATTTACGTATAGCTGCGGAGCTGCGGACTTTGACACAGACGGTATACATGTAGCCTACCAGACCGCTTGGCATCATGGGCACAGTCCATCTCAGTTCCATGTGACAGGTTTGCTGCGGTTGTTCCTCATGCACGCGTGCATGTGAGATGACATCAGGGCATGTGCTTGCGTGCATGCAGCGGCGTGCCACTTGTTGTTGCAATGTGGTGGTTACTGGACATGTCACAGTCACTGGGGTCGTGTTGTTGTTGTATGCACTTGTCGTCCATGCAAAGGTCCTGGTATGGGATTCCCGGGGCGGGGGTGGGAGGGGTGCAGCACCCACAGACTCCAGGCGACCTATTCATGTCCACTGAGCGGTGTGTGTGTCCATGGGTGCTGGATCCATGTCGTGTCCTGGTTGTTCGTGCAGTTCCGTCCATGTGGGTGCGATACACAGACCCCATGCCACTGCCTCCCACGATGCATGCGGTGTTCCTGGATGTGATGGGGAACAGTGTGCATGTCCCGGTCATATCCGATGTCATGGTGATGTCGTTGATGGTGTGGTAACAGTTGCCGGTCGTTTGGTATGGCTGTTGTGGTGGTGACTGGCCAGTCCGTGCGGAAGCTAAGCATGGGTGCGGGGTTGGACATCATAGGTCAATCGGGGAACCTGCGTTGTGGTCCGACGAATTTACAGGTTGTCAGGTATGCGATGCCGTCCAGCAGGGCTTCCATGTCATTGGTGGTGTACATGTTTGCCAGCCAATGTAGCGGATGGTGGCTGTCAAGGTGTTGTTCGTAAGTTGTCCCTTGGAGGACCATGATGGGGCATGCTGGGTGACATTCGATGTAGCTGTTCTCGATGATCCGTCGTGTGGAGGCACAGTGGTCCCATTTCAGTGCGGGTGCGATGTTGGCCACATACGCCATGCCCCCATAGGCAGAGCAGGCCCTGTCGTGTGCGTCCAGAGGGAGGAGTAGTGGTAGCAGGTCCGCCTTTAGACATGCCGGGTTGGAGAGACACATCTCCACGGGATGCTGGTAGGGACACCTCCGACAGTAGAAGACGGGCATGACGCAGCTGAACAATGTGATGCGGTAAGTCAGTCGGTAACTTACGTTCAGCAGGGACAGGAGTTTGCATCCCAATATATGTACCAGGTTGGTTTTGTACAGCTTGACCTGTCCGGCGTAGTTGGGTAGGTGTGTTGCGGTTGCCATTTTGCAGCGGTGCGTTGTGGTGGCGTGCTCCGGCTGTGTGTGCAGTCTGCAATGTGCACGCTCCGAGGTTGCTGTGAGCTCTGTGTAGTCGTAGGGAGACAGGACTTGTGTTCTGTTGGCTTGTGCGGAGGACACGGGCCCTCATCCCACATGCTTCTCAGACAGTTCAAGGTCAGTGATGTGTGACTCCTTCCAATTAACTTGCATGTGGCCGACATGGGGGAGTGTTTTCTTTTTTCTTTCCCGTCCGTTGTGTTCTTCTGTGATATGCGCTATCTGCCCTGTGGTCGGTCTCCTCGGCATGCCTGTGTTGGTCTTTTCTTGGACAATGGCTGTATTCACCGGCTTCTTTCGTAGGGCTGTGGTTTCGGAGTTGGAATGGAAGGTCATTCAGTGCTGTCTGCTCTCCCTTGTGTGGGCGGCAGGCTGCCTTTCCGCTCTGCGTTGGGCCTTGTGTGTGAATGTTATTCTTGGGCCACCTGTTGTCGGTCCCCGGGCTCTTTGGTGTTCCGTTTTGTATGTCTTGTTCATATGTGCAGGGTGGTATGGGTGTTTCAGTGTGGTACTGGCGTTCCTCTTCCCGAAGGGGCCCTGCTTCTCCTAGTTGGTGTTGCCGCCGCTGTGTGCTACGCCATGTTTGTTACACTGGGGTGTGTCCTGCTGTTGCGTGACTTCACTGACATGTGTGCGTCGGTTGTGTGGCGTTGGGTGTTGTCCGTGAATTGGGCGTTGGGGACATGTCTGTGGCAGGCCTGTCACGTGTCATGTGCGTTCGGGGTGGGGCTGATGTGTGTGCTGCTTGGTTGTGTCCCTGTGTCTGTGTGCGACGCATGCATGGCGCTGCGGTTGGCCTCTGCGTTGTGCGCATGTGTGGCGGCGTCATCGCCGCTTTGGGGCCGTGACGGGGTCGTTGGTTCCTAGTCCCAGGTGGTGTGTACACATGTGTTACGAGATGTTACGATTTGGCCTGTGTGTCATATGTGGATGCAATGGTGGATGTGTCGTGTACACGCGGGGTGGGGGGTTGTCCGCTTTTCCGCCCTTGCACTGTGTGCGCTGTTTGCGTGCACTTGTTGTGTGTGTGCCTACCTGCGTCTCCGCGGTACGTTGCGTCCTTGGTGGTGCATCAGCAAGAGCATAGGGAGGGCCTGCAGTGCTGGATTCATGCTCGGGGGAGCCGCTTCTTCGGTGTCCGTGCTCGGCGTTCGTGTTACCGCTTCGGTTTGTCGTACGGTGTCTTCTAGCCGTGGGAGCCGTTTGTTTGCGGCATCGTAATTTGTACGCCGGGCGGAACGTGATTTCGTCGGATGGTGTGTGTCAATTGTGCTGCGCCGCTACGTGTACGGGCGCACTTTGATGGCGGACGGTGTCGCTGGCTTGCCGGCGGTGTTTGGCCGACTTTTCGCATCGTAATAGGGCGGGCGTGTGGACTGCTGCGTGCCGGCGGTAACTGGTGGTTTTTGCATCCGCCAGCACGGCGGTAGTGCTTCCGCCCGACATCGTAATGGGCCCCCAAGTTAGCAGCACAATTTAAGAGAAGTAGCAAATTAGCAGCACAGGTTAAAATAGCAGCACGTTCAAAACAGTATTAAAGTGCAAGTGTCAGTTTCAGATAATGATTTTCAAATTGTAAGACGGTGGGAAAAGTCACCCGTAACAGGGGAGCAAGCAACAGACTAGCGTGAGGACAACTGCGTCCGCGCAGCACCACACCTTTTATAGCCCTGAGCTGAAGAACTGGAGCGCTCACCCATCAAGATGGCGGCGCTCCGTGTCACCGTTGGAACTCGAAAAGCAGAGTTCAATTCACACCCTCCCACCACACAGTGAATTCCAAATTCAAGTTAGCAGCACAATTTAAAAGAAGTAGCAAGTTAGCAGCACAGGTTAAAATAGCAGCACGTTTAAAACAGTATTTAAGTGCAAGTGTCAGTTTCAGATAATGATTTTCAAATTGTAAGCCGGTGGGAAAAGTCACCTGTAACAGGGGAGCAAGCAACAGACTAGCATGAGGCCAACTGCGTCCGCGCAGCGCCACACCTTTAATAGCCCTGAGCTGAAGAACTGGAGCGCTCACCCATCAAGATTGTGGCGCTCCGTGTCACCGTTGGAACTCGAAAAGCAGAGTTTGATTCCCACGGTCCCACCACACAGTCAATTCCAAATTCAAGTTAGCAGCACAATTTAAAAGAAGTAGCAAGTTAGCAGCACAGGTTAAAACAGCAGCACGTTTAAAACAGTATTAAACGTGGGGAGGACAAATAGAATAGTGCGTCGTATGCATAGAGTGATATGACGCGATGGGGTGTCACCGGAACATATGCTCCAGTCCTCCAGTTTGGTGCGCGCCCAAATCATTATCAGTTCCATCACCAACGTGAAAAGAAGTGGCAAAAGAGGACAGCCCTGTTGAGTCCCGCGACACAATGTCCGTGCCTCCGAACGGTGTCGTCCCACGCAGACCTGGGCACTGAGATCAGTGTAGAGTAGTCACACCCATTTACAGAAACGGGGCACAAAGCCCATGACCCGCAATATCTCGAGCAGGTAGCCCCAGTCCACCATGTCGAACCCTTTCTCCAAATCGAAGGCAACCAGCGCCATTTCCGCTTCCAGGCGTTGAGGCTCGTGTAAGATATAGGATAGCCTTCTGAGATTCATCCCAGTATATGGCCCGGGATGAAACCGCACTGGTCCTTATGTACCAGGAATGGCGTGTGTGTAGTCAACTGGATGGCCAGCAGATTACGAAGAACTTTCAAGTCTGAGATGATCATCATGCGGGGACTGTACGAGGCCGGGTCAGCCTTCTGCCCCCTGGTTTTAGAAGCCTACATATTTCCCCCTCTCACAATCGGTGGGAGAATACCTTCATCGTACACCTCCAAGTATACTTTCAGTAGGCTCTGAGTCAGAGTGGCAGAGAAAGTCTAATATACCTCGGGAGGAAAGCCATCTCCCCCGGCGCCTTAGACCATGGGAGCGCCTGCAAGATTGTCCGAAGCTCCTCCAGGTCCAGCATACTCTCCAGCGCAACTTTCGCAAATGGGCTAAGACTGGGTATGTCCATTCCCTCTAAGAAGGAGGCGTATTGTTGTGTGTCCACCTGTAGGTCCGCAGTGTATACTAGCTGTAGATGGCGCTGAACACCTGTGCTATATCCACTCTGGAAGTAGCATCTGTGCCCACGGATGCCATCAAGTGTGTTATCAATGGGGGTGTGTGTTCCCTATGAAGAATCCAAGCTAAGAGTTTCCCAGATTTATCTCCCTCCTGGTGCAGCCTCTGATGGTACTGTTGCCAGGTGTATTTATCTAACCTATCCCAAGTTTCTGCAATACGTTGGCGGATAGAAAGTTCCATCCTATGAGATTCTTGATTGGTCTGTGCCACTGCTTGAACCTGGCCAGTTCACCCTACTCAAGAAGAAGTTCCACCTGTAACTGTCAGCACACTCCACACATGAGACGCAGGCAGGTGCCACTGAAAACCATTTGGAGGGCCTCCCATTCCACGGACCTGTGGGCAGTGGAGCCCCATTTGGATTCCATGGGGGGCACCGGAACCCTGTGCGCCATCTCCACCACAAACAGGTTGGACAGGCCACGAGGCTTCAGCTCCGATCACACCCAGTCCTCCAGAAATTGTTCAGTGGACGTCCTCTCCGACTTCTCAGATGTTGCTCCAACGAGATAAGCCCTCTGCATCCGCCGCTCTTTTCTCCAGCTCTGTGAAGAGCCAGACGCTTGAATCAAAACAGCAAACAATCTCAATAATAACTATGCCTGTTCTTCCAAGTAGCACATGTCTTGGAGTGATACCCCTGAATAGAGTGCCACTGTAACTAAAATGATTTCAGTTGAAAATGCAGTCAGGACCGTCCTGAATTTAGGTTTTCTGGAAACCTCCACCACAGTATAGCCTGTGTTGAGGCATCAGGTACCTTTCACACTATTCTCTCATCGTCCTGCAGCTTCTTGCCATTGCTGCTCGAGTTCTGCCTCACTTGAGGTGGCAGAATGGTATCATAGATATGCATATGGACATGAGACTCAGCAGCGATTTGTACAAGATCTGAGGGGCAGATTTCAGGCTGAAAGTAAGTGCTCCGAATTGATAGTGCTCCCCCACCACGGAGGACCTCAGGTGGTGTTGCCTGTGTTTTGAACATAATGGAATATGGAAGTAGGTGTCTTGGAGATCCAGGGAGAAACTCCTCATTCTGTAACAAAAAGAGAACTTCCTGGAGGGTAACCATCCAAAAGGATTGATTATTGATCGTCTTTTTAGCTGCCTTAGGCCTGCAATCGGTCTCCGCCTAACTGTCTTCTTCTAAATAGAAGGAATCTAGATTAAAAACCCTTCCTGGCTCTTGGGGACGATAACCTCTTGAGAAGAAGAGTGGGGATCACTTGCTGCAGCTCCTGGAGATGGACATGATGCTCCATCCAGATGGGCGGCAGGTGATCTGTGTAGAAATACAAGGGCGGGGCCCAAGTCCATTATTTGAAGCACCCAGCAAATAGATGTAATGGTTTTCAATTCCAAGGAAAAATTGGAGATTCTTCCTCTCCTCTCCCCACCCTCTAAATGGAGGCATAAGGTGGTAGGAGGGTTGAGTACTCAGCTGCACTTGTTGATCAGTTCAGTCAAAGTTTTTATTGTTTGATTGATTAAAATCATAACAATACAATCATCATAAAATCATACAAAAACATGTTTCATAACTATAATACCATGTAAAACATGCACATCAGGTGAAGGGTCTACATTAAAATCATATCGTCCTTACATCAATCGGACTATTTAATGTGATGAAGTGCTATGTGCCTGAGGCCTGTCTTTAAGTGATCTTAGAATTATTTTTAAAAAAATCTCCTTGAGATGAAATGATATAGCCTCCTTGCACGTACGAGACCCATTGGACAGGAACAAAGGTTTCAGGAGAGAACAACGGGGATTACCAAACTCAGGGCAACAGAGGAGTGAGTGAGTGAAGTTCTCATTTTTGAAATTACAAAACCAACACCTTGGTGTTATAATGGGGTCATGGCACCATCGTGGTTGTAGGTCTTGAATCGGGAGAGCTAGCAGTCTTGCAATCACAATATTTCTCCTACATTCCTGACTTAATTAGGTATGGCTGTAGTCCTTTGATATCGTAGGAAGGGAGAATGTCTTTGAGATGATCCTGCTGTTCGAGGCTCTGTTTATCGAGTTCTCTGAATGTTACCATGACCACTTTTTTTTGGAACTGTTTGAGTGCTGTGTTTGACAGATTGCTAGTTTTCATAGTTTCTGTTTTAAGAGCAAGGCCAGCACATGCAGAGGGAAGATATCTAGTCCACTTGTTAGTAGGTCCATTGAAAATGGCCTGCAAGACTTTCAGTGATCCTGGTGCCGCATGGTTTATCTGGTGGTAAAACCTAAGGAACTGGGACTTGCTTGCAAAGTCTTGTTTTGCCAGGCCGAATTCCAGGTGAATATGGGCTTGCCTGATATAGGGAGGTTGCTACAAAATCCTTTTGTAAGCAATTGTTTTTAATCTGTCTAACAGTGTGTCCATTTGTTTATGGGAAGCCTTGTTCGCCATACAAAATTATTGGAATACATTTGGCCTTAATTACTCTAATATGGCCTCTGCCAATGGGTTTTGCAATTTTACATTTAGTTTGCATATTGAAAATATTAGATTTCGTACTTTGGTTTGTATTGATCTCAGGTGTGCGTGCTCTTTACCCGAGTCAGCTAACCTGACGCCAAGATAATTGTATGTTTTAGCATGTGCTGTTCTGGATGGGCCAAGTTTCCAAACTTTTTTGTTTTTCCTTTGAGTTTCTCAAATCCATTATGTTTTCTTTGCATATGCTACCAAGTTGTTTCTCTGATTATATTGAGCCAGTTGGTCCTGCACTGGCTGGAGACCAATTGGGGTATGGTCCAGTATAACTAGGTTGCCGGATGATAGCCAGCGGAATGTAGTTACTGCACTCATTCTGTTCAGGCTTGATTATTGTAACAGCCTTTATTTAAACATAAAGGAACGTTTTTTGAATAAATTGCAACTGTTGCAAAATGCAGCAGCAAGGTTGCTTACTGGCACACCCAAATTTGCCCCTATTACTAAGGAAATCACAAAACTTCATTGGTTGCCGGTTAGGAAACGGGTGCGTTTTAAAGCTCTATGCACCGTTTACAAGGCTCTCCAAGGCACAGGCCCAGACTACTTGAAACGGCAAATGCGGTGGTACTTACCCAGAAGAACCCTTCGATCCTGTGGAGCCAAGTTGGTGATAGTACCACCCATTAAAAAAGCCTCATGGAGTGGGAGAAGCTTTATTGTTTGCGCAGCAAAGGCCTGGAATGACCTTCCCCTATATTTGAGAAATGCCACCGACCTCCTTACGTTTAGGAGGGGATTGAAAACCTGGCTTTTTAACCAGTAACGTTGCCTCCTATTTTAATTGCTCAGAGAATAGTGGTTAGCGCCAGGACACCCTCGGGTAATCGCCGCGCTTTAGAAATACCTATAACATAACATAATATTTTAATTTTGTGCATTCCGAGGCTTGGAAGAAAGGATTTGACTTTTGCAATTTCAGGCCCCAAGTCTGCTAAAGGCTAAACGATAGTGGGGCTAGTATTCAGCTTTGATTTAATACCGTTGTTTACGTATATTTTTGGGATACCTTGTCCGCCTAGCCGAGTTTAACCCATACCCATATGTTCGGGTAGAGTGAAATGATGGCTTTAAGTAGGTGGTATGGAATACCCCAATCTGCTAGTTTCTTCCATAACATTTGCCAGTCTACGCTGTCAAATGCAGCGGAGTAATCCACAAAGCATGCCATTATGGGGGGCTTGAAAGGGCTGTTCGAACTGTGAGCGAGGTATGAAAGGGTACTACATTGTCTATAATCAAAGCACCTAGCCTGAATCCAGTCTGATACTATGGGATAAGTTGGGCTGCTTATGCACAGTTTTCAAGTTCCTCCAATAAGATTCTTGCATAAGCTTTAGCCTCAACATCTAAAAGTGCTATAAAGTGGTAATTGGTGGGGTCCTTTGTATCTCCTTATTATGTATGGGATGCAATATAGACCCATGCCATGAATCTGGTTCATCCTCAGACAAATAAGCTGCATAAAATAATGGCTTAAGATGCTTGGACCAGAGCTCAATGTTTGATTTGAATAAAGAGCCAGGCAAGCCATTAGGGCCTAGAGCGGAGTTTTCGCAAATAGCCTTAGTTACTTTTTCAACCGATTTTTTTGTTAATGATCACTTCTAGTTCGATTGCAGCAGTAGGTTGCATACAGTTTGAAGTTATTTTAGCAGAACACGTAACTTCTAAAACAGGCATCTCCAACAAGTAGCTCTCCCGCTAACTGTGAGCAGCTCTCCTGTGTGCAGCCCAGACTACTAAATTAGAAGCTTTTGCTTGGTTGAATTATTATTTGTATACCTAAATTAAAAAGCATGTATTCGAGATGAAAATGTGTATATTTTCAGACCTCATAAGATGATTGGAGAAAATGGGTAATTTTCAAAATTAATTTTAAGAAATTATTTGAGTTGGAGAGACGTATTACTCATATTATGATTTTGGTGCTGGGGGTTGTAGCTATGGATGTTATTGCCCATGTAGATGTGTTCAAAATTGATAGTGCTATTTTACTTTATGGCAGGCAACCCTGCCTAATGCACTGATATGATCACTGCTGACAGTCTTGGATGGGGTGCTCACTATCACATCACTAAAATCAGTAGCTGTGGATGATTTTTGTTGAACCTAAGTAGCTCTTATTACAAAAAAGGTTGGCAACCCCTATTCTAAATTGTGTTACTCCTTTAAGTGAGCCAGACATGTTTCCCGAGGTATGCAGTTACCTTTCTTATACGCGGTTTCTTGTAGGCTGTTGACAAAGTGCCAAAATTGTGACTAGTGTCTACTCCCAATTAGTGCGTGTAGTTTTACCAATTCGACGTTTTAATGTCTCTTCTGTGCCTCCCAAAGGCATTTCTTGTACAATGTCCTGAATTTGAGTAAGGTGAGTTTTACTTTTTCGTTGCAGTTATCTTTCCTGTGGGTCTTGGTGGCTTTCCTTAAGGATACTTTAGTTTTTTTGAGCACTTTATTTTACCATGGTTTCCTGTTCGTGGTATGCGGGTATTGAGTGGTTTTAGATGACAGATTTCGACCTTTGTCTGACAGTGTCGTATGGATTGATGTTAATGTTTTTGGATGTGTTATTATTGGATTCCTGATCGTCTTGTTGCTTTGCGGAGTTGGAGTTTGATCAATGGCAGTTTGCCAGTGTTTAAATTGTACTTCCGTTAAGTTACACCATTTTAATCTCTTCAGTAATTTGACCTTTTCTTCCCCATTAGGGTTACCGATTGTAGGTAATCTTGAGCCCACTCTGTATGTAGTGTCAAAGCACGCTACTAATGGGAAGTGATCACTTTCACTGCGATGTTGAATTGTCATTCACCTACAGTGCATGCTGATAAAACTTGACGTAAATATGTATTCTAACGTAGACTCCCTGCTACAGGGCCTAGGCTTAGGTGACTCCCGGTGTTAAGTAATGCTGGAACCGTATCGTGTTTGAAGGAAATCTTTATTAAGATAATTCTTCCAAAGGAGGTCAGCGCATCCGTCCCAACTGGCAGCAGTTGTTCAACTGGTCATTGATGACACCGGGGGATTCCAAGTGACATGAATGACAGCATGACAAGACAGTGTGACATATGAACATTCTAAAGCAATGAGTGCAATACAGCTCCTTCCTTATAATAAATTGTGAATAAAGCATGCAAAAAAAATGAGTCAGCAGGGGTAAGGCCCAGGGGGAAAACATTATAAGGGGAACATAATAAAGAGTAACAATAAGTGACATAGCCTTGAGATACTCTGGTGGTCTAATCTCTCTTCCAAGTTTGTTATGGGAATGGCCCTCAAGAACAGGTACAGTATGTCTAACGTTTTCTTGAGTTACATTCTCACAAGGTAAGGATGCACCAGCAGACAGTGGTGACTCGCCAGAACTCACGCAAGGTACACCTATTGTGAAATTGTGACAATCATCCTGAAGAGAATCCAACCAATGAAAACTTCTTTCTTCCTGAACATCCACTTAATCCTTCAACCCTTTATTGTACTTCACCAATCTACTCACGTGCCACACTCTCCCATCACACAATTTGACAAAAACTTAAGATGAAATATCATGCCTTCCAAAAGCATTTCTCTGGTGTCAGTCCAGATTCCAGGTAACTTCTTGTGCTTGCAGCCTCCCCGGGACTGCTTGGCCAGGCTGGGGCTTCTGATAATAGCCCTGCCGCAGACGTCAAGGTGTCCATAACTTTCTCAGGGCAGACATCCACCACTTCTCAGGGCAGACTTCCACCACTTCCAATGGTTTGGAGAATTTGCTCTCACCCTTCTTCACCCTAAAAGGTCATTTCACTCGCACCAAGTCTCCTTTTTTAAGAAAAAACTCTTTGGCATTGTGTTTTAAATCAGAATACTGCCTATACTTCTCTTGGTACCACATGATCTTCTTCTTTACTTCTACTGGAGACCACTCAGATAACCTGGAATGTTTCAACCCCCACTTATTATCTTTGGTAAAAGGTACTCTACCTCTCATGATGGTAAATGGACTGTACAGAGTGACAGTGGGGGTAGTGCGATACATCCACAACATTTGTTTAACAGCCACAATCCAATCTTGATTTCTGAGTTTGGCCACCTGAATAGAGTTCTTAATAACGTGGTTGAACCGCTCAACTTCACCATTCCCACTGGGATGATAGATCGATGTAACTTTATGTTCAATCCCATTACGTTTAAAAAAATGTTCCACACAAGCGCTCTTAAACTGAACACCGTTGTCAGTAATAGCTCGTTTGGGTAACCCTTCCCTTTGGAATAATTTGTCCATGAACTCAAAAACACTGTGGGAATCAGCACGTTCCACAACCTTGACTTCCGGCCACTTAGAAAAGTAATCAAAGGCAACTAGAATAAACCAACTATGCTGTTCCTCAACAATAGGTCCCATAATGTCAAAACCCAAAGTTCCCACGCCATCTCAGGGCAGGGAACAGGAGACAGAGGTGGATTAACTAACTTCTGAGTTTTATCTGAATTCAGGGACAACAAACATTGTCACACCACTCTCTCCACCTCAACATCCACGCACGGCCATGAATACATATCTTTCACTCATTTCTTGCTCTTTACAATACCCAAATGTCCCTTGTGACATAAGATGACTAATTTAACTCTCAACCCCTTGGTGGGGAACAATCCTTATACCACACAAGATATTATTCCCCACCAAGGATAATTCCTCACGCACCTCCCAGAAATGCCTCAGATCCTTGCATAAAGACTTTTTTTGCAGGCCAACCTTGCACAACAAACGTTTTGACCCGGGATAACACCTCATCTTTGGCCAACTTCTCATCCCACTCCTTAAGATCCACAGCTTCACTCCCACCAATCACATCTGTCCAAGCGACGTTTAAGTCATCCCAAGCTTCTGGAGTAACTTCTAAAGGCAAGGACAATCTGCTTAAGCAATGAGCTACCTGATTTTTCACCCCAGGTATATAACACACTGAGTATCTGTAATCAAGTAGACGCACAGACAACGTTGCAATTCTTGGTGTAGCTCTAAGTAACCCTTCAGTGGATAAAACCTTGACCAATGGCTTATGATCGCACCTTACTTTGTCATATGGGCGATAGGGACTTTATTGACATCGCTAAGTTAGCATGAGCTCTGCTGCCATGATGCTGCTTTTGCACACGTTACTACATGACTTTATTTTGCAAGACTCTGCTTATGCCTTTCACATGAGAACCGTCTGCTTTGTGCGTTCTCTGCCTGTTCCTGGAGTTTAGTCTGAACACTGTGAGCAAGGTCGATAAACACTGCCCCTTGTTATTCTGTTCTGGTCAGTCCCTAGCACCTAGACAAAACATGTTAACACAGCTGTAGCTGCTGGAAACTCGTGCTTTGATATTATGGGGATGCATGTTTGGTTAACACACACTTGGAGAGGGACCTTTCCAGGGAGAAGAGCCAAGCAGTTCCTATGATGTAGATATACCATCTAGGCACTAAGGTATGGGGTCTGCTGACAAAGCCCAGAGGTCTTCTATTATATAATAATACTGCTTCTTGCCAAGGGGAGATTGGTTAGGCCTTATAGTCCTTTATCCACTGTCTATACAAGATGACATCTCCCTTTATAATATATGGACTTGCGACAATGCTGTTTTAGGTTTATGCGTTTTGCTGCTGGTAGTGGCTCGTATACTGCGTTATAGAGAACGATAGTTAAAAAAAACATTTTAAACTATATCCGTGTCTCTGTCAATTCTTATTGTGGACAAGTACGAGTTAGTGAGCTAAAGGGTACATCTTGTTACCGCGATTTCTGAGATAGTCAGGAGTGTTGTGTTCTGGGGTGTGTAATCATTTGCATCTTCGTGATTGTGTAGGAGAGCGAGTGAGACACTATAGCTAGTCGGTCCTGGGACTGTGGGTACTGAGGCGGTAGGAAGGCTTAGCCCCTATACCCGAGGTCCAGTATTCCTGAGCATAGTTCTGTGTATGTGCAGAATCCCTGCAACATGGCGCCACCAACGTTTGGTCTGCGAGACACCTGAGTAGGGCTTGTGCTTGACCACAATCCCCTCACTTCTGTTTCCGGAGACAGTCGTGACGGTGTAGCCTCCTATATTTAAATTTTTTTATAGGTTTTTCAAGCTTGAATTTTACAAGGTCTTTCACTTACTCTTACCCATTATTGCACTGCCGCTCATAGGTTGTTTTAATATTCTTATCATTATGGCGGTTGCCATAACGGCTCCAAACCGCGCACCAGTCATGGCTTATTTGACTCACATGGAGTCCCTAATGCTGGTGCACCTATTATTTTTGTAGTTGAGGCGGATGCAGCTCACCGCTTCGAGGTATTCTATTCTTGAGTCACCTTTCCGGCAGTGGATGGAAATGACAACTTCTTTCACGAATATACTGCCACTGCGCTTCCGCAGGATTATCGACCTTATTGGTCTCTTGAAGTTCCGTTGACAGCTTGGCAATATACCATATGGTTTAATGGCGCCCTTCCACACCCTTTGACAGCGGTCCGTTTAGGCCCCTGATCGATTGACGGGGCCACGTGGCCCGTGTTGGCTGGGTATACCCCACATCCAAATTACCTTAATGTCACTGTCGCAGAGCTACGCATGTTACATACATCGTTAATACGTGTACATAGGGCTGTTATACAGTTCATGTAGCGCAACCTACAGGTGGCACCACCTGGAGTTGCTGCACAACCGCCTGGACACAGTGGTCTGGTTATAAGACCCCTCATGATTAATTCAGTGATGGGCAAACGTCCACAAAATAAGGATGAACTTCCTTACTGGCTTGCTGAAAAATTTGGGCAACTCAAATTTTTTCAAATAACACTCCTGTTGAGAAACACAGGATCTTGAATATGAGTTTACCTAAAGGCCTTGTTCCCGAGTTAGCTGATTGTAACACTTGGGGTAGAGTGTTTGCAGTGGTATATTCAATGTGTTTTGGCACTCCCTCAATGACCGCTTTCCCTTCCATGATAAAACGTGTTCAGGATGAACATGGGGCCGAAGAGGCCCTGGAGTTGGGAATGAGACTGGTGGGAGTGTTCGACATTGTTTGCGATATGATCCTTGCTAATGTGAAGGGTGAAGCTGTGAATTTACTAGTGGCTCAGCGCTTGGAAACTGTTGCTGACGCAGACAAACAGCGCAAATTGCCAAAGATTATTGCTAAAGCTTATAAAACCTTAGGGCGCAATAGTCTGGGAATTAAACCTTTTACTCAAACTCAACAAAAAGCCCAAACTGAGAAGGATGGGCGCCTGTTCTTTCCTAGAAAGAACTGGAGTAAAAAACAGAGGCAGCAACAACTGAAGCAGGGTTTGCGTCCTGGTTTCACCGACACTTCTGAGCGTACTTATGATTCGCGAGACCGCGCAAAAATTAAGACTCCGGATAGATTTCAAGTCCCTGATCAGCCCTCTCCTTGTTCTTTACAGGAAACATTGGATTCACTAATCGGTGATGGAGAGCGCCAGGATCGCGGCAAAGGTGCGACCGCTCAGCAGGGACGAGAACAACCTCGCCAGTTCGACGTAAAAGCCAAACAAGAGGGACTACCTCGTTTTAGACCCCTGTTTCAAAAGAAGAAAGTTGCTGCATTGACAGCAAAGTATGCCTCAGACGGTGAGAACGCTACTCCTAGATTGGACATGGGCAGTGACACTCCTCGACAGCGCGGCGGAAGTTACCATAGTGCGGGAGGCACTGCATCCCTGTCTGGAGGCGAGAGCAACTGATACATTCATAACAGCTGACACACGAGTCGCACCCCCGGATAGTCTTTACGAAATAGTCCTCCAGATTGAAGGTGATATACAGCGTACAATTACTGCGGCTTTCTGGGAAAATCTCACATCCTCGTATGACATTTTGTTGGCGGAGGCGGATTGTCCTCCACCATTTGTTCTGGCTTCTTCTCGGGGGGAGGACGTGATACTTCTGAGTTTTTCGCGTTACATCCCTGAGGAGGCTAAACAGGCTTACGCATCAGAGTGGGCATTGGCCCTGGCCCCGGCGGCGTATCGTAATCAAGTGGGCTGGGATAGAGATTCGCCGGCACATGTAATACCTTTCAGATCTACACCGCAGCCCCAACTACAATATCCAATCAGACGAGAGGCTAAGGCTTCTGTCTGTGACATTTTGTCCAAATTGGAATATCAAGATGTAATTGAACCCTGTGTATCACCCATGAATAATCCTCTTTTTCCGATTTCGAAACTGAATGGTTCGTATCGCATTGTATTGGATTATTGAAATTTAAATAGTCATGTTCGTACATTTGCAGTACAGAACACACACAGCTCTGCGTTAGTGAATAATATTGTTCGTAAAAAATACAAGCCGACACTAGATATATCCAATGGTTTTTACAGTCACAATTTGGCTCAAGAGAGCCGTGATTTGACCGCATTTAGCGCGGTCGGGAACCAGAAAAAATTTACGTGTTTGCCTACGGGCTATAAGAACAGACCTGGGGCTTTTGCTGCACGGGTTGTGTCCTTGTTACACAGCATTGACCCAGATCCGTTGTTGTACGTCAATGATATTTATCTGAAGGATGATGAACTGATTCTGCATCTAGTCCGCATGGATCGAATTATTCTGTCATTTGCCGACTTTGGGTATAAATTTAATTTTGCTAAATCACACATCGCTTGTTTAGCGGTGCTCTTCTTGGGCTATGTGCTCAATAACGAAAGTAGGGGGTTGGCCCCCCACTTTCTGGAGAAATGTGCACAATTGCAAGCTCCATCTACTCTGAAAAGACTTCAATCTTTGCTGGGATTTTTGAATTTCGAGGGGACATACATTCCTGATTATGTCCAGCGTATCAAGCCGCTTTATGCGTTAATACAACCCTCATATTCTTCTGCCAGCTGGCTTTCGGAACATACCTCCATTCTTCAATCTTTGCAGTCTGATCTGCTAGCGTCCCACTTCTTGTTGACCTGTGATAATTCTACGAACCTGGTCATACGAACTGTGTCGGGCACGGTAGGTTTCACTTAACGTTCAACGAAGGTGACACAGTACCAATTGCATACAAATCACATTTGTACTCAGCGGCGGAAATGCGATTCTCCAATGTTGAGAAGATTTTGACTGCGGTCCAAATGGCGATTCTGAAAGAATGATCGCTGGCCCAGGGAAAACACGTTCTTATGGTTTCGCCTAGACCTGCTTTAGAGGCAGTGACGAAGGCGAGTGTACCGAATTGTAAAACTTTATATCCCCATTGGATACAATGGGCTACTTCTTTGACATCGGCTGATGTCACGTTTATCTTTGATCCTGCTCTGCAGACACAGGAGTTTCTACAGTATGAACATGTTCATCCCCCTCCATTGTCGCTACTTCCTTGGATCAGTACAAATGTATCATTTATACCGACGGCTCAGCTCAACCAGCCATCGGGTCCAAACATGCTTATTCAGCGGCTTGCGCTATTGTGGCTGGTTCGATTGTTAATGGTGAATTTAGGTCTTCCTTTGTGCATACACAGGCACTTGGGGACTGTACGGCACAATTGGCGGAGCTGCGTGCTCTTGTTTTAGCTCTGGAGTTTGTTGATCCTAATGTGAATACTCTTATTGTGTGCGATTCTTACTACTGTGTCCAGTCGTTTAATGACAACTTATTCTTTTGGTCTGATTATCGAGACTCCAAGGGCAGAGCAATAAAGCATAAAACGCTTTGTGTTCGAGTGGCGGAACTTAAAGAACGTCTGCCACTCACACAAGTTATTCATACTCTTGGCCATCAGCATGTGGGGCACATGCTGTTGGTAATTCTTTGGCTGATGAGGCAGCCAAATCTGCTGTAGCCACATGTTCAGTAGCAGCAGTTACAAGGTCCATGACTAAAATAGATAATGAAATTCTGGCAGCTATAGCTACTACAAAGGATGGAACAGATTACCCACAGGGCTTCCCTTCTAAGTATTCTTATCATTTGTCACCAGAACAAGTTCCTTATGCTACAATACCTTCAGTTGGGGATCGCTTGATTCCCAAAATGGACCGCAGACTTCCTTTGATCATAGCCGCTAACGAGGGCATGGCTTCTGCACATGCCGGAGTTTCTGCGAATGTTTCTATTTTACAGCAACGTTATTGGTGGCATGGTTTATATAGACAAACCCGGAACTATGTACTTGCTTGTGACATTTGTCAGCAAATTAAACCGTCCACGGTTTCACGTCCACCACAAACACAACTTTATATTTCAAATCAGCCATTTGGCTGTGTATGCCTTGATCACTGCGATCCATTGTCTTCAGATACTGCATATAAATACATTTTTGTTGCAGTTGATTCATGCACTAGATTCCTATGGGTTTGGCCACAACCCAGTGCTGACGCTCGAAATGTCATTAGGGATTTGTGTGTCTTTGTCGGGACGTTTGCCTGTGACACCTTCCATTCAGACCAAGGTCCAGCATTCGCCTCTAAGGCGTACAAGGACGCGATGAGGTCTTTGGGAGTGCTGGTGCAGTTTTCGTCTCCATACAGGCCTGAGGGCAATTCTATAGTGGAATAAATGAACCGTGACTTAAAGCAATCATTGACAGCTAGAGTCTTAGGTACTGGCAGGAACTGGCTGACCTATTTGTATGGAGTTCAAGATGCACTTAATAATCTCCCGAGAAGATCTCTGGGTGGGCAGACCGCATACAAAATGCTCTTTGGCATTAAAATGTTTGTGCCAGACCTTGATGGTCTAGACGTTGTGGCAGCAGCCGCAACATTTGACGTAGATAACTATTCTACTGTGTTACAGGACCTACAAAAGACCCGTGACAGCTTTGCTACAGAACATTTACCCTCTTCCAATGAAATGGCACTGCTGATTCCGGTCACCGGCTGGCTCCCTCAGATTGGAGATTTGGTACGAGAAAAGCTGGAGAACAAAAAAGAATTTGGTCCCTCTTATCGTGCACCGGTCCCAGTTCTTGGATTGAAGGGTACCCGTACGGTGATACTATCTCCTTTGCCTGGTCGCAAAGAAAACAGATATATTTCAATTGACAATGACAAACTACACCATCTGGCCAATTCTGAATAGTGTGACTACCAGTATTTCAGGTAACGCTATTTCCCTGAATCCGATGGCGTCAGCCTCTTCGACTAATGCCCATCTCGTAGATGAAGAGATGGAGACTTCTATTGACTTTCTGCCTGTTGTGCCATCATCCGCCTCCAACGCAGACGTCGAATATGCTTATCCTGCGGATGAGTGCCATATTGAAGTACCGGAAAATCCTTTACATCATCAAGCTGCGGCTGCACTGCCTCCATTAATGAACGTGGGAGCAAGCGGTTATTTTGGGGACCGTATGAGCTTCTCTTATGACTCTTCCTCTTCGTCATTAACTGCGACAACTCCACCAACGCAAACCTGTATTTTCATCTCCTGGTTAAAAAAGACTTACCTGGCCCCACCCTGGACCTACATCTGGCTGGTGCTTATACAGATTTTCCTCTTCATGTCGATTGGGTTTGTGACAGTGTTCTTCTTGCTAATCAATGGTCATTATTTGCCAGAACGCTCTACTGTGAAGTTGGTTGATGGAATTCTGGCTCCCCATACACCGTCCCATATCATGAAACTTGATCAAGCCCTCGTGAACATTTCGGCATTTCCGGTTGCTGATGGCATTGGCATCGTTTGGGATAAAGTAGCATTCGAAATCCATGGCCCGACGGAGGTCCTCAAGATTCCATACGTGTTTCGCGTTTCCCTAGGAGATGTGGTAACATAGGACATACATTCTGATGATTGGGATGTACAAGCGGTGCATTCATTGTTTTCTGATTTAAAGTATTATGCTGCTTTTGATGCTGAAGATTTGTATTTAAATTCTGCTAATTATGCTGATTTATTCTGTTACCAACATATTGGCCATCATTTCTTGCATAAAACAAATACATTAAGGCCTGTTTTTAATTTTACACAGTGGGAACATTGCCAAACTCCCTTACGGGGAAGTTCCAAAACACTCCGGAACAAGTTCACCTACTTTTCAAATTACAATACATCCAATCCAGAGTCCTAGTTCCATAAGTTGAAGTTGCCATCTCAATCTAAATTTATGTTGACTCACACAAAGTTGATTTATTCTAATTCATTTAGGACCGATTTGGCCTTACATGGTTACGAACACTGGAAAAATACGATTGATTTGAAATCGATTTGGGGCACCAAAGCTTGGCAGGTCCAGGGATTCGAAGCTTTGCATCGTGCATGTCTCATTCCAACTCAAAAATTGTTTTTAAATGACACGGTGCACGGAACTACTTGTTTTGGCCTGGCTACAGCCAAAAATTTAAATATTCTGTCCATCCCTTCATTGACTGAGTATGATAATTGGCGTGAATACACCAATCATACGATCGTTGTCCTGCAAGCTCTGTTTCGAAATGGCACTTTGAATATCTCTGACATTGACCCCTCAGGATGGTTGTTGTGGCAAACCAACTCTAATGCTTGTCAACTGCGTTTTCATAATGCAACACAAGGTTTCACTCAAACTAGACCTGATCCACGTTTCCCGCATTCACATTCGGTCACCACGTATTCGGTGGGGAAATTGTGTCAGCAATGGTTGGAAAACTCCACACTGTCGTCAGTGAAACACTATCGTCAGTGAATGCCTCTCTTGTTGAGCGATATCAATTTGGCTGATTTTATCTTGGGTCCTAAATCCCCACGGTCAAAATGGTTTATCTATGAGGCTTATAATGAATTATGGAAACTTTCGCAGATGGAGGCAGCGTTCCGTCTGCGCCAAATTGATCAAGCTAATTTGGAAAAAGTTCTTGCAGTTGTCGACAATAGCATAAATACGTTGCCTTCCCACATTTACACCTTAGATAACATTGTTTCATCTGTTATTGATATTGTTCAAAATGATGTATCTGTGTTATACCATGGTCAGAATAAATTGCGATCTGTGATGCAATTTGCATGGACGTTGCAAACTCTTAAAATGGGAAAAGTACCATGGGATTATTTGAACGCTTCAGCATTGTTTATGCCATTCAAATGAAATAATAAGCAAAGGTTCATGTCAATGAAAGACGCAACGTACACCCTTTTACACATTGAACAAGTAGAACATTTACCATTTTCTGTGGCAGAAACTGATTCGGCTGTATGGTGAATTCATGGCGTTATTTCTCTGCCATTCTCGCTATTTCAGTTTCAATCTTACATGAAACATTTCCAGATAAGCTGCTTTGAACCCCTAGGGAGTGCGTTTATTCACGAATTGTGGTCCTTGCCCTTCGCCTACAGATGTCAACGGGAGGATAAGGAAGTTTTCCTTACAGGGGAGGAGTGTGATTCCACAGTAGGACATTCCCTTGTTTGCAAACAAGTTAAATTGCATGGCACTTGTAACGTGTCCGCCCCTTATCTGGCTGTTTTTTGAGAGATATGCCTGTTCCGGCAATAATTCCCGCTCTCACATTGCTTTCGAATGTCAGTTATCTTAGTTTGAATAACCACGACTGCTGTGGCTTGCGGGCAGGGATCCCAGATATAGTAACAGTTTCACAACGTGTTACTTGTTGCAGCAATGTGCTTTTCCCACACCTGCATGGGATTGTAGATAGTTCCCTTTGGCCTTCCATTCCAACTTTGAAAACAGATTTCAATAAACTAAGCAGACTAAAAGAGCTATTGTTTCAACAAGAAGTGGCTCTCACTTCGGCTCGAGAGACCTTCGAATTACAGGTGGCAAGAACATCTAGTGAGATTCAGTCGCTGCTGAATATGAATCTCCCACTTCATTTTGGGGAACTGATACATCAAATATTGAATGCGTCTGACACAGAAGGCCTTGCTCATTTTTTTAAACTGGTGGGACCCGGCCTTGAGACCTCTTTTCAGACGATTTTTGGATTTTATCCATTCTATTTTTTCTAGCGCCTTCGGAGGCTTTCCCTTAATACTGGCGCTGGCGGCCAGCGTGCTGATACTTCTGCTCCTGTCACATAGTGGCTGCCCATCTTGTGGTACTGCACAGACCCGGCCAGTTACAACTGTACCATGACCGAATGCAAAAACATTTTGGATGCTTGCCATTAGCAACGCTTGGCGTAAGTTATGGACTAACTTTTCGCTTTGCCCACTTCACTTGCGTGCAACATGTGTTCTACTGCCGACGGTGCCCTTTCTATTGGGCATTGAATTTATGCCTCTCCAATGCGTCCGGCGCAGACCCGGATTATGATCTGTTGGTGGGTCCATTATTGGCCCATGACCAGGTCTGTTCAGGGGATGGCCGTTTGATGCGTGCAGCTGCACTTGGAGTGTTGGCTGAATGGAATACCTGTGCGGCTGCACAGCGCCTCTTACAACGGAGTTTCATCGAATATCACGCAAGTTGCCCGGTTATGCTCTTGGAAGCATCGGATTATGAGGAACACGTGTGTTCCTTCGACCTGCTTAGCTGGATGGCTTCCCTCTTTGCGACGAGCGATGGGGATGACCTTTTGGAACAAATTGCTTTCTTAAGTTCACAGAATTTGATGGATTTTTCAACTAAACATTTATTTTTTTCCCCCCTTTTTTATATGTTATTTTTCTTCCTTTTCCCCTTTTTATTTTTAATTTTTCCAATTTGGCTTTTTTCAAGCGTTTCTAGACTCTGCTTATCTTTGAACTCTGTTTAGATATTTTATCTATTTTCTACGACCTGGCCAAGGGGAGGGTGTCATATGGCCGATAGGGACTTTATCGACCGCTAAGCTAGCATGAGCTCTGCTGCCATGATGCTGCTTTTGCGCACCTTACTACATGACTTTATTTTGCAAGACTCTGCTTATGCCTTTCACATGAGAACCGTCTGCTTTGTGCGTTCTCTGCCTGTTCCTGGAGTTTAGTCTGAACACTGTGAGCAAGGTCGATAAACACTGCCCCTTGTTATTCTGTTCTGGTCAGTCCCCAGCACCTAGACAAAACATGCTAACACAGCTGCGGCTGCTGGAAACTCGTGCTTTGATATTATGGGGATGCATGTTTGGTTAACACACACTTGGAGAGGGACCTTTACAGGGAGAAGAGCCATGCAGTTCCTATGATGAAGATATACCATCTAGGCACTAAGGTATGGGGTCTGCTGACAAAGCCCAGAGATCTTCTATTATATAATAATACTGCTTCTTGCCAAGGGGAGGGTGGTTAGGCCTTATAGTCCTTTATCCACTGTCTATATAAGATGACACCTCCCTTTATAATATATGGACTTGCGACAATGCTAACTGTTTTAGGTTTATGCGTTTTGCTGCTGGTAGTGGCTCGTATACTGCGTTATAGAGCACTATAGTTAAAATAAACATTTTAAACTATATCCGTGTCTCTGTCAATTCTTTTTGTGGACAAGTACGAGTGAGTGAGCGGAAGGGTACGTCTTGTTACCGCAATTCCTGAGATAGTTGGGAGTGTCGTGTTCTGGGGTGTCTAATCATTTGCATCTTTATGATTGTGTAGGAGAGCGAGTGAGACACTATAGCTAGTTGGTCCTTGGATTGTGGGTACTGAGGCGGTAGGAAGGCTTGGCCCCTATACACCGAGGTCCCGTATTCCTGCGCAAAGTTCTGTGTATGTGCAGAATCCCTGCAACAACTTCTACATGAAGACCCCAGATGAAGTTTCTGAAGTGTTCCAACCCCCACACAACCGCTAGGGTTTCCCTTTCTATGACAGAATAGCACTCTTCAGCGGGAGACAACGCTCTAGAAGCATAAGCCACAGTCCCTACTTTTCTATTAACGTCCCTTTGAGACAATACTGCTCCTTAGCCTTTGTTGCTTGCATCAGTAGTAATGATACATGCCAGAGCGGGATCAAACCCCACCAAATGATTTGCTTCACACAATTCATGTTTCAAACTCTCAAAATCATTCTGAAGTCACTCTGTCCACACAAAGGAGGATTTGTTCTTTAACAGCTGATGTATATTGTAAGTTTTCTCAGAGAAATTCCGAACAAACTTGCTGTAAAACTCTATGAGACCTAGGAAAGACCTTAATTCTTCCTTGTTCTGGGGTGACGGAGCATTCATTATGGCATTCAATACATTTTCTCTTGGTTTGATCCCCTCAGCTGAAATTTCATGTCCCGAGTAGTCCAATGACTAAACACCAAACTAGCACTTAGACAATTCAGCTGTCAAACCATTGTCACGTAACTTCTCAAAAACAGTGCGCACTCTACTATCATGAACATTTTTTGTTTTCCCCATGATAAGGATGTCATCTTGGGAAAAAACTTCTCCTGGAACACCCACAAACAATTTATACATCAGTTTTTGAAAAACGGCTGTAGCCGAAGCCAGCCCAAAGGGCATACGTAAAAAACAATAACACCACTGGTGCATCATAAAGGTGGTTAAGCTTTTGCTATCTTCATGTAACATTACCTGATGGTAAGCTGACGTCAGGTCTATCACCGAGAACCACTTCATGTTCTTAGTGAGTGACATCAACTCATTGATTTTTGGAAGGGGAAACTTCTCAACAATAATATTCTCATTAAGGGTTCTGTAGTCAACACATAAACAAATGTTTCTGTTGGCCTTATGTACAACGACCAAGAGTACGACCCACTCCGAAGCATCGACCTCTTCAATGACACCACCCTCCAATAAGCGCTTTAACTCTTTTCCAACCTCCTCCCTAAGAACCCATGGTATGTCCCTAGATTTGTGGATCTTAGGTTTAGCATTTTTTTTAGAACTATTTTATGTACATACCCCTTCAATCTTCTAATCTTACTCGACAACACCTCAGGAAACTCTTCCTTAAATTTTTGACGATGAGGGTCACTATGATCTAATACATAACTTGTTCAAGGCTATTGGGATTCAAGATGCTGTTCAAATTTCTCTGATCTATCCACCCCAAAACTGATGGTCCCTCAAGAGCGACATACAATTTTTCCATGGATGATCTCCCTTTGAACTCGAACTTGAGTTTCCAGTACCCCACTAACGATATCTTTTCACCCGTGAAACTCTCTGGTGCTATATCAGGGGGTAATAAAGATGGACCAAGTACATCTACGAACTTCTTTTCCCACTGGTCCTTGTCGATGATGGTATAGGGAGACCCAGAGTCAGCTACGATGAGCATCTCAACCCCACCAAGATGCATGGAACACACAGGTTTACTCTTACATTGTAGACTCAAAAGAGTAACATTGTTGGGAATACCTAGAACACAATCAACACCTTTTAACTGATCTTCTCCATGGGACGAGTCAGAACCCGAATCATCATCATTTTCGGTAACTAAGGATATTTTCTTCCTACTGCCTGTGCTGCGCCTACAAACTTTAGCATAGTAGCCAATCAATCCACATTCGGCACATTTTGGATTTGTAGCTGAACACTTTTTACTATAAGCAAGGTGATCCTTACTTCCACACCTGTAGCATTTTAACTCTTTGTTATTGTACTCCTTACTCTTGCTCGTTTTTTGAATAACGAATCTGCACGTAATAGCTAGTTTTTTTAAATCAGAAACAAACTCCTCAATCGTCTCTTGTTTCCCTTCTTACCTGCCGAAGAACTTGTGGCGGTCAATGGCAATGCACACAGAAGTGGAGTAATAAGCATCTAAATCTTCTAATGCATGAAGAAAAACATCAGACTGCTCCGGAGGGCGAACCTTTTTTTCTATAGAATTGTGCACCTTAAGGCCTTGAGGGCCAAGTGAATGTAGCAAAATCTTTGTTTTCCTTACTTGGGATAACTCCTCTTCCCCATCGTCTAGTGCATTTAGATAACGCGGACAAGGGCACAATTATCAATGACCTTATTTTCTACTCAAGAAAAACAGCACTATGGCACGCAGCCATATCTAACCTACTTAACGTACATGAATCCAGGAACATTCTGTACGGCGCCAAACTCATGATCGTGCCCTCCCATAATCTAAGAGCTGACCTTACTATTACCCTATACAAAAACGGCACCGTTCTGATCCAAGCGCCAAACACAGAACTCAACAAAGTCGCTGACTTTTTCACCTTCCTTAAAAAACATGTGCATGACTCCTATCCCTCTAAGCTTCCTCAGCGCCTTCTGTCGCCATCTGACTCTTCTCATAGCTCCGGTCAATGCAGCTCTAAGGACAAGGCTAAGGGCTTCCCCTTAATGTCCACCAAAGCTACAGCCACTTCCACTTGCACCCCCTCTCCTAAGGTTCAGACTGACCCGACTCTACCCATGGTGTTCCCCACGCAAGACGACACTCTGGGCAGCATCTCCCCTATATCTACTAGTGAACCTCCCTCCACTCCCCCCCAACCTCCATCATCTCACAATAAGACAACGCCGCCGCCGCCCTTTTCTAACCCTCGCTCCTCTCCATCACTCATATTGACTAACACACTAGTCACTCACAGCGCAGCGGACACCCGCCCCAATAGCCCTATGTCCACCCTGCTGAGCGCGCCTAGCCCTTCGCACACCCCTCCTCTCAGAAACCTAGACGCAGGGTGGTCGAGCTCCACTACCAGGCTACCCGACCATGCCAGAAGAGCAAGTCCTGACCGACTGGTCGCCTTTCCGCAAGTTCAACCTTCACTTCACTTCACTTGAAACTCTGAACGTCAGAGCAGCCAACATAGCTCAGAGCATCCATAACTCCGTTCTTGAACTGAAAAGCATCCTTAACCTCACAGAACAATCTATCTCGAATATCAAGCTCTCCCAGAACTCAGTTCTTCCCCCACTCACCAAGCCCTTCCTTCAACCCTTGCCGCTAGCCTATAGACACCTTCGCCCTCGCAAGCATCCCATCTACCTCTCGGAGGACGAAATTCAAGCCCTCCTCTTATCCTATAAGTCCTCTCCTGACGCCCCAGTCCTCCAGACAAGTAAGATGAATACTTAATTCACACGGTTGCAATCAACTCTTAATAGAGCATCAACTCTCCGTAACAGAGGAGTAAACAGCAACAGCTTAGCGCAAGTACCCTTATCCTCCCTAACTCACAAGACATGCACCGACTCTCCTCTCTCCGGCCTCCTAATTAACTGCCGATCAGCAGCAAAGCATGCCTCCGACATCGCCGCTCTCATCCTGAGCCAAAAATCTGACGTAGCAATCCTTACTGAATCATGACTCAATGAATCCTCGTCACCTTACCTATAATTATTGGTTCCTTCAAATTATAGCATCGTAAGGCTTGACAGGCAATTAAAAAAAGGGGGAGGCATTGCTTGCATTTACTGCTCCTCGTCTCTGAACTTCACGCTGACCCCACCGACTCCTGCGAATATCTTGCACTCTCCATATGTAACAACGCTACCCAGTTGTGCAAACTGCACATCTTCTACCACTCCCCAGGCAAGAACGACACCTTCATCGACCACCTCATGGAAATCATTACAGCTAAGATTTTCCCCCACTCCAATGACATTTTCCTCTGAGACTTTAATCTGCACTGGAATGACCTCAATGACCCTCAGGTTAACGCCCTCAAAGACTTCCTTGCTGACCAACCACTTACTCAAGCCTGCACATTACCAACTCACACGAAAGGCGCCAAGCTGGATTGGATCATTGCTAAGGCAACGGCGGTCAGGCTTAACTCAAGAGATCCATGCGACTGGTCTGACCACCATGCTATTACCTTCCTATTGCCTGGCACCCACAAGACAAGGCCAGCGCAACCTGTGAAACCGAAACTCTGGCTCAGGGACACAAAGAGCCTAGATCTCGAGAAGCTGGCTGCATGTTGCGAGAACGATCTCCTCCCCCCCCAAATCTCTCAAAGGTCAACGACCTTACAGAACACTACAACTCGACTATGTCTGACATAATTGATGATCTTGCCCCGCTAAATCTAAAAAGATCCAGAATCAAAGACAAAAACCCCTGATTCAACGGATCCCTCAACAATGAAAGGAGAACCCTCCGGCTAACAGAAAGAACCTGGAGACAGCACCCCTCAGCCTCCCAACTAAAACTTCTCCGACAGACCAGAAATGCTTACAACAGGAACATCCTGAAATCTAAAAAAGAGTTCTTTAGATCAGAACTGGAAAACACTAAGAACAGACCTCGTAAGCTCTTTGAAATGGTCAAACACCAATCTAACAAACTGGCTCAAACTTCCAAAGAAACCTCAAAATGCCTAATAACCTGTGTGGAGTTCTCCTTCTTTACAGCCAAAATTACCTTCCTAGGAAAAGAACTTAATTCTGCCACCAACATCCGACCTCTTCCTGCCAGGTCCCATCTCTCCTCTCTTCCCCCCCAGACAACACCCAAGAACCAAGCGCACTGGTCGACTTCAAGTTATATGACGACCATTCCATCTCAAAAATTCTATCCTCCTAAAAATCCGAATAACCACTTTAATGACCCACTCCCCTCCAGCTGCGTGGCCGCGACCTATAAATTTATTATTCCCATTTGGACTACAATAATCAACGCTTTCCTACTGCAAGGGTCCATACCTGACTCTCTAAAAGCCAGTCAAGTTGTCCCCAACTTAAAAAACCCACCTTGAATCCTGCTACTCCAGACAATTTCAGACCAATATCCCACTTCTAGCGAAAGCTCTGGAGAAATGTGTGCAACTTCAACTGAGCCAACGTATCACCAACTTTAATCTGCTAGACAAATTCCAATCTGGGTTCAGGCCTGGGCACAGCACGTAAACTACTATTCTCCATATTGTGGATGATGCTCTTCAAGCCCTTGACCAAGGCAAAACATGTCTCCTAATTCTACTGGATTTATCCTCGCCATTCGACACAGTCAACCACGAGAAACTACTTGAACGCCTCGAATTCAGGATGGGAGTAAGGGGAACCATTCTCGAATGGTTTAGATCCTTCCTCCGGAACCGCACCCAGAGATTCTTAGTCAACAGTAATCTATCTGCTCCTTCCCCAATAATGATCCGAGTCCCCCAAGGATCAACTCTTTCCCCAACCCTCTTCAATCTCTACCTTGAACCGTTAGCTGAATTACTACGTACCACCAACATCTACCTTCCACATGTATGCCGATGATACTCAGATCTACATCAAAATCTCATCTCTAGAGGAGATCTACTCTTTGAATGAGGCCCTAAAGCTGACTGTTCAATGGCTCGCCTGCAACCAGCTCAAACTAAATGCACAAAAAACGGAGTTCCTTCTAATCTCCTCACCTAAAAGTAACACTGACATCCCAGAATGGCCAAGTCGTTCACAGTACTAAACTGCACACCGACCATAGTGGAATCTGCCAAATCTCTCTGAATAATCCTAGAGAGCAACCTGAATATGCGAGATCCTAGAGAGCAACCTGAATATGCGAGACCATATCAACTCGATGGCTAAAACTGCCAGGTTTCACATGAGCTACCTGAGAAAACCAATTCCTTTCCTTGATGCCTCGGACCTAAAAATGGCAGTCCAGGCATTAGTTATCTCCAGAATCGAATACAGATGCTCAACCCTTTCAGGCCTGCCCAAGATCTCCCCTAAAAGCTTGCCTCAACGCTGCCGTCAGACTCTTAACAGGCTCAAACAAATTCGATCACATCTCACCGCATCTGAAGGTGCTGAACTGGCTTCCTCTTGAAGCCAGAATCCAACTCAGACTGGCATGTATCACCCACAAAGTGCTACACACGAAATCCCCTGCATATCTCGCCCAGAAAATCATGGTTTCTGGAGGATCCCGAAACTCCCGGTCCGCTAGAGACTTTGTGCTCCAGCCACCCCGCTTCCGGAAGGAAAAAACGTACAATCGTGCTTTCTCTGGGGCTGCACCAAGAATCTGGAACTCGCTGCCGTCTTTCATCAGAAGAATTCCCTCTTTGTCAATATTTAGAAAGGAAGTCAAAACCTTCCTAATGGGCAAGTTTCTCCCATAAATCATGCATTGCACATACCGCTCAGTAGCTTCGCTTATTTTAGTTGCCGCTAGAGTTTGGACTGACTGGCTGCTATCCATCTTGTACTGACCTTGTACTCCCACAAATGAAATTGCTGGATTTCTCTGAATTATGATCTGAACATTGTATACACCCTGTTATTTCCCAAATGTTTCGCTTCCTTCTACCCCTACTTATGTTTTTTTTTTCTTTGACTATTTCATACTTGTATACAACATGTTATCCCTGTAAAGCGCTCTGATACCCTAACGGGTCATGTTCGCGCTCTATAAAACATTAAATAAATAAAAATAGTTTAGAAAATACTCCTTCCATTCTAGCTATTTTATAGGAGCATCCCCAGTAGTGGCAAGAAAGGATTGTGGAGGCGTTAGAGAATATGTTTGAGACGCACACATTGTAAGGATGGAGGAAGGAAATTAAATTAAAATAGAAAAGGTGTGCCCGTCACTGCAGGGAATATGAAACACAATGAACACGCAGATAAAATATACCTTGTTGAATGGGTGTGCCTGTCACCGTAGAATAACAGGCTAGAGCAACTTGCATGTAGCATTGGTGTTGTGTCTGTCACCGAAGCAGAATCAATGCGAGAACAACTGCAGGCAGGTAAGCACAGGGTGTGCCTGTCACCGTAAATAACAGGCTACTGAAACCTACTTGCGTGAATATGCTTGCAGCGGTAGGCAATGGGTGTGCCTGTAACCGAATACTATGACCGGGAAGGCACAACAACTTGCAACTCAGTGATATCTGGTGTGAAACCACACAATAACAGTAAAATCAACCAATCAAAGATGGCTGCTTCACGTTGCGGAATGACATCCGTGCAGGTTGAAGGATTGCCCGATCCAAGATGGCGTCCTTCACGTTGTGGGATGACGTCGGTGAATAGAGCGTGCGTATCCAAGGAAGGACATCGCGAAACAGAGTCACGTGTGAGGAGCGCGTAGGCAAAGCTCGAGCAGAAACTTACAGCCAAGGCGCGCGCCGAGGAAGGGCCGTTAACTGTAAGAAAAATGAATTGACACAAAGGTGTCAAAACAGGCTCTTATAGTCCTCCGTAGGAACGTTGGAGGGTGGGCTGACCTTCAGAATAAATAAGTACTCACAGTTTTGAAGAGCGCAAGGCTTACCCCTTGGTGAAGCCCTGTAAAGTAAAAAATCCAGGCTAGCAAAGGCACTTGCACACGTTGTCAAAGTCCAGTCGTCGCCAAAAATTGTCAAGTAATGCTGGAACCGTATCGTGTTTGAAGGAAATCTTTATTAAGATAATTCTTCCAACGTAGGTCAGCGTGTCCTTCCCAGCTGGCAGCAGCTCTTCAACTGGTCATTGATGACACCGGGGATTCCAAGTGTCATCAGTGACAGCATGACAAGACAGCGTGATATAAGAACATTCTAAAGCAATGAGTGCAATACAACACCCGTGTGTGTATCCTGGAGGGATGTAAAAAGAGTTGCATGCCTGCAGGATGTATGATAGTTTGCATTTTCTTTCCAGGCAACGAGTTGGGTTAAAGTTTGTTTGTGCCAGGTGTTACAAGTTGAAATCTCCCTTGAGCAAAATCTTGTGATTTGGAAATCTGCATAACATGTCCTCCAGAAACTCGCTGAAGATGTTTATTATTTCATCTTTGGGTCCTTTGGATAAGTTCAGGTAGAGGTTCAGTATGAGGATTGATTTTAGACGTTTAACCCAGTGGGATACCTCTCATAGTCAGAGCTTGGAATGTTGAGTTTAGCTCAAGTACATCTACCTTGACACTTAACCCAGTCGATATATAAGTAATCAGGCCCCCGGAGAGCCTTCCATGTAGACTGTTTTTTTCTGCTGGTTGAAATACTTCCAAATATCCGTCTAATGGCAATAAGCTCTGACTCCATGTCTCTTGGATACAGATTACATCCTGTCTTCAGAAAATGTGTTGCGTCAGAACTACAAGTAATTTGTTTTAATCCGGCCACATTCCACGATATTAAAGTTAGTTGGTTCATGTGAGCGCACTAATAATTATTAACAGGTGGCACCGGGTTAGGTATGCGGCTGGTTCCTAGTTGATTATGAGGATGCCACCCAGGTCCAGTCCGGCTGTAGATGACCTTTATCTAGTTTTATGGAAACTCATTTCCTGCTGTTACTTGCGTTAAGATGAATGCGCAATTCTGGCATTCTAGTCAGGATACAGAAGTGTGCTTTTTTGCCATAGGCTTTTAAAGCCTTGTGGGTTCAGGAATACAGTGGGCTATTTCTCCGATTCTATGGGATTGATGTCAATGCCCCATCAATCAATCAATCAGGGGAATTGTAAGCGCGCTACTCACCCGTGAGGGTCTCAAGGCGGTGGGGGGGTGAGCAGCTACGTTCAGTCGAAGAGCCAGGTCTTGAGCGTCTTCCTGAAGATGTTCAGGGAGGGGGCGCATCTGATGTTGAGCGGGAGCTCATTCCAGGTCTTGGCTGCGATGTAGGAGAATGTTCTTCCACCTGTTCTGGCTCTGGGAATGCGCGGGATTTCAGCAAGGTCGGCGGATCGGAGGTTTCTCTTTGGTACGTGGAGGGAGATTCTCTGGTTGAGGTATTGGGGTCTGGTGTTGTGGATGCAATTGTAGGCGTGGGTGAGTATCTTGAAAGTGACTCTCTTCTCAACGGGGAGCCAGTGGATGTTCCGTAGGTGTTGGGTGGTGTGCTCGTGTCGAGGAATGTTGAGGATGAGTCTGGCTGCGGTGTTCTGTATGGTCTGGAGCTTGCGGATCAGAGACTTGTTGATCCCGGCGTAGAGGGCGCTTCCGTAGTCCAGTCTGCTGGTGATGAGCGCATGGCTGGCGGCCTTCCTTGATTCGTGATCCGGGATCCACTTGAAGGTCTTTCGGAGGATTCGGAGGGTGTTGAAGCAGCTGGAGGCGATGGCGTTGACCTGTCGGGTCATGGAGAGGGAGGAGTAGAGTACGATGCTGAGGTTTAGGGCGTGGTTTGTGGGCGTGGGGGGGCTGCCGAGGGCGGTAGGCCACCAGGTGTTGTCCCATGCCGAGGGGGAGGGTCCGAGGACGAGGACTTCTGTCTTCTCCGAGTTGAGCTTCAGGCAGTTTCTGCTCATCCAGGATGCGACGTCCTTCATTCCTTCCTGGAAGTTGAGTCTGGTGGTGATTGGGTCCTTGGTGAGGCAGAGGATGAGCTGGGTGTCGTCGGCGTAGGATACTATGCTGAGTCCGTGCTGTCTGACGATGGCGGCGAGGGGGGCCATGTAGATGCTGAAGAGCGTGGGGCTGAGCGATGATCCTTGGGGCACTCCGCAGTTGATTTCCGTGGGTTCGGAGAGGAAGGGTGGTAGTCTGATCCTTTGGGTTCTGCCGGTGAGGAACGAGCGGATCCAGTCGAGGGCGGTTCCTTGTATGCCAGCGTCGTGGAGTCTGGCGGTGAGTGTGCGGTGGGAGACGGTGTTGAATGCTGCAGAGAGGTCGAGTAGGATCAGGGCTGCGGTGTGTCCTTGGTTGAGGAGGGTGCGGATGTCGTCAGTGGCGGCGAGTACGGCGGTTTCGGTGCTGTGGTTGCTGCGGAATCCGGATTGGGAGGGGTCGAGGATGGAGTTTTCTTCGATGAATTTGGTCAGTTGTGCATTAACGGTCTTCTCTGTGACTTTGGCCGCGAAGGGGAGGAGGGAGAGGATGGGTCGGTAGTTCTTGAGGTCGGTGGGGTCTGCTGAGGGCTTCTTGAGCAGGGGTCTGACTTCTGCGCGTTTCCAGTCATCAGGAAAGGTGCCGGTCTTGAAGGTGGTGTTGATGGTGTGTCGTAGTTCAGGAGCGATGTCGGTGGCGGCTCTGTGGAAAATGTGCGGGGGCAGGGGTCTGTGGGGGCCCCCGAGTGGATGCCTTTCATGGCTGAAGTGGTGTCTTCGGTGGTGACAGGGTCCAGGAGGAGATGGTGGGCTGGATGGCGTTGCTGGAGCAGGAAGTGGATTCGGAGTTGGGTGTCTGGTCGTTGAAGTTGTCATAGAGTGCCTTGATTTTCAGATGGAAGTAGGATCCGAGCTTGTCGCAGAGGTCCTGGGAAGGGGTGATGTCCGTGGTTTCGCTGGGGGGCATGGTGAATTCCTGGATGATGCTGAAGAGTTGCCGGCGTTGGCGAGGAAATTGTTTTGGATGAAGGTCCTTTTGGTGGATCTGATGCGTTTGTGGTATTCCGTCATGGCGTGTTTGTAGGTGGTGTGCTCTTCTGGCGTTTTGCTGTTTCTCCAGATCTTCTCAAGACGTCTACAGGTGCGTCTGGATTCTTGGAGGTCGGCGGTGAACCAGGTGGCTTTTCTGGGGCGTTGTCTGTCGGGGTTGCGTAGTGGTGCAAGCATGTCTGCGCAGCTGGAGATCCATGTGTGGAGTCCTTTGGCTGCGAGGTTGGCATCGGTCGACATGGTGGGGGCGTCGCGGTTGAGGGTGGAGTTGAGTTGTTCCTCGGTGACTTTGCTCCAGTTCCTTCATGGGGGGCGCGGTGCAGGTTTGGGCGATGTGGGTTTGTCGTCGTGGAAGTGTATGCAGTTGTGGTCTGTCCCAGGGGGTTGCGTGGTGTGGCTGAAGTGGATGTTGTTACCTCCTGCGAAGATGGGGTCAAGGGTGTGTCCTGCCTTGTGGGTGGGCGTGGTGACGAGCTGTTTCAGTCCGATGTTGGCAAGGTTGTCCAGGAGGGTGGTGGAGTTGGGGTCGCTGGGGTTGTCGAGGTGGAAGTTCAGGTCTCCGATGAGTATGTAGTCCATGGAGGCGATGGCGTGGGGTGCGATGAGGTCGGCGATGGTAGGTGCGAACGAAGCGTGGGGTCTGTAGGTGAGGGTGCCGCGGAGTGAGGTTCTGGGGCTGGTCTGAATCTGGAAGTGGAGGTGTTCGGTGGTGAGGAAGGAGTCCTTTGTGGTGGAGAGTCAGAGGGAGCTCTTGTATACGATGGCGAGTCCTCCTCCAGGGCGGTTGGGGCGGTCCTCCCTCTGGATCTTGTATCCGTTGGGGATGGCGGTGGCGATGTCGGGCGCGGAGGAGGCGTTGGTCCAGGTTTCTGTAAAGAAGGCGATGTCTGGCGAGAGGGTGACGAGGAAGTCCCAGATCTCTACGGCGTGTCTGTGCAGGGAGCGCACGTTGAGGAGGATGCACTTCAGGGCTTCGGTGTTGTTGACGTTTGGTGCGGGGCCATGGGGGTGCGGTCGGCGGTGAAGGATTTGCAGCAGTGACGGCAGGAGAACTGGCCGTGGGTGGTGTTCGGTGTCGATCGCTGGCAGTTGTTGTCCCTTCTGGGGTTGAGTGCGAGGAGGGCAGCGGAGTTGTAGCAGTGGGAGGTCGTAGATCCAGGGTTCCTGGCGCTGGCTGCGGTCGGATCGCGGACGGGCGCAGACTGGCTTGCCTTTGGCGCGCCAGCGGCACGCCCGCTGCGCGCGGCCGCCATTAAGTAGGGGAGGGGGAGGGAAGCGCAGCTGGGAGCGGGAACCGGCAGGGGGGGAGGGGCCGCGGGGGCAGCAGCGGCAGGAAGGGCACGGAGAGCAACGGGCGCAGAAGACAGAAAAACTGCTAAAAATACACACAGGTACAATAACTGGCACAATAAAGACAGGCACAATAAAAATACAGTGAAAGAGGCTAGAAGGAAGACAGAAAACGGGCACAGAAAGACAGAAAAACGGCACAAAGACAGAGACAGACAGCAGCGGCCAGCAAGGTTCTCCCATTGGCCCACCAGGGATGAGGCGCAGGCAGGAGCCTGTGGGTGGAGGAGGGCCTCGAACACCTACCTGCAAAGGGGCAGCAGCACTACCGCAGAGCTGCTGGGGGAGAGAGCAGGTCCCTGACCAGGAGGTCAGGGGTCTAGCTCAGTCATCCCAGCAGCGGCCGCCATTAAGTAGGGGAGGGGGGAGGGAAGCGCAGCTGGGAGGCGGGAGCGGGAACTGGCAAGGCTCTCCCACTGGACCACCAGGGATGAGGCGCAGACAGGAGCCTGCGGGTGGAGGAGGGCCTCGAACACCTACCTGCACAGGGACAGCGGCAGCAGCACTACCGTGGAGCTGCTGGGGAGAGAGCAGGTCTCTGACCAGGAGGTCAGGGGTCTAGCCCCATTGGGCAAACATTGTTTTCTCCGCTAAAACGAGCTTTGCCGTTGCCCTTGATGCCCAGGTCACTGTTGTTGTCTTGTTTCCAAGCGTGTGTCTATTTACTGTAAAGCAGATTCTGGCTAGGTCTTCTGATTTTAAATACCCAAATGATGGAACATGTTATAGCAAGTGTAGAAAGTTTGCTCTATTTAATACATCTTAAATACGTCTCGCGGTCTAATTTGGGCAAAATGTTGTTTCCTTGTGGTGATTTTCTGGACTGTTGTTGGTAGTCGCTCCTCCAGCATGAGGTTCTAGTTGTTTATGCTGCAAGTGTAATGCAGGGAAGCTGGTGGCGGTGAAATTGCAGGCAGCTGTTGTATTTAGTGTAAGTGCTGTGAGTGCTGCCGTAGTCTGGCTAACGGATTCGTGTTTGTGCTGCAAGTGTAATGTAGGGAAGCTAGTGGCTGTGAAATTACAGGCAGCCATTGTGGTTAGTGCTGTGGGTGCTGCAGTAGGCTGGCTCTTTTAAGGTCACCAAGACAGGCACTTTGTGGCAGGCCACCTGTTCGGAACCTGCAGTACCGGGGAGATTGTTCCCTTGTGTAGTTGTAATTTTAGCAGTCGCTTCCTGAGGTGACCTTTTGCGGTCTATGGTTTTTTTTTCCCGTCTTGTCCCTGAGCCTACTATACCGTCCTTCGATGTTCCATTTTCCTTTAGGTACCTAGATGCATCAATACTTACAGCTAATGCCTCCGCCTATTCTTGCATCATAATACTCGGTGTGGTTAACCGGGCGTTTAACGTTAAATGTGATTTGTGTTTGCTGGAGAGGAATGCTCTGTAGATTATACAACCATGTTGATATTGTCACTTGTTAGCTTCTCGCGCGAGTGCGAAAAGCCTTCATTGCAGTCGCCTCTAAATATGGGGTAAAATTGGGCTCTGTTGGTCAGCTCTGTTTTTTCAAGCCTTCGCTGGTGTTGGTGCAGGGCCTTATTCTTCTTGTTCTTTTTTAGCTTTTTTTTCCCCGCCTAGTTAAAATTCGGGTTGTTTCATGTGGGTCCAACTGACCGTTTGGTGTTTGACATCCCTTGCTCGCAGTTACGGAGGTTTCAAGGTTTTTGGCTGGTAGGGGACAGTTAGATCCAAGAGTATCTTGTATAATCCTTTGAAGCGGTTCTTCAGGTTTACTGTTTGTATGGGCATCTACTTTGGGGGAGAAGCCGTGTTTGGAAATTAATGCTTATCATGGTTAGCCTCAATCCAGACGCCCTGTTTGCCTATAATTTCTTTACGTTCTCCACCAAGAGCACTAGCATATTTGTAAGAGTACACATTTTGTCCACAATGTGGACACAGGCACAATAGCCTTTAGTCTTGTGCTCAATTGCAGTGTCTAGTCTGCCTTCAAGGGAGCAGACCTTAATATTCAGGATAAGGAGACTATTTGCCATGGATTGTAGTAAGTCCACCTACAATTCAAGTTTATGTGACTGCCAAGTCCGTGGATTGGTGGCTGCGTGAAGTGCAGAGTTTATTGATATTAGATTAGTACAGTCTGCTAGTGAAGTGATGGTTCTTACAGGATCCAATGGCGTTGTAACGCTTCTGAAGTCACCTTGTGTGTTCTCAGTTTCATCCAGCAGTCCTTCTCACCACTAGTAGAGCTGTCCTCCCCTGAGCCCCCTTCCAAGTCCCCCTCTGCTGTAGAGATGGAGGATATCTAATCATAGGTATGTCTGGTAACTTCTCTAGTTCAGCTCTTGTGTAATGCAATTGTGCCATTGACTCCATTACTCGATTCGATTTTAGAGCTTTTATTCGGTTAAATAAATCAACCATATAAGCAATACAGACATAAAAAAGCTCGATCTACAGGAAAATCCCAAAAAAATATATATATATATATAAAACAGTGGGATAAAAAAGCGAATACATCAAGGTGCGTAAACATGTTAATACAGATACAAAGTGCAAGTGCATAATTCACATGAAGGTCCAAACATTTACTGGATCATATATTATCCCAATTCAAAAGTGCAAATGCATATAATTACATATAAATTCATAATACCCTTAAAACACACAATCAGATATCAATAATCATAGATTTCCTAACACTAATAGATTTCAGAAGAAATGTAGCTAAATAAAAGCATAATCGTGGGTCATCCAATCTAAAGAGCAAGTTCAAGGCATCTGTAGTGGATCTTATATTGTAATGTAGAAAAAAAGGTTTTAAATAAAATCTCCTAAGATGGGAATAAAATAGACAGAATAATAACATATGGCAGCAGCTTTGTCTTGAGACTCCATCACATGGGCATACATGAACAGAACACTGTTTCATAATTGGAAAATTAACAAGATGATGTACAATACCCAATCTTAAGCGTGTCAGCACAAATCGATGTGAAACTCTAGTCACTGCTGATAAATAACTTTGAAAACCCTGTTTAAGGTCCAATTGCGAATAAAAGAGGAAAGTTGATTGATTCTTGATAACACATGAACGAGCCTCTATTTTATTTGCTAGCATGGTTAGTTTTATCTCAGCTCTAGCAACAGAAAGAGTACACCCAGGATCCGTTCTGATGTCACAATTGAATAAAAATGTAAACCAATAAATAATATAATTAAGCCAGGGTATTCTTAAACAATTCTCCAATTTGAGGCAGTCCCGTGTAATAGATTGAGTAAATAATGTTTCCTCTTTTGACCATATAGATTTCCATAATAAAAGGGGTCGTGTTGAAGCCAGATCTGAAATATATCTGATGCCCACCTCACGGTGGAGCAATTCCGTAGAGGCAGATGAAGGGGCACAAAGTAAGCGTTTTAAAAACGAATTTTCAGTTTGTTGTAATATATTACCTTGAAGATGACCCCAAACACCTGCCCCATAAAGAGCTGCGGTAACGCATCGTATCTCATAGATTGTCAACATATCTTTAATGCGTCGATTTCCCAATTTAGCCGCAAATCTAAAAATACCATTTATATTTCTAAGCATCTTAGAACAGGCATTATCCTGTTCCTGGGCCCATGACCTATTCCCTGCAAATGTAATACCCAGGTAACAAAATGTCTTAACTATCTGGACCTTGGAACCTTCAATAAAGTAAGAGCTAGATGTTATAGGGTTCCTACCGCAAGCCATAACAAAAGTTTTTGATTTATTAATTAAAAGTTTTCTTTTAGTAATAAAAACAGTAAAATTATCAATAAGACGCTGTAGCCCAATAGGGGTGCGAGAGAGTAAAACCGCATCGTCGGCATATAAAAGGATTGGGACAGACTTCCCATCCACCCTAGGGGCATCCGACTCAAACAATTTCAGTGCTGCGTCAACTTCATTGATAAACAATGAAAAAAGTAATGGAGCTAAGACGCAGCCCTGTCGGATGCCTCTTTTGACTTTAAAAGGCGGGGTATATTCGCCTAAATGACCGTACCGCACCCTACTTGATAGCTCCCCATATAATCTAGCCAAGAAAAATATAATCTCTTTGGGGGCACCCATATCCAACAATAAGGGCCATAAAATGGAGTGGTCTACCAAATCAAAAGCGCTGCTAAGGTCAGCAAAACACAAATATAAATTTCACTCCTTAGCTAATGTGTACTTGCCGATCAAAAGATCCAGGTTGACACACTGCTCCAGTGTGCCAACACCCTTTCTAAACCCATATTGCACTTGTGTAAGGACTGACTTTTCTTGGACCCAGGTTTCGAGTCTTGATAACATGACCCTACTCATGATCTTTATAGACGAGTCCAATAAAGAAATCGGGCGATAATTACAAGCATCAGTCTTAACACCCTTCTTATAAATTGGTATTATAATTGACTGGCCCCAAGATAAAGGAAAATGAGTCTCAACGGCGACATTAAAAACTCTGGTTAAAAACGGCGACCATAAAACCATTTCATTTTTATAAAAGTCAATCGGGACCCCGTCGGGACCCGGTGCCTTACCCCCCTTACTACTAATTATGCCCTCAAATACTTCCTCTATACTAATTGACAAGGGCAATTTTGGCCATTCAACAGGCTTATGATTAGACAAAGTGAATGGAACATCTTTATCAAAAGGATTAAAAATAGTGGAAAAATGGGCTACCCAAGAATTACAATTAATATAAGAATTAAATTCTGGAATATGGTCGTCCTTCAAAAAGGAACTATTGACGGTATCCCAGAAAAGTTTATTATTTTTAGTATCGGCTGCCAGACTTAAGTCTTCCCAGGCTCTTTCTTGGAGTTCCAATTTCCTGATTTTTAGGGCTAAAGCGTATTCTGCACGTAAGGCCTTAATTATATCCGGGTTTCTTGGCTTACACCCCAGAGCTTGTTTAAGGCGGCCCAAAGCACCTATGCAGTTATCATCAAACCATCCCACCTTAGGTTTTTTATTTCTACACACTGGTTTCAACAAAAGGTTCTCCACAGTATTATTGATCCTTGTAAAATTATCAAGCAACAATGCTGGGTCAACCTCATCCCCTAAGCAGACTTGAATTTCATTCTGACACTGTGTAATAACATCGTACTGGATTTTAGATGGGTCCAGGCCAGCCCATTTTATCCGGACACCATTCGGTCTGGTGGGGGCAATACATAGGCTGTGTGGAACACTGGTGATATTTTTAAAGCCCCAACATAATAAATACAAAGAAATACTATTATGGTCACTAGTTGGTTGGTCCGTTATCCAGGGGTTGAAAATAAATGTACACTATTACTAGAAATAATAATGTGATCAATATTAGACGATGCATTCCTACCTGTGAATGTGGGACATATCATGTTGTTTTTATCGGTAGCACAATACAGTAATTCTAAATCCAGTTTAACGATAACACCATTTAAGGCACTACCATATTCACAATGGGGGAAATGCATATAACAATCATCTTCAAATTCCCCCTCCTGGGCCCACAAACTTTGGTCAGGGACAATGGGCATATTTGAACATTAAAATCGCCAACCCAAAGAATAATAATCGGTTTCCTAATGGTACTAGTCAATTTCTCGAGTTCCCTTTCCAGGGTATGGACAATAGAACTACGTAGGGAATTAAACAGATTGTTATAAAAATTGATCAAAATAACATCATTACCCACGGTGGAAGACATCCACATAATCTGAGCATAAGTTCCCACAGTAATACAACTTTTAATTTTACATTTATCCAAATTAGTAGAAATCAAAATCAAGAGGCCGCCCTTAGCTCTACCCGAAAGGGAGGCCTGGGCTGGTAACCAATATGAGGTAAAACCCTCTACATATATTGGATCGGTGCACCACGTCTCCTGTAAACATATAATATCATGTTGGGCCAAAATAAAATCAGACCATGATGGTGTACCTATTTTGCTTTTAAGCCCAGCAATGTTCCATGTAGTAACTTGGTACCCTTTGCCCATATTAGTTTCATAGAATTCCTGAGGGGGTACTTCGTGTCCCACCTCTTTACTAGTAATAATTGATTCTACTGGAATACTTTCTGAATTACTAGGGATACTGACTGTCCATAATACGTTAGTGGATAACGACTCACATTGCTCTATCATGCATAAACCAACTTTACTAGTTATGATCTTAGCATTTGAAGTTTCCATTATGGGACTTTTAGATAAATAACTCTCAAATGCAACCTCATTAGCCCGTATCAGTCCCTCACGTCAATCATTGGTATCCAAACTACTCAGAGCCTGATACCTATTAGTTACTGGAATAGCAAAATGAGGCAGGGTGGAAACCTGAGAAGAAGCTAACAAAGATCCATTTGGAGGCCAGCTTACGTTTCCATACATCACCCTCAGGTGTCTATAAAAGTACCCCAGAGGGAGAAGAGTGGTATTAAATTCCCCCCGTATGGGAGGTGGTGCATTTTTAAGGGTATTGGATGCCCATCTTGGTGATCTAAAATTAATGATGATACAGTCCCCATCAAAGCATTTTTTCAAAGGCCCGATCCAGCCCACTCTACGGGTTGTTAAAATCTGATTTATTCCTTCCATAGGATAACCACAACTATTAGTCAGCCAAAACACTACTTTGTTCATAAGTGAACCATGTTCTTCTGCCTGCCCAATTTGAAGTTTGGGGACGTTGGCCAAAATTACAACATAGGGACTACATTCGGGGGGCAAATTTGCAACCGGGGCCATTATCCTATCCCCATGGGCTAAGGGTCTTAGACCATCAGGCTTTATAGGATCAGATGATTTAAATTCGTCTGGCTTGTTCATTACTTGCTCCTTTTGAGGTGGTGCAAATCCACTATTAGTAGTTAAATTTCCTATTACTATATTTCTATCTTTTTCCCTATTTTCTGCTTGTATAATAGGGGTCCGCTCCTTACAATATTTGCTACAATCTCTGCGATCGTTACCTACAACAGTAGTCGGGTCAATAGGGTCTATAATAACATCCTTTTGATGATCCCTAATTGACTCTTTTTGGAATTTACAATTAACTATATCCAATACTCCACTAATTTTATGGATTTCTCTAGCTAAAATGTCCAATTTATCATAAAGCGGCCTTAGAAGCTCTATTATTTTATCAGAGATAGTCGCTAATGTTAATTGTTGAGATATAGGGTCTGTACAAGACAAAGGATCAGCAAGTTTCCCATTTCGAATACTCTTAACATTTTTAGCTTTGGCCTTAGAATTAAAATTCCCCTGTTCTAGGGTATTCTTTCTACGTCCCCTGGTCTTTATCGGTAGCGGCGGGCTTTCAAGGGCGGTCAAATTAGGGGTCATAGAAATTCGAGTAAGATCCCCACAAATCCCTCCTGAAACAATAACGACCGGCTCAAGCTCCTCAACCGCCAAGGAGTTATTGGTCGATTTACTGGATCCGCTCGCACTAAAGGGACCGGAAGGGGCCCCAGCCCCAGCCCCATTTCCCTGTTCTACCCCGATAAAGCTTGAGCCCATAGAGAGACGCCTCTCAGTACGGTCAATTTCCTCAGTGAGAACATTGACCGCTTTAACCAAAAATGAATCAATCGTTGGACATGATTTAGCAGAAAAAGACTTAGCTAGCTTCCTCCTTGCCATGAGGATGCTACAAAGGAGGCTATACGGGCAAAGGATAAATATGTGTCCCTATAAAAAATGCCTACAAGAGCGTAGAGGTTACTTCCCCGAATATGATGCAGTGGCTAAAATAGGACTAGGAGGGCCAATACAAGGCAGTAAATATTAACCTCCTACAATCTTAGTGCCTTGAATCTATACTGAACAAGAAGTTTGCCCCCTTGATGGATCTCTTGCTATAAGGTTTCACCTTTAAAACTAAAGTGCAAAGTGGGTTGGCTATATAATGGCATATACTATACAATATAGATTAGTCTTCCATAGGCAAACTCACTATACATAACCTATACATAACCTTTGGGGTTTAAACAACCCGCTAGTAATAAAATATAGGACCGATAAACCTTAGATAAAATAGCATGTACTGAAGAAAACGGTACAATAATGGAACTGTTGAGCTCCAAATCAGAGACCCACAAAGACAATATAAGACATAAATCTATCTACCACACAAATGTACTCACTATACTGGTACTTGATATTCAAATGGTCCGTTGGTAATAAAGTGCAAAAAGAATAATCCTTAAAGTAATCCTTAAAGTGACATGTGCTAGGCAAAAATTGATATATCGCATAAAAATCCCACGGTATCACACATACAATACAATGTTAAAAATGGGAAATTAAAACCAGGGAAATATTAAAAGGGAATAAAAACCAAAAACGACGGCAACAAAGAAATATTAAAATACAGGGGGTCAGTTTGCGGTCAGTTTGCGGTGACGGTGACGAGCACCAAAGTTAAAAGAGATCTAGGACGATAATCTGCATCTCCGGTTGCTCACAGTTCAATATAAGGGCACGGCTATTAGGCACGATTGGGCACGGTACCTATCCGTTAAGTTCTCTGTTCTCTGTTCCAGTTAAAGTCCCGGTTGTTAGAGGGGGGGCCCAACCTGACTACAACGGGCCCACCCTTAGCGCTGCGGTAGACGCTCAATAAATTGATAGTGCCTCTGAGCGCAAGTTAAAGCGTCACAGGTGCGCCTGGGTCCCCGGGAACTACTGGAAATTAAGGACACTCAGAGCTGGCCGTTTCCCTCACGGCTCCCAGTCTGATACTGCGAAAAGATACTGACATAAAACCTCCCAAATTGCCTTATCTTTCACAGTCAGATTACATGCGGAATATTTGGGAATACTGGGGAGCAGTAAAATTCCAGCGACCTCGATCAATAATATGGCCCTGCCCGGCCTCCTTCGGCCTCTGACGGGCGCAGACGGGCCCGCCCTTGGACCGGGCTTCGCCCGCGCGCGTCCCGCGCTGCGGGAGGGCAGCCGCGCCTTTATCCTGGCGGGAGAAGCTGGGGCAGCTGGGGGATGTAGGCCGTTCCCCTCACGGCAGCGTAGAGTAGGCAGGAGCCGTTCCCCTCACGGCGGTGGCGTGGAGTGAGCAAGAGCCGTTCCCCTCACGGCGGTGGCATGGAGTGAGCGAGAACCGTTCCCCTCACGGTAAGTTCCAACAGTGCGAAGGCGTCCCCTCCATTACTCAATTACAAGGCACTTATAACTTATTGACCTTATTTGTGACTAGCTCTGGAGTCAACTCTTTATCCATGTCCATGCTGTTATTAATGACTCAAATCTCTGCTTTCCAACTGTTATTTTGAGGGATTGCTGTATTTGTTGTTGTCTAATTTATATCCTTTTAGGGTGTGCTGGGTCATGGCCTCGGCTTCCGGCCTTAACGTAGAAGGACTTGTTGATATCGTGGGAGAGTGACAGTGACTCACCTTTTTTCATTCTTCCGTGTCTTGGTATGTTTGTCGCTGCCGTTTTCAGCTTGAGACATATCAAGGATGTAACCAGACTGCCGGTATGGATAATTCTGTTCCTGTGAGTTATAGTGAAAACCTCCTTTACAAGCTTGAGACCTCATTAAGCAACAAAAGAAGGTAGGGCTTGTACTATAGAAGCTTCAGAAAAAGAGTGGTACTCATATTTGTCTTTATGCTTCACACAGCATCACCCATCTGTTTCCCAAAGAATGTCTTACCATAAAAAAACATATGAAGGATCTTGCTCTACACTTCTGGGCAAAAGATGATGATTTTCAACCAGCCTTGCCTTCATTCCCATCCTTGCCTTCTTAACACTGCAGCTTCAGCCAGCTGACTGAAACCAGTATTAGATAAGACCATGGCTCTATTAATTACACCTCCAAAGGCATTGCCTTTTTCCCTAACTGTCGCCTTTACTTCATTATTCCTGTCCTCATGGATGAGGTTGATGCAGGGTGAAATATTATTCTACATCTGGCAACCATAATGCCCTACAATGGCTAGTGATTTGTTGCTTTCACAGAAGTGGCAATCATGAAACTGACTCTTTGGCCTAGGTTGTCAATGGACCTGCCACCCCTGTCAGGAGGTGGACAGCTAGGAGTGATCGCCTTTTTTGATTTTCTTTGGGCCATCTCTGCGATAATGGAATGTGGTTTGTGGTAGCCAGTGAGAGATGCTGCTGCAGAATCCGGGGTCCTGTACTTCTTTTTCCAGACGCAGAACTACTGCCTGGACCTTAGCCAGTGCCTTCACCAGCTTTAGTCCATCTTGCCATACACAGTTCAAGATAGTGATAGACAAACGGATTTTATCGATTGTTCTGTAAAGACATGCAAGAAGTACTACTTTTTGCCATCTATTATGAGAAGGTGGAATTTCTCATAAGCTATGAGAGAGTGAAAACGTTTTATGTAATCTGGAGATAAATCAGCCCTAGGTTTTTCCCCTCTCTTATGAGGTACTATGAAATGAAATTTGTACTTGTAAAGCGCACCCATACCCCCAAAGGGGTGTCCAGGCGCTGTACGCATACCGCTGTGGAACCCTTCCTGGCTTTTCCCTGTGAAATGTCCACTCCTGGGCACCCCCAGGGTGAAGCCAGGCATCCCAGCGCTGTTGGGGCCGTTGTGGAGATTAAGCAAGCTATTGCCCAGAGTTGCAGAGTGGGACCCATGATTAGAATAGGCACCGAGGCGAGAATTATCAGGTCCGAGGAAATTGAGCCCAAGACCCGCCGAGGCGGGAATTGAACCCTGGTCCCGGGCCAGATCTCTGCATCAGGGTCTGCCGCTCTAACCATTGAGCCACACTTCTCCACTACAATGAACCCTTACCATTCCCCCATAAACTGATTAACTTCTTCATACCCTTCCCTAGCCAGTACCTCACCTTCTTCTTCTTCCTCAGCTCCAGTTCACTTGCTCTTCCTTTTTGTCCATATTCTTGGGTGGGTAGGGATAAGCAACACCTGCTGACATGGTGGGAGTGGCAGAATCTCTGTAGGCTGTGGTGCAGATGTGAGCAGAGTTTATTGTGGCAGAGGAGGTAGTGGTAGCGGTGCTGTAGTAATTATATAGGTAGTCGCTTTGAAGGAACTGTTATGTTTGCAGCATGGATCTGCTTTGGAGGCATCCATCATCGGCTGCAAGGTTTGTAAAGAATTTGCAGGGATTTGTACCTTTGACAGTTCCCAGTGGTGGTAGATGGGTTCATAAAACGGTGCATAATACCTTCTCATACTCCACAACAGTGTGGTGCACTGGGGAGGGTATACAAAATCTGCATAATGTCAGTGGCGCCTCAACAAACTGACCTCTGGAGTGCTCCTCAGAAAGTGGCCCTTTATACTCTGCCACAGCCGAGTCATAGTCCAGGAGATACTAGACATTACGTTGAGAGGATCTGTAATCTGTTTCAGAGGCCTGCTCCTATTCATGAACATCTAACTCCTCTTTGACCAGAACATCCATAGCCAGTTGGACAGACACCATCATTACTAATGTTAGGGTTTGCTTAAAGTCAACCAAGACATCAAGAGATTGTGGTAGATTTGTGATGGTCATTGAGTAGTCTACGATCGCGCTGATGGCACTGACTGAACTCATAAGTTATCCAGAGTTGCAGGAAGAGCAGATGGTATGATGAGTGGGATCGTTGACTGACCCACTACAGACGGTAAAGGTGCTAATGGGGTGCTTGAGAGGATGAGAACAGACTGAAGAACTGTCTGTAAGCAGAATGCAGACAGCCATCACTCGCATTAGCCCCAACTAGGTCCTCAGTAACAGAAGCACTGAAGAACCTGCAGACTTTTAAGCACAGAAGAGGAAGCTACTGCTGAAGGTGTCAACAGTAGCTTTTCTGGTGAGTCGTCACCTACTTTTATTTACTCAATCATTCAGATTGAGGTGGGAAAGGTGAGAGACTCTGAGGAGCTGGAATCTTGTACCATTTTATTCTCAAATTGCTCTAAAGGCTTTTTGAAGTTTTGTCCTTGTAAACTGCTGACATGTCATTTTTAGGCAGAAACAGGTGCTTCCTTGTAAAATTACAACTCAAGGAGCTCCTGTTTTGTGCCATCTTCATGGAAGTGCTTCGCCTGAAGAGGGAGCAACCACACGAGAGGGGGAAATATGTTTCTCATGAAAGAATAATGCCACCTAATTTTCCATGGAAAGGAAAGTTTTTCAAATGTCACAGTGTACTATTGTGTGCTTGGGTCACAAGCAATACAGGCACCGTACATGTAGGCCAACACCATTGATTTTTCCAACCTTCAGGTAGAAAAGAGGGCACAGTTCATCATGGTGACAGAAATAGTCTCCCCTGGCTCAAAGGTCAGATGAAAAACAAATAACTCAGTGCAGAGGGTAGCAGAAGCCAGGTCTGGTCCTAATAGAAGGGAGCTCAAGATATGTATTTTTCAATCAAATAAAGCAGGCCACGTTCTGGAGACACCGTCATGCACAACGTCTATGTATGCCTAAGAAATCTAAACTATGGTGGCATCAAAGGGATGTGGAGTGCTCACGACATACACCTTATTGGCCAAAGTTTGACTGCTTTAAATAAGGGGAATGTGCTACTAAACAAACATTGTTGTTAGGGGTATGGCCATTTTAACATTGTACATTGCTATTTTAAAGTGTGGAGGATTCCCAGCCTGATGATGAGGAATTAAAGATTCAAATACTGGAGAATCTTCATCCAGAGCAACATAGTCATCCAAATCATCAGTGTAGGTTAGATGGCCCACAAGCGTTGCCTCAAACCTCACTTATGGGTCACACCAGTCATCACGTTCGTCTACTCTTCACGCTTGAGAACCGGGTAGGCCAGAGGTGTAATGGAGATTTACAGAATGTTAAGGTTGACAGTGGTTTACGCTCCTGTGGCTATACTGGAGTCATGGGTAACTGGGCACTTTTATTTTGTGACATTAGAACAGTTGAAAGATCCGCTGTTAGACAATTGTGAAATTTGTTTTAAAACTCTTACAACATCTGTTTTTGGAGTCAAGAGTCCATGGGAATCTGTACCATGGGGTTTCGTCTAACAGATGGTTCCACCTGTAAACCTGTGGAGGTTAGATGTAAAAATATTGAGGGAAAAATGTTGTGATACAAAATATGGTGGCCTAAATATCGACTGCAAATATATTGTGAAGGGAAGTGTATGCAGGCAATTATTGATTTACTATTTTCAACTCCATATACATGTACCTTGAATAAATATATATATAAAATCAAAGTAAATATATGTGAAGTTACATATAGTAGTACACCATTACTACAGCCCACTGCCAAAGGCTATACCGGTTGTTAAAGGCCCTGAAACCGAGTGAGAGGGCCTATAACGTGAAACCGAGTGAGAGGGCCTATAACGCGGGAGAGAACCTTTAACAACTTGTATAGCTTGAGGCAAAAGGGCTATAAGAACTTTCCACCCACTAAGGGTAGAATGCGCTAAATTAAAAAGTGAGAGGGGCGTGGCCAAGATGGCGGCGAGGTAGGACGCTTCTCGCTGTCTCTCCCGCCCGCCGCCGATCTATAGCACTGTTCCTCGGCATTATACAGCCCTGGCACCGCCGAAACCTTGAGCTTTCACCAACGCACCTGCTCGGGACACAGTAGAGGCAGGGCGCGGCGGTCGGTGGTGCCGTGATCGTTCGTGACAGACAGAGGGCTGAGGGGACGCGGCGCGGATCCATCGGCAGCCGCCTCGGCCTAGGAGACAATAACGGCAGCCGCCTGAGTGGCCTAGCGGCCAAGTGGAGGGGCAGGGAACCCCCAGACATCTGAGGCAGTGGCCCGGGTGTGCACCGGGAGAGCCCGAACAGAGCGGCCCTCGCGGATTACCTCCTCGAGGGACTGGCGAGGTCTGGCATTGGGCCTGAGAAGCTCCGATCGCGGAGTAGGCCACGGGAAGCACCCCTACAGCACGGCTTGAGGAGGGCCCTCTGGCTGCGGCTTGCGAGGTGAGCAGCGGCGTGCGAAGAAGCCCGCTTGAGGCCGGTTGTGCTGGAGCTCAGGTGGGAGTAGCAGGGGGCCCGGAAGGACAGCAGCCTCAAAAGGCCTAGCGCACAGCGAGCACAGAGGGGAGGTCCTGGACGACACGAGTGGCAGGCCCTGTCTATCGGTGTGAGGAGCCAGGTGCACGCACGGACATAGCAGCAGCCGCCGGAGGGGCAGTGCGCCTGGCGGCGGCTCTGGGAGCTCCTTGAGGGCGCAGAAACCACGGCAGAGGCGAGCAGCGCGCCGCCGGTACCGGGTGCCGGCCATGGCTCCGGGGGGTGCGTGAGTGAGAGCAGCCGGGGGGCCCGAGCGACTGCGGCTTGGTGGGCCCTGAGGCACTTTGGCTGCGCATTGAGAAAAGTGCTGGAGGGAGAGCTGAGAGCGCCATGCCACGGACCCACAGAAGAGACGGAGGAGAGTCCGTGGCAGCCTTGGCTGTATGGGACATTGGCCTGCGGGCTAGCACTCGAGGTTGCGGATCCCCCTGCGGTGGCCACTTGGGTGGCAATGAGAAGCGCAGGGTCGGTCACAAGCAGGAGGCGGCAATAGGAGGCTCGAGCCCAGAGCGCGACCAGTGGCAGTGGGAAGCACTTGACCCATGTCCTGGAGAGAGGGGAGTGGGCTGGCGCACTGCTTTGGAAGACATTACAGCCCCACAGCTTTCTCTTAGCGCCCTAGAGGGGGGGCTCGAGGCTGAGACACAGCAGACCACCCTGGGTCGCGGGCTTGGTCTCCCCTGAATCTGCGCAACGCCATACCGGTCGGGGAGCAATTGGACCCCCGGCTCGTCTGGAGTGGGGGATAGCGCAGTGTAATGGCCGCTGGAAGGGGGAAGAAGGACCGCTCCCTCAAGGATATGCTTACGAAGCCCAGTGGTGGTGCAATGGCGGAGCAACAATCCACGGATGAAACGTGACAGGGCCCAACGAGCACGGCGACGGAAGAGCCGATCACGCGGGCGTTCATGGAGTCACTCTTCTCGTCGCTTAAAGAGGATCTCCAGATAGTTAAGAGAGACTTAATGTCTGAAATAAAGGAGATCAGGATAGACACAGATGCACTCGGAGATAGAGTGGCGGAACTGGAAGATAAAAGCGACACGCGAGAGGATGAGTCGGAGGTCATGAGGCAAGAGATCATTTTCCTCCAAGAACACCATATCGATCTGCAATCACACCTGGAGGACCTCGAATACCGATCCCGCAGGAATAACGTCCGCATCCGGGGAGTGGCGTTGAAGGCAGAGGGTTCCGATCTCGCCGGTTTTGTGAAAGACCTTTTTAATCACGTATTTGGCAACCCGTAGGACACAGCTCTCAGGATGGACAGAGTTGGCGCGCCCCCCTCAGACAAGGCCCCGCCGGCAGACATTTTGGTCTGCATGCACGATTTTCAAACTAAGGAGGAAATACTACGTAAGGCACGGGCGATGCACCCTATCTCGTTCCGAGATCAGAACCCTACTCTATTTCAAGACTTATCGGCCTTAACTTTGCAAAAACGCAGAGACGTTTGCCCAGTGACCGCCCATCTGCGGAATCAGAACATTGCTTACTCTTGGGGTCACCCGTTTCGAATCATCTTCCGTTGGGAGGGAAGGCTCCGGCAGCTGCGCTCACTGAAGGAAGCTTGCCAGTTGTTGGGTCTGGATCTGCCGGGAGAACATGGAGATGGAGTTCGTAGATCCCCAGCACAGGAGGAGCAACGGCCCCGATGGCGGAGACAGGGTAGACGCCGCAACTTGAGCCGACCAGATTCAGCTGAAATTGCGAGAGGACAGCAAGCAGCCCTAGAAACCATACCGTCTGCATTGGCGAGAGCCGAGGGCACCTGAGCACTTGTGGGGGACTCTCATGGCTTTGACTGCGGTGGGCGGCGGGGGGGGGGGTGGGAGGCGGCGGGAACTTGGCCACATTATGGACCCCATGTCTTCTCCCGAATGGCCCGAGAGGTCATTGGACTGACGGCAGACTTCATGCTGGGTAAACTTGTTCATGTTCTTATGGGGACTTGGTTCTTATGTTTTTTATTCTTGTTCTTTATATGTTTAGGGTATAATGTTTGGGACCTCCGTTCACCCTGGCACACTTCCACCCACTTTACTGTACACACACTTGGGACCCTGAAAGAGATGGACGGGGCACACTGGAGGCTGGAGGAAATGGGAAGATGAGGCAGGGGGGCAGGCTTTACCTTCAATTATGCAGTCCTCTAGACTTAAAATCCTCTCCCTTAACGTGAGGGGTCTTAATACCCCGATTAAACGCCGGGCCATGCTATCTTACTTGGAACAGACGCAAGCAGATATTTGTCTGTTGTAAGAAACCCATCTCCTGGCCAGGGACTGTCATAGGCTCAAAGCGAGAGCATTCCCTACCCAGATGTTTTCTTCTAGTCTAACTAAAACAGCAGGGGTGGCTATCTTAGTATCCCGGGCCTTTAAGGGTAGAGTGGTCCAGAAAGAAGCGGAGATCAGGGGTAGATTGCTTACGTATTGCTGTGCAATTGGAGGTCAGGGATTGATAGTAGGCACAATTTATGCTCCGAATGAAGGACAAGAAGGTTTCTTACATGACGCGCTTACGGAGGTCATAGCCACAGACAACCGACTCATTCTACTAGGAGGAGACCTCAACTTAGTTTTTGACAATATGACTGACAGGTCTGCGCAACAGCTTGGGCAAGTAGGCGCGTTGTCCAAGGAAGGGCTTGCTCGGCTGCAGAACCTAGGCCTGGTTGACCTCTGGAGGGCATCTCACCCACATGCAAGGGAATACTCTTACTACTCCAATGCACATAAAACTTATGCCAGATTAGACTACTTACTGGGCACGAGGGACATATACACCTCAGTGACAAACACTGAAATACTCACGGCTTCCCTCTCAGATCACGCAGCGGTGGTTACAGACATTTCGGCCCCCTCCCCACCCCCAGTCGGTGCCTCGTAGACAGTGAAGGCTTAGAGACACGCTACTTCAGCGTCCAGAGGTCTTAGAGCAAATAAAAAGCACTATAGAGGACTACCTATCCCACAATGATATCCCAGAGACTGATATAGCCACGTTGTGGGGAGCTTTTAAACAGTGGTACGCGGTGCTTTCATAGCGATCTCGGCGGCGGACAATAGGCTATGGAAGGAAAAAAGAGACAGCTTGTCCCTACAGGTCAGGGAGCTAGAAAGTATACACAAGAGGACTGGGGCGCCCAGGGTGTGGCGACAATTATCGGCAGCTCGCGCCCAATTAGCGGCATTAGACCTGGACAGAGCGGAATATGCCGCTCTTCGCTTGCGACACTCTTTTTACATGGGGCGGGGGATAAATGTGGGCTACTACTGGCAAATAGACTTCGAGAGCACCAGCAACAGCAGAGTATTCACACGATTGTGGACTTTAAGGGAGAACCGTTGTCGGACGACGCTGTGATAGCCGAGACGTTCAGAGACTTCTATGAGCGGCTCTATTCGAGACAAACGCTAAACGACATAGACAGCACTAACTATCTTCTAGACGTACAAACACCCAGACTGTCCCCGGACCAGGCCACGCTCTTAGAAGAAGAGATCCGAATTGAAGAAGTGATCTCGGCCATTTCCCGATTGAATTTGGCCAAATCATCTGGCGCAGATGGCTTTACCGCCGCTTTCTACAAAGCCTTCTATCCAGAAATTGCCCCCATATTGACTAGGCTTTTCAACTCCTTCGCAACACCGGGCGCTATCCCGACCTCCATGCTTGAGGCCGTAATAACAGTGATCCCCAAGCCAGGGAAAGATAAAACACACTGCAGTGCCTATCGGCCCATTTCCTTGCTAAACATAGATCTAAAACTGTACATAGGCATATTAGCGAAGAGGCTGGGTCAGTACATGCCAGCTCTGATTGACCCTGACCAGGCAGGTTTTATACCCCAGAGACAGACTAGCAACAACACCAGGAGGGTACTACACATAGTGGATAAGGCATCCAGATTCCCAGACAGCTACATGATGATGGCAATAGACGCTGAAAAGGCGTTTGACAGGGTGCAATGGCCCTATTTGGAGCAGGTTTGGTTTCATTTTGGGCTTGGGGAACGATTTCGCACCCAGGTCTTAAATTGTTATCACCTTCCCACAGCTAAGGTGAGAGTCAACGGCCACAGATCGACACCACTTCAGATAGCCCAGGGCACAAGGCAAGGGTGTCCGTTGTCGCCCCTGCTATTTGCACTATACATGGAGCCGCTGGCGCACAGGGTGAGGACGCACCCACAGATCTTGGGAGTTCCTTTTGGGGGGGGGACCACATTAAGCCTCTACCCAGTAAACGTGGAGAAATCGGTAGCCCTTAATCTCCCTCTTCCCCCGCAAACAGTAGAACGACTTAAAAGAAAACACCCATTCCAATGGTCTCAGGACATAATCTCCTACCTAGGAATTCAAATAGCTGCCTCTACGCATGCTACTGCTGTCACTAACTACTCCAAACTTCTCAGGCAAGCACGTGCTGACATACATCGGTGGAAGCCCCACCCGATCTCCTGGTTGGGAAGAATAGCTGCTATCAAAATGACGGTCCTCCCTAAGATACTTTATTTGTTTCAGGCACTTCCGCTGCGCCCGCTCCCGGCCAAGATCCCTAAATTACAAACCGAGATCATGCAATACATATGGCACGGTCGTATACCCAGGATGAAAAGGAGCCTATGGGGCCGATTCCGATCTGGGTTGGAAAGCTCTCCGACCGATCCGGATTGTTTTCCGACCGAGCCGGACCCCTGCAGTCCGACCGATCGAGTACGATGCGGCAGCATGCTGCCGGACTTGGTTCGGTTGGACTCCCATTGAAGTCAATGGGAGCCGGTCGTACGACGTGTACATGGGCTCCTATTGACTCAATGGGTACGTTGCGCACAAGGGGGCCCCCTGTAGTGGGTACGCGTTGGTGCCATCCGCACTGTACACGCATGTATAGGGGGGACCCATGGGTCCCCCCTGTGTCCGACTCGTACGGCTACGGGTGAAGGGGGGTCCGGCACGGACCCCCGAAGTCCGCGTCCGGGTGCTTTTTCGTGTCGGAGGCTCCGACTCGATCCAGGTGTCCGGATCGTGCATCGTACTGGCTCGGTCGTAAAACGTCTCCATTGCGCGCCACGGATCAAGTGCGAACGAGTCGGACGGAGCGGTTCGGACCCGGAAACGAGTCGGTCGGCGATTTCGCGTTCGCTCGCATCGTACTTGCTCGCTCGGATGACTGTACGAATTGGTCGGAAACACAGCCTCCGACTCGGATCCGGTAAAGCCGAATCCGATTCAGAGCCCTACCGACCGAGATCGGAATCGACCCCTTAGTGTCTTGCTCCCAGCTGAGGGTGGGCTGGAAATTCCCGATATACAGCTGTACTATCAAGCGGCGCAGATGAGGCACTTGATCAGGGAAACATTGGCTGTTAAAGGACAGAGCAGTGGCGGGCACATCCCTAATGAAAATTCCCTTTTTAAAGAAAGCCCATAGACCTCGGAGCCTATATGTTTCGGATGTCACTCGGACAACAATGATGACATGGGACCAGACTAATATTAAACACAATCTCACGACCTTCCCGTCACCACTAACCCCATTGTTAGATAACCCGGACTTTGAGCCAGGAATGGGGGAGACAAGCTTTATGGCGTGGCATTAATCCCAGTTCCGTTCTATGGGCCACTTTTTTGATGTTGAGGGGGCACTTTAGTTTCTACAAATCAAGGCTGACTTTGGCATCCCAGAAACAGAGCGCCTACGGTACTTACAACTCAGGCACTGGATACTGCAGCCACATAGTAGAATTGCAGCCAGTCGGCACCTCACTGTCTATGAAAAATGGCTTTTGTCAAAATCCTCAGATAAGGGAATAATCTCCGATCTATATAAAATGCTGAACAAGCGCAACACATATACACATAATGCGGGATGGGGCAGATGGGAACGAGATTTAGGGAGACTCCTTAGCAACAAGGAGTGGGAAGGTATATGTTATAGAGCTCGTCACACGGCCAGTAACATGGCCCTGACAGAAACACTCACAAAAGTGATTACCTATTGGTACTATACTCTGGAGAGAGTACACAAGATCAACCCATCCACTATCGCAGCCTGTTGGAGAAACTGCGGTGAGATAGGCACATTGATACACCTCTTGTGGGATTGCCCCCAGATCCGAAACTACAGGGTCCAAATACTGGACGACATCGACAAACATCTAGAGACTCAATTACTTCGATTTCCAGCTCATATTCTGTTGGGGGTACCAGACCCACTGACGTACCCACTGAAATCCAGGAGGGGCCGCCTGGTAGGGTTAGCGTTGGGAACCGCTATGCAGAACATCTTGGCACATTGGGGAACCCAGCAAAATCCCACACATACAGGCTGGCTGTCCCGCTTAAGGCACATTCTGGGAATGGAAAAAATAACGCTCACTCTTGCCGGGAAGGGTGCTGATTTCCGAGAAGCCTGGCTCCCCTTTTGGTCCCTGTTGGCGCATGAGTTCCGCGAGCTTGCGTGTTCTAGATTCTTATGCCTTTTACGGTTGCCAGAGGACGCAGTACCTCCCGCCCCAGAATAACATGGGGGTATAGAGGTTTAAGATGTGCTGAGCCTAATGCAGGGCTGGATGGAGGCCGGGTGGGAGAGGGAGGGTGGGTGGGGGGGTTATGTTCTTTTACTGTATATACATGGCTTGCTTGTCTGTATACTTGGACTTTGCATAGCCCATAATTGCATTTTACTGGCAGTCGTTTGAGCACTGTTTACTCTTCTTATCTTCTGTTTGTTTTGGGAAATAACAATAAAACAGAATTGAACCATAAATTAAAAAGTGAGAAACATGAAGACAAACATTGGAATGTTGGTGATCCAGGCTTATTCCAGCCGTTATAAGTCTGGAGCTACTCAACTGTCTTCAATGGAGCTCTCAACATTCCAATGTTCTAATAACCTATATGAACTTACGTCCATGATATTTTTAAATTTGATATTTAAGCAACAAAATTTTTTGTATCACAATATTCTGGTAGATAGCTCAGGTGTTACAGCTCTTCCTTATCTGTTTCGGCTTATTCTGGTAAAAAGTGGATTTTAATTTTGTGTAGCCCAATATATTCCTGTGGTTCATTATCACTGAAAAAGCTTCTTTGCCTCCCTCCACTTGTTCCCCCTGCCAGCTCAAAAAGATCTCTTCAAGTGTCTGAGCTAGGGGAAGTGGCACTGTCATCATTAGAGATGTCTGAGAGGGAGGCGGGAGTCACCAAAATAGGCCTATCTTGTAGTGTTTCTGATGATGATGTTGACGTTGTTAACAATGATCACCAAGAAGAATGGTGCCATGTGTATTCTCATCAACAAAGTATATTACAATCGCAATGTTATGAGGTGTGTCAATGTATGGTAGACAATGTGGCCACCAACAATGAAACTAGTTCTCTTGGTAGAAGCTGGTGCCGAATCGATGAGGACTTTACCAGTGGTGGCTAGTTTGAGGAAGTTTTAGTTGATGAAGAGGACACCTTAATTTTTTTAATGGAAGTTATGAAGATGGCATTTGTGGCGGCAAACCAATAGTCTGCCTGGTAAAGGCAGCAGTAGATGGTTCTTGAGCTGGCAGTTTCTACCCATGGCCACAAAGTTTTAACTCCTCAGAAGTGTAAGGATCCATTTGAGCCCTTTGATCTGTGCTTTTATATAGAATAATATGAGGCAGACAGTGGGTAAAGCCTCCCAGAAACAAGGAAATAGGAGGAAATATATTCCTTTCCCTGTAACTTAGGGGTTTGATTATGATGTCGTTCGGATAGGCTCCGAATCGGATTGGGGTCTTCCGAATCAGATTCAGAACCCGTCTTTCCGACCAATTCGGAAACGTTTCCGAACGACGGATTATGATATTCGGAAAGCGTGCAGACTTTCCGACTCAGTTCCGAACCCAAGCCGGACGGCATTTGGAAAGTCCAAATCGTTCGCAGCCAACTCGTACATGTCTACGGACCGCGTTTCTGACCGAGCGATTACGATGTCAGATCCAGACAGCCTTTCCGATTCAGTAATAAGTTAAGAAATAAGTTACTTATCTGTAACTGCAGTTATCCAGTATTGGTATCTTTCATAGATTCACATGCAACCCACCCTCCTCCTTGGAGAGACTCCCCTTACACTCCAGTATTACTATCCATACTTGTGCTGGAAAATCTGAGGGACTCAGCCTCTCTTTGGGAAGGTTCTAAAGGGTGCTGGGTACTGATGGGTTGTATTTAAGTTTGGCCCTTTTTTTTAGAAAAGGAGGTAGATAGGCTATTAAATGCATGGTTGCCTCCATGATAGCCTATGTAAGTTCTTTGACTACTGCTTTATTTATGTTACAGTGGGACTTCCACTTCAACGACGGGGAATGATTCAAGCATGTGAATCTATGAAAGATACCCCAATACTGGATAACTATAGTTCTTCAGTGTTGGCAACTTTCACAGATTAAAAGGCTTGAATCTTTCCCCATCGTCGAAGTGGGAGTCCCACTGTATCTTTGTAGCAGCAGTATAAGACACTGACAGTCACAGTGACACTTTATTCGTACACTCCCCTAATTGGAAAAGAATGAATGTTCACCCAATGCAGTGCGGCTGCCCCCTCCCTTACCCCTCTAAAGGGGAATCTCACCTCAGATTTCAAGCACAAGTGTCTCAGACAAACCAATAGTGAAAAATAAATCAGCGAGTGCCTCTTTTCGGGGAGGAGACCAGGTTGCATGTGAATCAGCTTCTTTTGTGTCACTGGGAAATTTAATCTTTTTGACACCAGATCTATGAGGGTATGTTACCTGAGGATGTCATCAGATGTGCAGTCTATTTGGGAAAGTGTAGGAGGCTCCACTGTTGGCAGAATGAAGTCATCCTATTCATCTCATCTTTTCCTTGACTGTTCTGGGAGGTCACCGATTTCCAAGTCTGAGTATTGGTCGTCATCAGAGGTATCTACTTGTATTGGCGTCATTGGGATATCTGTGAAATGTTGGATTTGACGGGCCGGCACTGGAGGAACTGATGTGACATGTTCAACTGGAGCAGAAGCTTCAATATCTCGTTCAGGAGTATCTTGTCCGAGTGGTTCCTGAGGGTTCAGCGACTGGGCCTTCAGTGCAGTAGTTGGTTGGTGATCCACTTTTGCTGGAAAAATTGTGTATTTATTCTTTATCATAAGTCTGAGGTTCTTGATAAGGTCTTTTTGCACGTGTAGTACGGGATGTTCATGGAGTTGTTCATATTCTGTCTCATATGGATCATACATGGGATCGTAGTACGTTCTTCAAACCAATCTTGCTCCAGGTATCTTGAATAGTTAGGGTGACAGCAGTGAGTAAGCTATTCTCTGTGTGGTGAAAAACCATGCTTCTCTACTGTATCCTGATACTCTATTTTCACCTGACTAGGACTGTAACATGCCCATACGGATCCTCAAGGTCAGATTCTTACCCTTTTTCAGCCACTGTCTTCAGCAATTTAGATGGTGGAAGTAGTGGTAGTTTCCGGGGAATGTATGTTCTGAAAATATGTCTCACAGCTGAGGTCTTCTCTAAGTTTGGTCTCACATCGACTAAGAAGGCTTAGGCAGTGTTACCATTGATGGTTCTGATGACGATGGCTTAGTCAATAGGGGTCCTCGTCAACGGTACTTCAATTGATGGTTCGCTCATCAAAAGGATTAATAGAAACTTCATTGACGAGTAGTCTCTGGTGGTATCGTTGAACGAGTTACTTACCTTCGGTAACGATGTATCTGGTAGAGACACAGTCTAGCCGCAGATTCCTTAACTTAGAATATCCCCAGGCGTCAGACTGGATCCAGAAAACTTTTTCCCCAGCAGTACTTTTGCACGCCGGGGGGCGGCGTCGCCCGGCTCCGTCCTGTCGTCGTCCACGGAAGTGACGTCAATGGAGCCATATAAGACCCCCCCCGGCGTGCTGACGTCAGTTTTCTACAGTGAAACTTTTCCGCGCCACAACGCGGAGCCACGGCAAAAACTGTGAGAGTATAGGAACAGTGTGTCAAAAAAGAACAAAACCCTTGAAACAACAATGATAAGAAAGCATAGAGTGAGAAACAACACCATGTTTGAAAAAGTACTCAACTCTTGAAGGGACAGAAGGGAGCGAACAGGGCACCCGCCCCAACAAAAGTCCCAGCTAGGCGAAGAGCCGTGCTCCCCCTCGTAGGCAACGGCAGTGGAAACGAATGGCATGACAAACGAAGGACAGTTTGCAACCACAGTATGGAACCGTATGAAAAACAGTCTGTAACCACAGGATGTAACTGTAAAGGACCACAAGACTGGAACAACATGACTCATGGCAAGTGACCAGAAGTGAACAACAACATAGAATGTCCACCACACCCCCCACAGTGACCTATGAACTGAAACTTAGTCAAACAGAATCTCAACCCAATCGACTGCGGCATAGACATGGAGACCCAAAATAAATGGGGAGAAACAGACGAGGGCAGAGGGAGGGTAGGGAAACACGAGAATCTCCACGCTGGAAGAACACAGGTGGAGAAGCATTGAAAAGCACAGAACCTAGCCACCCAAAAGCGAGAATGGGTGGAGAGCCAATGTGCCCAGAACAGAATGACACACCCTGCCTCAGAGGTAGGTGATGAGAGCACCCCTCAGGAAGACCAAGGCCACCTGTAATGAGGCGAGGTGGTAGAACCCCACCTGGAAAGGTCCTCGCGGGGAGGATGGGTGGGCGTTAAGGAATCTGCGGCTAGACTGTGTATCTACCAGATACATCATTACCGAAGGTAAGTAACTCGTTCATCTGATAGAGACATCTAGCCGCAGATTCCTTAACTTAGAATAGATACCAAAGCCATACCCCATTGAAGGAGGGTCTGCGACTGAAACCCACCAAGTTCCAAGAGAACTTATCCGTCAATAACATTGACTAATCACGGTGGGAACAGCAGTGCCAGCGCGGCTGACACCAGACCCATGAAGCCCCGTAAGGGAGCCTGAACAAGGGGAGGCAAAGGCAGCACAATCTGTCAGAGGGCGTCACGAGACCTCCCTCGTCCAGACAGGGACAAAAGGAGACACAGAACCAGAAAGGGCATTGCATAATGGAAGAAGGTGTAGAAACTTCTGCAAAAAGAAGTGAAACTGAGCACCGGATCCCATGGATCCGCCAGAGACAGAGTCCCAGAAAAAGGGAACAAGATAGTATGCCATCACCAGAGCATACCCACTGAACATACACCATAGTGGAAATCAAAAAAGGAAATGTGAGGGGACAGATGTCACCATGCAGAGATTTACAGAGCCATGACTACCAGGAGATACAGGTATGTGGACGATAGGATACACACAAGGAGACAGAGTGGACTGTGAGAACCACACCACAGCTATGCAAAAACCCAAGGAATGGGATTACCAACAACACCCATGCGGTGGCAAAGAGAGGCAGGCGCATCACCAGGTAGTCAACCAGCCAACCGTACCCAGAGGGACAAACGGCGAAGGGAAACCGGCAAAAGCCGGGAACACACAGAGTGCACTTTTCCATATGAGAGAGAGAGAGAGAGAGAGAAACTGGGGCCAAAACCCCCGATACTAGGGCAAGGAAACCTAGTATGCATACTCTCTCACTGTGTATATAACTCATGATATATATATATATATATATATATATATATATATATATATATATATATATATATATATATATATATATATATATACCTAAGGCAAAGAAGCATATGTATAAACAAATGAAGGAAAAGTGAAAAACAAGGGGGAAGCTCGAAGAACACGCCCTACATAAAGGGAAGTCTCACAATAGGTACCAACGGCACCGGTGTGAAGCATAGCAGGACACAACAGTGTCAAAAAACACCTAAAAGCGACAACACTCCCCCCCCCCCCTTACAGGGACGGAACTGTGGCCCCCTTGCGAGACAGGCGGGGACACTGACCACTACACTCACGAGGAAGGAGTGAGAAACACAGAGAGGTCTGTCCGAGAAAGGCAGATACAGTCCCATACAGACACTGTATAATGACGAGTAGCCTAACGAAAAATACTTGCACCGTAACATACTCAAAAGAAAACAACAGTGCCTTTAGGTATGATTGGTACCTCACAACCAGTGAAACACCTGGAGGGGAACACAGACCTCGGAATAAGAGTGACAGCCCTGAACCACTAGGCCACAGTGAAGCAGAAAACACCCGCAGAGGCCGGGAGCGGAAGGACCTGAACCCTTGCGCGTAATAAGCAAAGGGACCGAAGTCCCTGCCAGGGAAGTGCATAAGGAAATAGGGTACAAGGGAACACGCAGCAGAAACGTAGCTGGCGGAAACTCCACTGCCCATAGGCAAAAGCCCCACAGGGCCTGAGCCAGGAAAGAATACAGAAGCACTTCCCCCCACCAAGAATTGAGAGTAGAACGCAGGCAAGACAGGGGACGGAAGGTACACCGCCGGCACCCCGCAACAGCGAAAATATCCTGTGTGTACACACATAGTGTGTCTCCACAGAGACAGGAAGAAGTTACGGACCAACTGTAGACTACAACACAGAACCCCCAGGAGAGAACCGCACCAACCTCGCAGGTCTCACCAGAGGGGAATTCCTACAACAGCAGGAATAGCGTACACAAAAGAGAGGTATCCTAAGAAGACTCCTCAGGAGCCGTGGAAACCCCTGTGCCAGGAAGAGCAGCTATACAATAGCCAACATAGGGTATGGCACATCCCTATAAAACAAGGGACACCTCTTGAGCCGAGCTCTTAGACAGAGGACGAAAAAGAAATGCAGAAACAGCTGGCCAGCTGCAACAAAGAAAGACAAGACGGCAAAAAGCCTCACAGTCCGTCTGGGTAATAACATATTGAACCCAGAGACGGAGCACCAGAAAAAGCAGTGACAATACTGCAACTAAAAGGGACAATACAGCGAAAAGCCGCACAGTCCGTCTGGGTAATAACGTCTTGAACCCAGAGACGGAGCACCAGAAAAAGCAGTGACAATACTGCAACTAAAAGCCAAAGTCCACAACAAGAACTACAAACCATGGAATTCATGGAAACCCAGACATGAGACGTTGGACCGCCGAGTCAGCATGTCTGTCGAACAGGGTGACCCCATCAAAGGGCAAATTCCTAAGACGCTCCTGGACGTTGGCAGGGAAACAGCCATCGCGCAGCCAGGCATGGCGGCGCAGAGCAACTGACCGGGCCATAGCTCGACCCACCAAATCAGTGGCGTCCATGGCCGACCGAATAGAAAATTGCACCATGTCCCGGCCATCACGAATAAACTGTTCCAGGTCAGTCCGAGGACCCTCCGGAAGAGAGGGAAGGAGGCGCTCGACCGAGTCCCAAAGGGCAGAACTAGCCCGTGCAAACACCCATGACGTGTTTAGGGATCTAAGGCCTACACTGGTGGACGCAAATACATGGCGGCCACACAACTCCAACCATCGAGATTCCCAAGTGGGAGGGAGTAACGGAGGAGGGTCAGAAGGCAACGAGACCAAAGCAGCCTGAATCACCAGCCCTTGAGCCCTAGGGTGGATGGACAAACAGACAGGGTCGTCTGGAGCAGGGCGATGCCGAAGTGCAATAGCATGATCCACCGGGTCCCCAGAAGAGGGCCTTGCCCAAGTCCCCAGAAGAACGTCGTACAACGACTCACCAAAAGGCAACAAGGGCACCACTTACACAGTGCCCTGGTGGAGTAAATCCAGCAACGGATCAGAGGGCAGAGAGACTGAGGGTCGCTGCACTTGTAAAATTTCTGTAGCCCTGCGAACCGCCCTTGCAAAAGCCACACTAGCCACCGTGGCGACAACAGGTCATCCGTAGGGGACGGCATGAGGCTAATCCTGCCACCAAAATGTGATTGGCTCAAACGTTCCGTCCATCATCCCCTTTTGTATCGCTTTGTTCGCCCTGAGTTGGCGGGGGTATGCCCAGACGTGGGTCCCTTGCTCACTTTGCCACTGGATTCAAGCAAGCCTGGCTGATGACGGCTGGAATGCCAGAAACCGGTCCTAGGATGCTTGTTTCCGGTCCAGGGAAGACATGGCTTGGCAGTTCGGGCTGGACTGTTCCCATGAGGCACAGGGTCAGACTGATTTGCATATGGCCATGTCTCAACTGGGGTGGTGGAGTGAGCTAAAGAATGATGATGGATTAAACCCAGATCAGTTGACTGGGGGTGAGTGTTTGATTGGCTCAAACGTTCCGTCCATCATCCCCTTTTGTATCACCAAAATGTGAGGGCGGTACAGCCTGAGGACATCCAAGGCCCTGCCAGTGCATGAGGTCCCGCCCAGAAGGACAGCGAAACAACCCTGGGGGTGGCGAACCCACAGGGCCCTCCTCAGATTCGGCCTCCACAAACCGGCCGGGGATGGCACCGGCCGAGATGGCGTCGTCTCGACTTCGATCAACTCCGAAGGAGTCCCGCCTGTCCGGCGTCGGACCGGCATCGACACGACCTCCACCGAGGTGGGAACCTGCGGAGAGGAACGGAGTCGACTCAGAGTCGAGCATTGCGCCACAGCCTCAGCCGGCGTCGGCGCAGGGAGCCTCACAGGGCTGTGCGGAGACGACATTGAAGGTTTGGACGTGCGAGGATGCCCCTCCGGGCTGGCGACTCCGGAACCGGAGTCAGGGTGCTCGACCGGCGCAGAGGGCGAACCCAGTAGCGAAATCCCGATCTGAGCCCCAACCCCCTCTATGGGGCCCAAAGGCGCGCCAGGGAGAGGGGGTGAGCCAAAGATGGCGAGCAAGGCCCGAGAATAGGCCTCCATCTGGGCCCGAGTCGCCCCAGCTCCAGGAAATGGAGGGTAAGTGGGGGTCGACTCCTGAGGGTCCGTGTCCGGTGGAGACCGGGAACAGCGGGCCCGCCATTGCGTGAGGTCGGTGACCTCTGTGACTTCTTTTTCTTGTGCTTACCTGCGGCAGGAGATCGACGGCCGCGGGAACGACTCCGCAACCTGTCCCTGACCGACCCCCCCGCACGAGAAGGAGACCGGCGGCAGGAGGACTCCAAACGGGACATCCGGGCGGACAGCAACTTCATGCGCCGTTCCCGCAGAGACTTCGGCTTCAGCCGGCGGCAGGCGTCGCACTCCTCGGAGTCGTGGTGCTCTCCCAAGCACCACATACAGATCGCGTGTGGATCCGTCGCTGACATCTGCCGTGTACAGGATTCACACGCTTTGAAGCCCGAAGGCATCACACACTGTTACCGGACGCCAAAAGGCGTCGAGAAAGCCTGAAAAACAAAAAACAGGCCAGAGGTAACTGCTTCTCCGGATCCGCGTTGGAACGCAGAAAAGAAGGAAAACTGACGTCCGCACGCCGGGGTGGTCTTATATGGCTCTATTGACGTCACTTCCGTGGATGACGTCAGGACAGAGCCGGGCGACGCCGCCCCCCGTGTGCAGAGGTACTGCTGGGGAAAAAGTTTTCCGGATCCAGTCTGATGCCTGGGGATATTCTAAGTTAAGGAATCTACGGCTAGATGTCTCTATCAGATGCTAGGTTGTCGTCACTGGGGTTCTCTCAAGTGACACAGTAATATGCCTTGTCCACTGAGGTCAGTCTCCCCCATGTTTCCTCTTGGGACCGTCTGTGACAGCTTGTTGTCAACAAGGTTTTCTGGTGGTCTTGACAGTGCTACCATGGATGGTGGTACCATTGACGGTGTTACCGACTTTGATTCTTCATCTTAGGGGATGGCGGTGGTGACTTAGTATTGTTTTCTTTTTCTTTTGCCCACACTCAGATGGCTGACATGATGGCCTCACAAATGGCTTGAGGGCTTTTTTATGGATTTCCTCCTGTGGCTCTTTTAGAGAAGATGATTCCTAAGTCTTAGACTCCATGTGAAGTTTTAACGTCTTTTTCTCCTTTCAGGGCTTAAAAGTTGAGCCCAATACATCCCCTAAGTAGGGGATTTAATCTGCCTTACTTTTTGAAGCCACTACAAAAGTATTCCCTCTCTATCAAAAGTTTTGGCAGCAAATGTTCTGCATATGTTTCAGTCTTTAGGTATATAGTCAGGGTAAAAGCAATAAATACATTTCCCATGAGGGTCATCACAGAACATCCTCATTTTCTCACAATAGTCACATGCCTTAAACAGGCTCTTTCCAGATGTTTTTTCCATTGTAATATTCAGTACACTTGCCTTTCCAGTGGTAGGAATGGAATATCTAAACATAAACCACCTAAGAATAGGTTACCAGTAATATTTCTGAAAAAAGATGGACTTATCAGAGACAAGAGAGCTAAGCTCTAGGCCTTATCAGAGACAAGAGAGCCAAGCTCTAGGACTCCCTTTCCACAATACGTGCAGTACAAATCTGAGGAAAGATGGCCTCTAGGAAGGGTGAGGCTGGGGCACTCTCATCTCATTGGCTGAAGTTTGGTTCTTTCCCATTGAGGTGGATGTGCAACTAAAGTATCACTGTTCTGATGAGTTGCAAGCAGCCAGTGTCTTATACTGCAATTATAAAGTTATAGTAGGACTCCCACTCTGACAATGGGGAGTGATTTAAGCAAGTGAATCTATGAAAGATCCATTGCTGGAGAATCTGTCCAACGCAATCCTGTGAGAGGAACGGAACTCAAAGCCTAGCCTCCTCCTTGGCTGAAACTTGGGTCATACAATGAGGTCGATGGGCTTCCCTTAATACAGTATTAATCTGAGTGTTTAATATCAATATTTTAACATTTAATGCTAAAAATTCACATCCTGACGCTGGGGAATACCTCAATAATCCTAATCTTTCATAGATCGAATGCTGGAGAACAAAGAAAAAGAATTTCATGCACTTCATTATCCAATCTATTTTCAGTAACTACCAAAGAGTGCAATTGTGCTACAACACCGTGGAATAAATGCTTACATTAAGTGCAAAGGAGAAAGTGCCAGTTGGTATCTTTGTTCTCCTAGGACATATATGCATTCTTATACAAGTGGACTGAATGTCAGGTAGGTTTTGGATAAAGTCAATGGCATGTCATTCAAGACATACACATGAGGCATTAATCCCACACAGATATTATTATCTTATTATGAAATTTCTGATTCCCTCCAGAGGTCAGTCAAGTTTCATACTCCTACATTTCCAAAAAATATTTGGACTTAAATCTGTCTAGCACTTGTCTGATTTCCTGTAAAAAGTCAACTGGATTGCACAAACGCTATTTAAATAGATTGAAACTATGTGACCAAAACAATTAGAACACAAAAACCAATTCTGGCAAACAAAGAGATAAGTTGGTTACAGTTTTTCCAGCACTGAAAATGTAATCAAAGTTCTAGGCATGCACTCCAGCATATTTTTTTTTTATTTGCAGAAAAATGGCAACTTATGGCTGTTTTAACTTTACAAATACTAATGCTAAGGTTGGTGGTGAAAAAAATGGAGACAGCACAAGAGCGTATGCTGTGAGGGAGGGAATGTAGGGAGCATAAGTGGTTAAGGAGTGTGAGAGTAAATGTGGGTCAAGAAGGTGATTAGAGTCAGAGTGAAGGTGCGAGTGGAAGGCGAGATGAAAGAACGTAAGCGTTCAATGTGTGGATAGGGATTAATAGACTTGATATGTGGGACTGAATGCTCATAGAGAAAGTGTGTGTATGGAGTGTGGAGGTAGATAGGGTGAGAAAAATGTAGGTGAGAGAATAGATGGGAAGCAGAGACGATTGTCACGGAGAGGCAGGAAGGTGTGTGAGAAGGTGCTGAGATCAATAAGCTTAGTAATTGTGGTATCTTAGACATCCACCTAAACAGACCTAAAATACTTTTTTTTTAAATGGAAGAATAGACTTGATCTTACTGTTTTGTCATATATACAATGATTTTACTTTTATCCGAGCAGTAACTTTTAAATTTCCACTCATCTGAAATTTGTAGCTCCTACCACTTTTTGGTGGCACCTACGATTTTCAACTTTGGGGGCCACTGCCCTTTTAGCAAAATAGTCCAGAATTCTGGTTTTAATCTTCAGTCTTTCTGCTCAATGCTAATGCAAAACCAACAAAATTAGAGAAAAAGGACTAGACATAGAAGCACATAAAGATTTTAATACAAATGTATAGAAAATTAAATACAAATATGGGTTATCTGTATCATGCAGCAAATTTTCGTGAACATCCCTTTTGCTTTTAGCTTATTAATTAACCCCTAGAATGAAAACAATGAAGCATCTAGACATGGTACCTGACGGGACAAAATTACACTAGTAAACAAATGAGCTATAAGTGATACTAAACAGTGACGTTTTCGCAATAAAACCATTTGTTTGGCATTATGGGAGTGGATAAATTAGGGGACGAGACCATGAATTCCAAATAACGTATAACTATAATGGCTTCTTTGCTGATGTCATGATGGTAATGTCATATTTGTCTTAATGCACAGCTTAAGTATTATTAATATCTTCCCAGCGACAAATGTCAAGAATACAAAAATAATAATGGCCAGGAGACACCAAATGGCCTGTCCCAAAGTGAAAGTCATCGCTACTTCTGCATTATAATCCATGTTCATGGAGCAAAACATGTAACATTCACAAACATGTAACAAAAAATGACCAGCTATATATCACTGATAGTTCACCTGTAAACTGATTGTTTTTCCGCAGTGCCAGCAATTGCAAGCTTGGCAGGCCCAGAGGTGCACTCTTTAAATCATGCGGCTCATTTAGCCTGTAATTCAAAGGGGAAAATATCCTCAAGACATGGGCAAACCAGTTATGCCTCATCCTTTAAAGCAAACTTCAAGGCAGGGGGTATCCTTTGGCCTTTTGTTTTTCGTTTTTTGGCTGCTCTTCTTCTCCTGAGAAGTAGTCTCCCCCTGCTTTCCATCAGTTCGAAGAGGAAAGTAACCACATAGACCATAAAGAAAGCTTGAAGCGGAAGACGAAGGCCAACTCCAATCCACTGAAGTTCATTTATTGGCTGGTCCACTTTCTGCATTTCAAGGCAGCTCAGCACCAGCAAAATAATACGGCAAAGCTCATAAAAGAGCATCCAGGCAACGTACACCAGCAAACCCTTATAGATGTTTAAGTACGCTGACACCAGGAGGATAACACATACTATTATGGTCACTGAAAGCAGGCCATAGGTTACATAGCAGATGTAAGGCATCGTTGTTGCCAAACTTTGAGCTGGAGAGTCAAGTGATGTTGCATTGACACGGCGTACAAGTTCCTTTAAGTGACCTCCTTCAAACACAATGTGCATAATGCAGACCAGGATCATTGATATTGCAGCTACCATGGATCCACCCCTGGGAGTCACTCCGAGGCAGCCATTGGCAAAATAATTCTTCATTGCTGATTCTCACTGATGCACCTGCAGAACAGAAAACATTCAGTTGTGAAAAACATGCAGGTGATTTTGTCAGATTCTTTTTACAACTTACACACTTACCTTGAGGGGCTGCACCTTCAAAGTGTTACCCCCAAAAAAAAACGAATCCATATTATTTACATATTTAATGAATGTAGATTTCCTGCTTTACTGGTTCTGTTCCCTGATCCTGTGCATCATTCCTGACTTCTTTGGGGGAAGGGAGAGGTGACTGGATGGCAGTGTTTCGAAACAAACTTACAAGGGCCTTTCAGAAAGAAAATGGTACAACTGAAGCATGGGAACACCACTGCCTGCTTTCCTTTTAAACTATATTTCTGCAGTGGTGTTTTCAATCAAATGGACTTTATTATGACTGATTGGTGTATCAGTCTCTCATTATTCTCATTATGGGGTGCGTGCACACAAGTCTTCTTCGACAGATTTAAAAAAGAAAAATTCAATATGTTTTCTGGGAACCCACGTGAGCAGAGATGCTCTTCTGGTTATGAAGAACATTTAATGAAAGAACAGTTTTCCCCTGCAAATTGCACAGTATTTGGGGTTGGGTCAGATCACATATGGACAATATGACCCTAAAAGACAGAGTGGAAATTCTGTCTGAAAACCGTACTAATCCATAAAATGAGTGGTAGTTTTAAACAGTGTGTGTGTGTTACTTACCAGTAATCCTTATTCTCATCTGAGGAAATCTGCTTCAAAGCACTGAATTTATCCCATCCACATGAAGGATCCCGGAAAACGTTGCTAAATATACATATAAATACATGCTGTAAATATCTTTGCAAACCTTTTCTGTATCAAAGTGCTTTATACAGGGAAAGAAAACCTGTCTGTGAAGCCTAATAACACCATAAAATTGACGAAATTTATTAATTTTCATTTAAAAGAAGCCAAATAGTCACTAATTCATTAAAACGCGATTACAAACATCTTTCACAAACCTTTTATTTAAGAAGGAAAGTAAGGATAAGAAGGGCAATGTTAACAGTTAGGCTGCCACAGATATGCAAGTACAAACTGACACATGCCTTTAAGAGCCTCTTGTGTCCCACCACTCCACACAGGAGGCAGTTACGAGAGTTCATTTTTATGGAACCAAAAGGATCTTTAAGAGAAAAACAACCCTTACCGAAGTTGAATACTACATTTAGTGGTTTAACCTGTCTTTTTATAGCATTCGAAGACTATTTTATGCCAATTTTAGTATTCAATAGTGTTCTTTTTGGGAAGGCTAGTGCATGAAGACTACTGATATGTGAGTGGTACTTCTTGAATACTAACAGAATACTAAGCACATACTTATTTGTAATCGCATAGTCTTCATTTACAATGCAGAACATTTAGTGAATACAAACAATTTGAATACTACTGGACTTTACCCAGACTGCTATTAACATTCTATTCAAGCTGCATGCTGAATGGTAGATCAGTGCCTTATTTATTATACTATTGTGGTGTTTGTGTAGTGTAGGGTAGTGTTTTAGGGTTTAGGGTAGTGCTGGGGGATCGTGCAGGGTAGTGATTGAGTGTAGGGACCGGACTGAGGGTTGGGGGAGGGTCGTGCTGGGGGTAGTGTTTTAGGGTTTAGGGTAGTGTTGTGGTGTTTGTGTAGTGTAGGGTAGTGTTTTAGGTTTTAGGGTAGTGCTCGGGGGTCATGCAGGGTAGTGTTTTAGGGTTTAGGGTAGTGCTGGGGGGTCGTGCAGGGTAGTGTTTGAGTGTGGGGACCGGACTGGGGGTCGGGGGAGAGTCGTGCTGGGGGTAGTGTTTTAGGGTTTAGGGTAGTGTTGTGGTGTTTGTGTAGTGTAGGGTAGTGTTTTAGGGTTTAGGGTAGTGCTGGGGGTCGTGCAGGGTAGTGTTTGAGTGTGGGGACCGGACTGGGGGTCGGGTAGGGTCGTGCTGGGGGTAGTGTTTTAGGGTTTAGGGTAGTGTTGTGGTGTTTGTGTAGTGTAGGGTAGTGTTTTAGGGTTTAGGGTAGTGCTGGGGGTCGTGCAGGGTAGTGTTTGAGTGTGGGGACCGGACTGGGGGTCGGGGGAGGGTTGTGCTGGGGGTAGTGTTTTAGCGTTTTAGGTAGTGTTGTGGTGTTTGTGTAGTGTAGGGTAGTGTTTTAGGGTTTAGGGTAGTGCTGGGGGGTCGTGCAGGGTAGTGTTTGAGTGTAGGGACTGGACTGGGTGTCGGGGAGGGTCGTGCTGGGGGTAGTGTTTTAGGGTTTAGGGTAGTGTTGTGGTGTTTGTGTAGTGTAGGGTAGTGTTTTAGGGTTTAGGGTAGTGCTGGGGGGTCGTGCAGGGTAGTGTGAGTGTGGGGACCAGACTGGGGGTCGGGGGGGGTCGTGCTGGGGGTAGTGTTTTAGAGTTTAGGGTAGTGTTGTGGTGTTTGTGTAGTGTAGGGTAGTGATTTAGGGTAGTGCTGGGGGGTCGTGTAGGGTAGTGTTTGAGTGTGGGGACCGGACTGGGGGTCGGGGAGGGTCATGCTGGCAACCCTACTTTATATTCATTTTGATGAAATGCATTCTCACACTATGGCAGTAAATCTAAAATACAAATGTAAGGTATAGGCAGAGCGAAGGTTCCAGGGGGTACTGGAACCTGAATAAACAAGCATTGGCATAGCCAATAGGTCTCGCCTTTGGGGCCTTATGAGTGTTTAGCCAGAGCTATTGACTTTGCCAATGTCATCAAGCTGTGCTGTAGAGAAGTGTGGCTGCTGTGCAACATGCTGAAAAGTTATAATAAAAAAGTGTCAGAAGCATTTTTGTTACCTTATATATGACCAAGAAGGCATTATGTACAACTGAACGACCATATTAAAAAAAGTATTTACAATAAAAAATTTCCTCAGTTTTCTTTTGTTCTTGCAATGCTGGCAACTTGTTTCTGCCTATTCCAATGGTTGTTTGTTAAAGCTTTTTTTTGAGGGGGCATAAACAATCGGAGGGTGAAGGTTGGGAACTAGTACCTGTATTATAACACTAGCAGCGGCCAGACGCTAGGGGAGAATCAACAGATGCCAGATTACGAGAGCAGGCTGGGTTGGTGCTGAGTGATGCTGAGGTGGTAGTGGTGGTGGTGGTGGTGGTGGTGACTGGTGCGGAGACAATGCTGAGGTGATGCTGAATGATACTCAGGTCTTGCTGAGTGATGATGATGTGGTGGTGTACTAGTGCAAAGGCGATGCTGAGTGATACTGATGTGGTGCTGAGTGATGCTGTGGTGGTGCTGAGTGATGCTGTGGTGGCGCCGAGTGATGCTGTGGTGGCGCTGAGTGATGCTGTGGTGGCGCTGAGTGATGCTGTGGTGGCGCTGAGTGATGCTGTGGTGGCACTGAGTGATGCTGTGGTGACACTGAGTGATGCTGTGGTGACACTGAGTGATGCTGTGGTGGCCCTGAGTGATGCTGTGGTGGCCCTGAGTGATGCTGCTGAGTGATGCTGAGTGATATTGTCTTGGTGCTGAGTGATGCTGTGGTGGCACTGAGTGATGCTGTGGTGGTGCTGAGTGATGCTGTGGTGGTGCTGAGTGATGCTGTGGTGACTGAGTGATGCTGTGGTGGTGCTGAGTGATGCTGTGGTAGCGCTGAGTGATGCTGTGGTGGTGCTGAGTGATGCTGTGGTGGTGCTGAGTGATGCTGTGGTGGTGCTGAGTGATGCTGTGGTGGCGCTGAGTGATGCTGTGGTGGCGCTGAGTGATGCTGTGGTGGCCCTGAGTGATGCTGTGGTGGTGCTGAGTGAGGCTGTGGTGGCGCTGAGTGATGCTGTGGTGGTGCTGAGTGATGCTGTGGTGGCGCTGAGTGATGCTGTGGTGGCGCTGAGTGATGCTGTGGTGGTGCTGAGTGATGCTGTGGTGGTGCTGAGTGATGCTACGGTGGTGCTGAGTGATATTGTTGTGGCACTGAGTGATGCTGTGGTGGCCCTGAGTGATGCTGTGGTGGCCCTGAGTGATGCTGTGGTGGTGCTGAGTGAGGCTGTGGTGGCGCTGAGTGATGCTGTGGTGGTGCTGAGTGATGCTGTGGTGGCGCTGAGTGATGCTGTGGTGGCGCTGAGTGATGCTGTGGTGGTGCTGAGTGATGCTGTGGTGGTGCTGAGTGAGGCTGTGGTGGCGCTGAGTGAGGCTGTGGTGGCGCTGAGTGATGCTGTGGTGGCCCTGAGTGATGCTGTGGTGGCCCTGAGTGATGCTGTGGTGGTGCTGAGTGAGGCTGTGGTGGTGCTGAGTGATGCTGTGGTGGCGCTGAGTGATGCTGTGGTGGCGCTGAGTGATGCTGTGGTGGCGCTGAGTGATGCTGTGGTGGCCCTGAGTGATGCTGTGGTGGTGCTGAGTGAGGCTGTGGTGGCGCTGAGTGATGCTGTGGTGGTGCTGAGTGATGCTGTGGTGGCGCTGAGTGATGCTGTGGTGGCGCTGAGTGATGCTGTGGTGGTGCTGAGTGATGCTGTGGTGGTGCTGAGTGATGCTACGGTGGTGCTGAGTGATATTGTTGTGGCACTGAGTGATGCTGTGGTGGCCCTGAGTGATGCTGTGGTGGTGCTGAGTGATGCTGTGGTGGTGCTGAGTGATGCTGTAGTGGTGCTGAGTGATGCTGTGGTGGTGCTGAGTGATGCTGTGGTGGTGCTGAGTGATATTGTTGTGGCACTGAGTGATGCTGTGGTGGCCCTGAGTGATGCTGTGGTGGTGTTGAGTGATGCTGTGGTGGTGCTGAGTGATGCTGTGGTGGTGCTGAGTGATGCTGTGGTGATGCTGAGTGATATTGTTGTGGCACTGAGTGATGCTGTGGTGGCGCTGAGTGATGCTGTGGTGGCCCTGAGTGATGCTGTGGTGGTGCTGAGTGATGCTGAGTGATATTGTCTTGGTGCTGAGTGATGCTGTGGTTGCGCTGAGTGATGCTGTGGTGGTGCTGAGTGATGCTGTGGTGGTGCTGAGTGATGCTGTGGTGACGCTGAGTGATGCTTTGGTGGTGCTGAGTGATGCTGTGATGGTGCTGAGTGATGCTGTGGTGGAATTATGTGGCATGGTGAATAGATCGGGGTGAGAGCTGCACAGAATAGACAGAGAGGGATAGGTATTTTGTGCACAGATAGTCAACAGCAAGCTATGGTGCATCAACCAACAGCACTTACGTTATGGACTTGTGTTAACAGAAAAAATGTGAACTTTTAGTTTTTATTTTAGAATTATAAGCATGATATTCAATATCCCAGCACAAAAATTACAGTTGGCTATATAAAACATGTTAATTTTTTACTGAACTACAAATAAAATGCACAGATTTATAAATAAAAAAATGATTTATTATGGTTTACAGTAAAGAGGAGAGATACCTTCCTCCTCTTACTCCCATTTACCTTATGTCAAGGTAACGGGTACTTCTGAAACATAAGTACAAAGGAGGCAGCTATTTGTGGTGCGCCACCAGCGGCGCCCGCGTGCACCGGCTCTGCTGCTCCAGAGAGACGTGCTGCGTTGCTGGGCTGAGTTCCTAAATAGTTAAATCCATCTGCTCTCAGCTATGGAGTGGCTGAGAGCGCTACACTGTATCAAATCTGCCCGGCCTGTGTCGCCTGGCAACAATGCGGCAATTAGTGGCTGCGGCGCCGGTGTTCTATCGATATCCGTAACCCATCTGTATGCGCTCCCCCCGCGTTTCTGCGCATGCGCATCATCCTGCGCAACCGCACTATGCTTTTTAGGTCGAGCATTCGAGACCTATTGTAATTTCTTATGTTGGGTTAAAAACTTCCCCCATCTTTTGATTTGTTTGTTTCAGTGTCCTTCAAAAATCCTTGCCTGCCAGTGGTCAGTCCTGCCTCTTTGTCCCTCCTTTCTCTCTTCCGTTCCTCCCAGGCAGCAGGGACTAAGTACTGTCTCATCACACTACAGTCCTTTGTCTGTTCTGTTCTGTGTTGGGGGACTACTTTTTTTCTTGGTTTCCTGCTCTGTTTCTGTTTGCCTGTGTCAGTCCTGCCAAGTATCACGCATCGCCCGTGACACTAACGCATTTCAGTGTGGTGTTCCGCATCACCGCACTGAAATGCTTTGTCACGCATTTTTAATGCAGCTGAAAATTGGGTGGTAGCGCGCCGGCTCTGGCTGCTCCCAGCAGACTCGCCGGCAGGCAGAGCAGCTGCAGACAGCTCTGGCTCATAAACAGTTAATATTTCTGCTCCTCTGGCTGACTCGAGTCAAAGTGCTGAGTGCTACAATGTTACAATTGCCTCACTCAGCCGCCTGCCAGCCTAATATTCCATTCCGGCCAGGACTTCCTGCATTAAATCCGGATGTGACGACCTCCCGCGCTCTCTGCACTGCAGGAAGTGAGGTCGACTCGCCAGTAGCGCCGCGGCGGGGAACTCGAGTTGTCTGAGAGTCACGGAGTTTAAGTACGCTCGCCGCTGCAGCAGAGGGCTGCCTCAGCTGCTGCTGGCTGGCGCTGCGCAAACGGTTCCATGACCAGGCAGCCTGAGCCGCTGGACCGACGGCAGCGGCGTGTCGTGAGTCACTCGCCTCGCACCACCGGCGATCTGACAGTACTCACAGCGCTTGCTGACCTGACAACTTAAGATGATGATGATCGGCGCGGGCGGTGCTGCGGGGAGTCGGACTGCCAGCAGAGTCGTGACTGCCTGGTGGTGCGGCCGGTCATCACCGGACCGCGCCGTTGTTAAAGTAACTGGACTAGGTAGGCTCCATTCAACTGACTTCTAATTTTGATTTTTTGATTTTATTAAAGCACCAACTAGAATTTAAATATAATTTCGGGCCCTCTCAGTTCTGCGCTGCTGAGGAGCAGATCGTGCTCACACTGGCAGCAGTGTTTTACGTCCTGCTGTGCCCCGCCAGCCCTGGCCCCCAGGCAGAGATTCCCATGGTCTGGGCGGGCCTGTGATACAAAGCATTCTTCACCTGCCCTGGCTCTCCACGTGTGTTCCGGGAATGGTCTGGGCACTTGTGTCCGTCCAGGCGAGCGCTGTGCTGTATTATCTTGATAAGGCACAGCAGACCAGAGCCTGTGACTTCTCGATGACCTGAACAGGCAGCTGTGAACGAGGATTCTACAGACTGTTAACTCTGCACTGAGCCCCATAATTCAAGAGAGGCTCAGTGACTGTGCTGTCAGAGCAGTTCCAGCACCAGTTCGGGCGATTGGCAAATTTAGCAGAACCCGTAGTGGAGAAAGTGTTAGTTAGTGGCCTGTCCAGAAGGGGCTCTCAATCCGTGTTTATAGAATGATGGCTGCAGTTGGAGGAGTGACGTTTACCAATGAAATGTTGCAGGCAGTACTTTAAATGAAAACATACAAAAAGTGCTGGTACTTATCCACAGTACCTATTTCCTCCTTCGAAGTGCCACTGTTCTCCCTTTAAATATTACAGCATTGCTGAGAAGTGCAGATGCTCTCTTTTAAATTAAAGTAGTGCAGGTACTCAGTACCCCACACCATCTGCCCAGTTACAGCAATAGTTTACAGGAAGAAGATTGGATTTACTGATCACTCTGGTAAGGTTTAGTAGCATGGAATGGCAATTTTACACTCAGAGAGCGGTGTCAATTATCTGCGATTCTGTAGTGTGAGCAGGTGTAAAGTGTAGGATGAGAGGAGATTGTGCTAATGTATGAGAGTTTTGTAGAGGAGAGTTGGTGTTTTGAAGGAGTATGTACATGGGAGAAAGCCGAAGAAGGATGTGGTATTGTTTTGCCATCTGTTGAGAAGGACTGCCCTTCCATTTCTGGTACTTTGCAGCAGTTATAATCTTAGAGTTTCTCGTTGTTCAAATGGGTGTAATTTCTGAAATTTATAGATTTCCCTTGTCTCCTTACTTGATTTTTGCTCATGAGAAAGTGTCACTCATTGTTGTTGAATGTCACTCATAATTACACTGAAATTCTGAAAATGTCACACATAAGTAATCTGAAACCTTGGCAGCTATGCTGTGTATAGTTTCAGCACCGTAGCTGATTACATTTAAATATAGTTTTCCTCCCTCCCACCCCCTCCCAATTCCACAGTTGTATTGGGGGTACTCTTTCGCCATGCCTCCTTCTTCCTTGGTTATATATTTTTAGGCTTTTAGCAATTTTCGATGTCCCGACCGTCATTTGGGCTTTTTTTAGTAGGCTGTTAGTTGGTTTTGGGCTTCTTTTAAGAAAGATTAGGTTTGTTCTTCCTGTGAAAGCTGCTGCTTCTGCAGCGCGCTCTGTGTACAGGCAGCATGCTTTAAAGGCGGGCGCACTGGGCACCTGTAACTTTTAATTACTCCTCACGGCGCCCGCTTTCACTTTTAAATATTCAGCGCGAGGGAAGCCTTCACTTCAAAATATTAAGTCTGACGCCCGCCTTCACTTAGCCCACATTCACATTTATATCTAAGAGTCACAGCCGCCTTCATTTTTAATTATGAAGCGCGATGCACGCCTTCACTTTTAAATTGTAAAAGCATCTGAGGCATTCCGCGTTTCGACTCACATTCCATTCAAAGATGGCCGTGAGCTTTGCTGCATCTTAATCACGCCCCAGTCGTTTGCAGCTCCCCGTGTGTTTGTGCGCATGCTTAATATCAAAAGCATGCACACGAGGTTTGCGTCGTCCCGAGCCTCAGGGTACAAACGAGTAAGACATGCCTCCCACAGAAGAGCAGCGCTGGAGTATCACAGCGGCACCACTTTTTTTTAGATCCCGGACCACCTCCTCCAATTACTGTTTCTTTTTTCAAATGTAAGTGTTTCTCAGGGCGGAGGTGGGCCATGTGAGTATTTCTCTCCTTCAACTGTGCCTAAGGCGTTTTCCCATTCTCTTGTTGCCCAGTAAATAAATACCGATATGTCACGTGCATGTGCAATATGAGCTTGTTTTATGTTGCAAAGTGCACATTGCTCATGTTGCACTGTCCGTACCGTACACCTCCCGCTCCATTTGTTCAACCCCCTCCCCGGCTTCTCTCCCATCCTGCTTTCATGTCCTCTTATTCCCCCAAACCATTGTTCCCTTAGTGCTGCCGCCATTCTGGCGGCGTACTTTTATTTTTCCAGTGAAGGGCATTCTGTTTATTTAGCTCCTACTGCCATTTCTTTTTGGCTACGGAGTCAGTGTAAGGATGACATATGGCGTGTAGCAAATATGAATGGCTTGCCGGGTGTTGCAGTCCTATGCGACGCTCCCTGTAATCCACCCCGCAGCTTTGCTCTAGTTATTCTACACTTGTCTTAAATAGTGCTCGTGTTTGCCTGTGCCTTTAAATTGGAGCTGCGCTGACCGGCGATGATTCTTGGCGTGTTTACTGTGCACTCTTGTCCCGCCGTGCATGCAGAGGTAATTAATTTCCCTGTGGCGATCCCTGAGGGCAACAGTCGGCCACCACCCGAGTCTGTAGGGTTTTCTAATCTGTAATCAAGCTCTCACGACAAGTTTCATATTTGAACCGTCTTCTATTATGGCATGCTTGTAACAGGAACCGTGTTGTTGTTTCCTGCAGGTGTGCTTTTGCATATTTAAATGTAGTTTATTCATGCATTCATTCACCTTTAGAAGGTTGTGTGGAAATCTCGTTCTAAAAGTTATATAGTTGAAGTTAACTTCAAAACAAACCATAACTAGTGATTTCTTCTGATATTATTTGGCTTCTCGGCTCCGCTGACTGCTGTTGTTAAAGACTGAAAGATGACATAAGAGAATGGACAAATTGGGGAACAGCCCCTACATTTGGTAGAATCCCAGTTACATATATTTTCAAACAGTTTTCATTGGCGCTTTCTGGGATAATACTTGTAGATGCTTCTGTAGTGACGCTCCTTCTTCACACTTCCGGTTACAGAAAGATGCTGTTCCTTCTGCGATACAGAATCCCCGCTTTGCTCCAGTAGCGATGCTCTCTATTCCATGCAATTACTTAGTGCTTGTTAATAAGCTTGTGTCCAAAACATTCAGGAATAATAAAAATAAATATAACCACTAGCTTGCTTTATTTTAATCATTAGTTTGCAAAAATTGATTACTATCCACTTTCGCGGTCATTGCCACAGATTTCAAATATATATTCATCGCAGATTTTACCTTTCTTTCCCACAAAAAATTAAATACATTTCTGTACATTTTCATGTATTTTGCAGATGATTTGGAGCGCCTCTCATAATTATGGATAAACGGAGCATAAGGCTGTTGCCTTTCTTATATTATTGGTTATACTAACAAAGTTGTCATGATTGTGGTTCAATATGGCACTTCTGTACACAGCTAAATACCGGAGTGTGATCATTCATAAGGCACACGTAGTGCACATGCATATCTAGGTCTGAGTACCTTTTAAACTCGTTAGGGCCTGGTCTTCAGAGCTTGCCTCCCTGCGGTGCTGCTGCATGTAGTCCATCTGAGGGGGTCAGGGTTTCCAGTACGGGAAGCTATGCGTCACCACTCGCCTCGTCTGAGGATGAATCCCAGACAGCAGTGACCAGCTGGCTTTTACCACAACTAACGTATAATTGTCTTACTAAATTCACCGAGGCAGTGGTTGCAGGTGTTGCCCACCAGCACTCATTTTTTGGGGACCGGCATGTACTTTTACCCATCAGACATTGACCTAGAGCAAGACTAGTGGGGGGAAGAGATGATGAATAAAGGCCAGAGCTGCCAATTTCGGAACTGAGGAATCTGATCCAAGTCCCGGCCTTGCTCAGCATCCTTTGATCTTGGGCAAATCTCATAATATCCACATGCTTACAAAAATATGTAATCTGGTGCTCATGTTAACTGCACTTATTCCCGTGTGTAAAGGTCAAGCTATATAAAACTGCACAAAATTAACAATAGAAAAAACACCAGAGGATTGAAAAGCAGGGGTTGAAAAGCATCGTAAGAGTGAAATAAAGGGACAGAGAGTGTAATGTGGTGGAAGAAATAGACATGAGGTGGAATCAAGCCAATGCAGCCTTGACATTCTTTAGTGCAGGCTTCTGAGAAAAACCTTGGACACCACCAGCACGTAAAACAAATGTCTACTGCCTCACTCTCTCTCATCTCGCAATCCCACTGCCCCCTCTCATCCCGCATACTCCCTATCTACTCTCTATACTGCCTGCTCACACATACTAAGCACAATTTCTTTCCCGTGCCTTTTGAAGGTTTCTGTCCCTCAAACCGATGCTCTCCTCTTCTTAGGGTGTCTTCTGCATACACAGGTCCTCCCCTCTATGCGTCTATGGCTGGTTTTCCCCTTCTTTCTTTCTCACACACTCTTTCTGCTCCTCTGTCTAGAGTTCATTCACCACTTCCTGCACAAACTACCTACCCTTCTCTATCTTCCTTTCTATCTATTCTGTGCAATAGGTCTCGCATTTGCAAGAGTTTGAGTTATTGGCATTGTAAATGGCAATGCCTTTTATTTATGTTTTGAAAACCTGCAAGTTGTTCGTAAACACGCACTTGGTACTTTTAGTAGTTGCTCATGAGAAGCAAGTTTGGCAGGAACTCTTTTACTGTCAGCCTTGCTTCTCCTGAGCAAGGACTATAAGTACAAAGTGCGTGTTTACGCACCGCTTGCAGGTTTTCAAAACACATAAATAATTTGCATTGTTATTTACGATGCCAATAGCTAAAACTCTTGCAAACGCGAGACCTGTTGCATTACAAATGCTTGTTTTCTTAAGTGCCTGTATTTTTCAGCTCCCCCGGTGTTTTGCCGTTTTAGTGCGCATGCGTGTGATTTTACGCATGCGCACTATGTAATTAGCCATTCAATTCGAAGCTCCCGCGGCAGCATTACCACTAACATTTGTTACACGGACAAGCCCTTTCCAGTGTGTGGAAGCACTCCCCTCGGCCCGGAGAGCAGCAGACCGGTCCGCTGATGGCGTGGGCGCCCCATGTTCGGGTGGCCTCGCGGTGTGCAGATCATGGCCACCTCATCATGGAAGGTGCCTCCTAGTGCCTTGGTGGGCCGCCGCAGTGCGCTGCGTGGTTGCTGCTGTGGGGAAGCAGGAGGCAGTACGCTGAGGGGAAGGCAGGTGAGGTAGACGGCTAAGTGCGCAGGGGAGAGGGGCTCGTCGGTCCCTGCATGTCGCCATTGTAGTGTTTGCAAGGATGTGGGTGACCCAAATGACCACAGTACCCCAGGTGGGCTGCTTAATCCCTGCTACGCTCGGCTGCAGGGTCTTTTAATTCACAAACCTTACGTAGCACTGGCCATAACACTGCCTCGTGCCAACAGGTCAGCCATCCCGCCCAGGACACTACAGGGCTTATCCTACACTTCCCTTCAAATGGACATATCACTCTTTCGCCCCCTCCTTTTTATTTTAAAAATGCATCCTAGATAGGCAGAAAAGCTAAGGCCTGTAGATAACTCAGCCGTCCCTGGCCGTTGGAGGACGGGCGGGGAGGGCTGAGAAGGAAAAGGATCTGTCTTTTCCTTCTCGCCCAGATCAGATAAGGACAGTCTCCACTTTTGCTCTGCCCCCGCTCTTTCTCCTTCCTCTTATTCCTTCTCTTTTTGTCTCGCTCCTCACTTAGTGAAAAACACTGACTTTTACCCTAAATATTCTCTCTATTCGTTCCCCTGTGAAATGGACCCAAAAAAGAAACACTTTTGCTGGAAATGTCTTTTTATGACATTTTTGGATTCCACAGTGCTGCCTCGAGACGGAGAGGAAAAAAAGGTTCAAAATATTAATAATTAAATAAAGCAAGCCAGAGTGGTTGCAAAGTTGCCAGATTGGTTTTATTCACACCCAAACACATTAGCGCCACTTTACATAGTTTCCAAGTGAAGCGCTACCTTTGTTTTCTGGTCTTTTTGTTTGAACAGCATTGTTTTCCCCAGATGGGGAAGTGCGCATTCCTGGAGGTACTCCAATACTTAGTTGATGCATGGAGTGGAAATCGTTTAATGTGATCTGTGTCAGCTGTTTTTTAACTTTAGTTTATAAAATGTGTACCGCTGTTCTGTGTTCAGGGATGTGATCTTTTAAAACCATACTGCTGTCATGTTAACTTTTCAGGCAAAAATACTCATTGTTTTCTGAATAATTAAAAAAGTTCACCATATTGTTCCTGCTTACATTTCACACACTTTACTTAGTCTCGAATTCACTGTGAGTGTTTACTTTTTCAAGGATGTTATTTTTTTTTTCAAGCAGCATAATACTTACTCTTGTAGTGCATAATTTGATTTGAGTCGCATCTAGGTGTTTATAGCGGGGCACAATAGGGTTGTAGCTGAAAGCACTGCAAGTTTCTCTGAGAGGGGCGGTATGGTGTTCAGTGTGGGAGCGGATGTGGCACTATAGCCAGAGCTGTTGAATTTGGAACTGATGAATCGCGGTTCAGCCTTCATGACCAGACCATTCTCCAGAGTGAGCACATTCCCATGCTAGACCTTAGAAGGCCCCACTAGACTTTACAAGCGCTGCTTTCATAGCACCAACAGGTGGACCCTAACGGTGGCAAGTGTGGGTTAACCTTGAAGGCCTGTCCACTACAATCCGTACTGCAGTTCACCTCCAGTCTTCCAGGCAATCCTACGAAGCAGCACACCCTAGAGCAACAGTGACTGTCACTGAGGTCACAGGACTACTGATGCCAGTCCGCCTCACCCATTGGTACCTCCATTGGCATTGTTTCAGCAGTAGCAGTGCAACTCACCAGGGATTGGAAATGCAAGAGTTGCACGCACACCACTCTAAGCTTGCAAGCTTCAGGCACAAGCACTTTTAACTAATTGGTCAAGTGGGGAAGCCAGGAAAAAATCCTAGGTTTTCTGATTTTTACATTGCTCATTCAGCCACCAGATGAGCATGTCATGCCCCCTCATAGTTTACATCAAAGGTTAATGTTAATAATGTGTTTTTCTGTAATTTGTGGCGCTTTAGTTTACAGCGTGGGTGACAGCCAGAAGCCACATGGAAGCTCGGATTATTTGGGCTCAAGGGGACCTTGCGCTGCACCAGAGCCAGGCATCTGGCTCAAGCTTTCAATGGCTTGCATACATTTTAGTTTAAACTCACACCACCTGCACTCGGTGGGAACATGGATACTGCCAAAGAGGTAGTTGGCTTTGCTGTTTGTGTCAAAATGGGGAAAAGGAGGTCAGGAAACCAGATTTTATAGGGGACACTCACCTAGTCTGGTGTGTACTGGGTGCAGTGAAACTACAAATACTGGCCCTGCCACTGTGGGACGGATCACATAGACACCCCCTATAGTTATGTGGTCTGCTGATATCATTCATTACTTCACTAAATTCTTGGTCTTTGCAATGTTTGTAGATTGTCCAGTATTTTAAGCCATCTTTGTCATTGCTCTAAATTCTCCACTTTTCCTTTTGATTGTTTAGGACTCCCAGCCATTGCCGCCACTGTTTATTATTTGTCCTGTACCTGACAAATGGGAGAATTTTGATGTTGTTGCCATGTTTAGTGCTCCTGTACCGAGGGGGTTGGGACACAGGGCGGGAGCGTGGCCTGCTGGTAAACGGATGGTGCGTGCATTGTTTTAAATGGAAAACTCTGGAGAAGGGCACCTGGTGAATAGGGATGTGACGTCTCCGCCATTGGAACATTTTTCATTGCTTTTGTCATAGGCTGTTCAATTCTCTAGTGATTCATTTGCACACAATTTTATTGAGCGGTTGACTTGCATCAATGCACTTGTCTTTCTGTCTGTGCGTTAAAAAGCCTTGGAATGCGTCCATAATTGTTTTCTGAGGAAAGCATGTATTCCTGAATCAGACTGCATGACCCAGTGTGTAATAATTGTATAGCTCTTCAATCCCTGGCGGCACAGCACCCACGATAATGTGCTGCACGGCTGAACACTTATAAGGTCCCAAAAGCGCAAACTATTGGCTATGCTGATGCTTGTTCACTCAGTGAACTCCACAAAGAGCCGATGACCCACCTGATGGTCTTTGGTACAATCTGTATAGAAGGTCCGCACTCACTTGTGCTCCAAGTACTGCACCAGACGACACATTTGTCCCAACAACAGGCATTCATTTTAGTTAAGGGATGCCTGGCTGCCAAGAGGATATCAACCACCTCTGGAGTAAGATCAAACGTGTTCAGCTGTCGCCGCTCAATCTCCATGCATGGACATGGATTTTGTGAATGCCTAGGCTGAGAACCCAGCCCTGCAACTGCAATAGCAGGGCCTCCCGTGGACGCAGCCACATCAGAGGACAGATACTCAAGCCCTGGAATTCTGAATATCGTACCCTCTGTGCCCAATTGGGGTCCTCTGGATCCAAGATATCCAAGTTGGTCCTAATATTCTTGAGCGTGAGACAGGAGTGGTATCGACAGGAAGGCAAACAGGAGTCCCACATTCCACTTAAGGCTGAACGCACATCTGAGTGAGAGATGCCTTGGAAACACTAGTCTGCAGAAGTGCTGACATTGCTCGTTTTTGATGGTGGCAAACAGATCAAGCCAAGTTTCTCCCCATTCGTGGAAGAGAACCTGCCCTGCCTCCATGGGTCGGATGCAGGGTGGAACTCAGGAGAACTGAGGGATTCGCAGCGGAGCTTTAGCAAGTTGCGTCCACCATGTTGGCTCGCTGGCCACGCCCCCTTCCTACCAATGCTCTCATTACCAGTTTGCCACTGACTGGGGACTGTGTGAAATGTGGAACAAGTATGCATTTACCATGTTGGGAATGAACACTGGCACTGGTGACCTTGTAAGCATGAACCAAGTGATTTTCAGTGAAAGTTGCTTCAGATATCAGTCAAAAACTGTGGGTGACCATTTCAAATCAGTGCAGTTTCCTACTGATTTTTTTTCACAAACTCTGAAAACTAATTTCTGTTAGCAAATCTAAAACCTACTGACCTGTATACAATGGAAAGTGAATAACATATTTTTTTTTACTGTCTTTCCACCAGGCACTATGTGAAGAATGCTGCTGATGGATACATATCAAATGCATTCAAACAGATGCAACATCCTTGTTAAATTATGAAGGTTTCAAATGTAGCAAATGAATTTAATGTACAAGTTACTTACCTACACTTACATTTCTCTAATCCAGCTGTGTTGTATTTCCAGGTAGAGAAAAGCCACAGACTTATATGCCTTAGTGAGCGTTAAAGCAGTCCACTCAGGTCAATCCTGGTGATGCTGTCATGCTGGGTAATAGCATGAGAGCAGCTTCGGGATTGGGTGTGCAGTCTGGGAGCTGGACTGCGCTCGTGGAAGAAGCTGGACAGCGGCAGGTAAGTCCTTTTTTCTTTTTTTAAATATCCGCTGCCCTACCACTTTCTATTGAAAGCAGCCACCACTGGAGTAGAGGCTTCTACATAGAAAGTTCTAACACCAAATATTATTGAGTTTAAATAGATGAACCAATAAAAGATTTGTGTATGCTAACTCATACTGTCCCTCAGCTGCTAGCATTCTCATTTACTTCATTCTTCCTGATGGTCCTATCAGAAAGATTGTAAATGTTTACACGGGTGTGGAATCACTCATGCTTTCATTCACACCTACAGTTTTCACATAACAAGGTCTCTCACCACTGCAGTGTCCAGTTATCCATGCACTCCTGCTCCTGCTTGCTGCTCTCATGCTCTCCTGTTTCAAACCCTCCCCCAGGCCGTGTCATTCTCTCCCAGTTGCCTCCTGCATTCTACCCAAAGGACTCACGTCCACTTCTCCCAGGAGTACTAATCGGGGAACTGCTGCTGTCTACGTGAGGGGAAAAGCAAGGCAGCCTGGAGCACCATTTGGCGTCGTGACAGCAGTAAAAGGTAATCTAGAAAAACATTTAAGGCTCTGTGAGTGCCTGAGGGAGTAGTGTTGCTCCCATTGCCAACACTGGTGATATGCTGACCCTCACATAATGGTTTTCCTTGGCAACTAGGCAACCATTGCATGATACCCAACCTTTGGAAAACTTTGGCCCAGTCACAAAAAGGGTCATTCTTGGCCATATGTGAGTACGCATGATATGTTGGCTACCTCTGGTAAAATGCTGGGTTGGGTATAATGGTAGGAATTCCTGTCCTGTTGTTGGCTTCCATGATATGATGGTGCCTGTCTTTCGCATGTGCAAAGTGGTGATTGGCCGTAGGGTTTTGTATTTTATTTTTTAATGTTTTATTGGTACCACAGTGGCTACTGCGCTGGGTACCCTAGTACCAGGCACTGATACCGGGGTACCTGCGACCCAATCTTCTTATTTTCTGTTTTTACCTGTTTTGAAATTAAAGTGGGGTGTCCCAAAGGCAAAGGCATGCCTATCCTGACCCCTATGTGGCCTTTCATTTTTTTTTTTTTCCCCTTCAGGACTAGAGGATTGAGACGGCTGACCCAACATTCTCATTTTTGTGGCCAGCCAATCAGGGTCCACCCTTCCACTTTGAATGGGCCAATCGCAGATTACCTGGCACCAATGGTTCAGTTATTTTTAAGTTTTAACTGGTGTTTACCCTAACATAACATGTACATTTGTAATGCACACGTTCAGCGAAAAGGTATCTTGTTGCTGATTAATAGATGTTTATTGTTACCCAACTCAGTGGTACTCATTTTATCAACCTCGGGATAAAAGGCTGAGTGGATTGGGATTTGAACCTGTTGCAGTGAGATCATGTATAGACTCCTACAGTGGATGCATTAGTCCACGAAGACAAGAGACCAGCTCATCATGATCTCCATTTTGATGCTAATTTCTCAAAAATGGCTGAACAGATTTACACCAAATAACCAAAAGCAGGTTTTCTCTATAAAGTTCTAACATTTTGCTGAACAATTTTGGTATAATTTCTGCATAACTTTCCATGATGAAGCCAAAATGATTGTTTTTCAAAAATGTTTTTAATGAAACGGTACCAAGGCTATTAAAGAAAGGAAAAAATGCCTTTCCTATGGAAACTCTGGCCAAACTAGAACTAAACTGTGGTGACTGTGTAATAAATTTGATATTCACCACTCAATATGCCATAATATGGTGTATGGTTAGTGAAACTCAACCACACATTCTGTCTCAGTTTATGCTTAAGAAGTTGAATTCACAATGTTATGTGCCTATTTACAAAATACTTTTTTTTACATTAGTAAATCACTTATATCTCCTTGTCAATTATTACAGCTATTAGTCAGATTGCCCTGCTACTGGTCTGAAAAATAAGAACATTTCAAGGTAAGAATGGATGCTAAAAAGGTAAGTGAAACTCATATTTTAAAACCAAGTGAGTAGCAGCAACTTTGACCACATAACCCAAAACACCTAATTCTCTGGCACTTTCCCTTTGTACTCCTCACCTGCATATCTCGGAAATAAGTTTCTGTTTACCAAATGCAGACCCTTAAAAAAATAAATAAGAAGAAACACCTACTGCATTGTAGGCCAGTTGAAGTACTAATCTGCAGTCATTAACAAAACCACTCAATATCCCTCTCAGTTTTGCCAGACCCTACTCAAAGCCACTGTGCTTCTTGCTCACTATACCATCACCCACTCACAACACATCCTAATAACACTACTCACCACTAAACATTTTTCTTCTTCTTCGCTGCTGCTGGTAAATATTTGAGAATCAACAGGCAACTGTATTTCCATTATCTCAAGAAATTGTCAATCTATGTAGGGGCCACTGGAATTATGCAGCTGAAGAGGACCAAATCATGGGGCATAGTTGACTAAATTATGTGGTAAGAAAAGGCAAATTTTATAGACGAATGCAGCACATTTTGTGACATTTTTGCATTTATTATTTTGGCATTTTTATTGTTGTTGACACTGGCTTAGCGAAGGTTTTACTCCATTAGTACTACTTTAAAACTCAAATACAGCAATAGGCTACAGAAAGGTGACCCATCAACCTTCACAAAAGGACTTCCACTATGCAGCAACAGATTAGTAACTCTGCTCTATGCCACTCCACTGTACGCCACTCTACGCAACTCCACTCTGTCACTCCAATACATGACACTATCTGCCACTCCATTCTACAACACTCTATTCCACTCTTCGCAATTCCACACTGCAAAACTCCACACCACTAGCTAGTGCACAACATTGCTAAAACACATTGGCAAAGCCAATAGCTCTTCCATAGGCAAATATCATATCACACACTTTTGTGTCCAACTGCATTTCCTTTAAAAAAATGTACAAGTCAATGCCATAAACGCCTTGTACAAACGTGTTTAGTGAATTGTTTTTATAAGTTCTAACCTTAATGGAGTCTGGTGGACAATCAATACAGGAGGAATTAGAACAATTACTTTTTTATCTGACAACTAATTGAATTTTGCACAATTGCTCATTTTGGGTAACCTGAAAACAAACAGTGGTGATCCTGTCTTGTCATGGACCAAGTGGGAATTCAGTCAGGTTCTCGGCAATTCAACTGGCTCTCTACTTGCAGGAGGAGGGGTCTCCTGGTACAATCCTGTGTATGTCTGGGTTGGCTCCTTTGCTTTGTGCTTCTCCTACGATCTCTTGCTCCGGTCTTCTCACATACCACAATTATAAAATGCCTACTAAATGCATGACTAATGAGTTTGTAACAGGCGTATTAGAATCATTGACTCCCAAGATATGTAACACATAAAGTTTAGTCCAAAAGCCATCATTAAAAGAAGCTTTGTGCAAGCAACCAAATGAATAAAATTGCTATAAATTAATCAGAAATAATGCGACTTGTGTTCAATTAACATTCAATTTGAATTCTGCTATAGTCTTACTTAACTCTTGACAGTAATTGCCATTAGTCTTCAGATATTGCTCACAAAGATACCACTAATCTTCAATTAGCGGTCACAATAAATGAGACTAGCCTTAATTTTTCTCTTGAAATAGCACAATAGTGTTCAATTAACATTCACTATAAATTCTGCTAGTCTTACTTGAGTCTTCACAATCATTGCCGTTAGTATTCAGATATTGCTCACAAAGAATACCACCAGTCTTCAAACAGTGGTCACAATCAATGAGACTAGCCTTCATTTTGCTCTTGAAATAGCACAAGAGCTGCAAATAAACCCTAACAGAATACTACTAAGCTTCAAATACTATTCTTCTAGAATACTACTAGTCTTCTTTTAGCAATCAATTGAAGTGTTCATCATGTATTTGAAGGGTAGTTGAGTAGAACTAGTATTCCCTCATTTGCATATTTCGGCTTGTGGGCACACTACATAGGGGTCGATTCCGATTCGGGCCGGAAGCGCACCTAACAGTATTCGTCCGGAAAAAATACCAGCCGAACGCGTGTTTCCCGACCGACTCGAACACTCTACCGAACGAACAAGTACGATGCGCATAACAGCCCAGATTCCGACCCAGCCGTACTTACCCAATCCAGCTCCTTTTCTCCGCACGAGCCGGATCTGTAAACGCCGAATTGAGTCGCACGGAAGCAAATACACAGCACCTTCCGGCCGGACTAGTACGATGCGTCTTCCATACGCGCCGAACCAGTCGCTACGTCCGGCACGTTTCAGCATCCGGGAGAGCCGCACATAAGCTCCGTTTCGCGTCACTAAACGATCCACGGCTACGAGACGAACAAGCCAGCGACGAGTACGTGTCGAAGACACGCGAAACCCGAACGAGACGAACCAACCATGAATCCCATCGCGCAGGTCCTACCAATACTCTACATCTATTACCGGGACCGACTCGGACGCCTACGGCGCAGACGGTAAGTCAAACACCAACAATACAAACTAACTACACGTACCTAAAATATGTCACACACACATAGGGATGCACAAATGACGTACACTAGCAACAGCACAATCATAGGGGTGGGATGGGCATCACCAATGCCATACACACCCATAGGTGCCTGGACGCCTGCCACCACCACCACCACCCCTACTCAGGGGGGCCTGGATGCCTATCACCACTACCATCCCCACTCATGGGGGGCTGGATGCCTATCACTACTACCATCCCCACTCATGGGGGGCTGGATGCCTATCACTACCACCCCCCCTACTCATGGGGGCTGGATGCCTATCACTACTACCATCCCCACTCATGGGGGCTGGATGCCTATCACTACCACCACCCCTACTCAGGGGGGGGGCTGGATGCCTATCACTACCACCCCCCCCTACTCAGGGGGGGGCTGGATGCCTATCACTACCACCCCCCCTACTCATGGGGGGCTGGATGCCTATCACCACCCCCCCTACTCATGGGGGCTGGATGCCCTTCACTACTACCATCCCCACTCATGGGGGCTGGATGCCTATCACTACTACCATCCCCACTCATGGGGGGCTGGATGCCTATCACTACTACCATCCCCACTCATGGGGGGCTGGATGCCTATCACTACCACCACCCCTACTCAGGGGGGGGGGCTGGATGCCTATCACTACCACCCCCCCTACTCATGGGGGGCTGGATGCCTATCACTACTACCATCCCCACTCATGGGGGGCTGGATGCCTATCACTACTACCATCCCCACTCATGGGGGGCTGGATGCCTATCACTACCACCACCCCTACTCATGGGGGGTTGGATGCCTATCACTACTACCATCCCCACTCATGGGGGGCTGGATGCCTATCACTACCACCACCCCTACTCGGGGGGGCTGGATGCCTATCACTACTACCATCCCCACTCATGGGGGGGCTGGATGCCTATCACTACCACCCACCCTACTCATGGGGGGCTGGCTGCCTATCACTACCACCACCCCTACTGAGGGGGGCCTGGATGCCTACCACTATCACCACCCCTACTCGTAGGACCGGTAATGCATGACCCAACCAGCATACTCCCACATAAGGAATCACAAAGTTACATCGACCCAAACAACATGACCAGCGTATGTAGTCCATGTCAAATGCCTACAACACTAAACATGACCATGAACATACAATGTGACCCACAATCACATGTGTGACACATAAAAGTGTGTGGCCTCCACAATACAAGCCGACCATGGCCACTGTGGCAATGGGGCCCAAAGACCCATCACAACAGTCACCAAAAGGCAAGTGTGGGGTCCAAGGCTGATGGACCTTTTGATCAGTGTGGCAATGGGGCCCAAAGACCCATCACCACAGTCACCAAAAGGTAAGTGTGGGGTCCAAGGCTGATGGACCTTTTGATCAGTGTGGCAATGGGGCCTAAAGCCCCATCACCACAGTCACCAAAAGGTAAGTGTGGGGTCCAAGGCTGATGGACCTTTTGATCAGTGTGGCAATAGTGCCTAAAGCCCCATCACCACGGTGATCAAAAGGTAAGTGTAGGCATGGTAAAAGCTGCCAAAGACAAACTGAATGGATGAATCCTGGTCACACAACAACTAAAACATCTGTGGCATAGTACTGCTTGTGTCCCATTGCAACATAGATTGGGGGAGGCTAACAGTGCAGTGTCACAGAAACATTGCCTTTGTCCATGTGCATACAAACATCACACATGGGGGACCACATTGCCAACAATCAGCCGATTACACAATGACAGAAGTGACCATCATGATGCTGACCCACATATCTGCACCTATGGCCACACAAATGTATATAATCTGTGGAGACTGTGGATGTCAGGTGAACAAATACCATACCATGGCAGCAATGGGACATACAAACCATGATCATTGTGCTGACTGATGACCCAGGAGTACCAGGGAGAGCAGGGGAAAATCACCAAACAACATACAGCCAATGGCACACTACAGAAATGCCAATGCAGTGATGCAAATGCACTAACACAAACAGGCAGACTCACACTGCATATCAAACACAACAGGTGATGGGGGTGTGTGCCAGTGTCCCCAGGCAACCACACAACACATGAGGAGGCCTGAATCCCAATTACACAGATGTGTATACAGTGCCACACACAAGTAACTCATGGATTGGATTCCCCTATGTGGGAAATCTGGCATTGTCAGATGAGAGGGAGCCCAAATTACATGTCACACAAGCTTGTAGGAACAGCAACTAACGCAGCAAGAGACACACCCACCACAGCACTACCCCCAGGGACCCCACATTGTGCAGACACTAGCCTGCATGACAATTCCACTGTGATGACAAAGGTAGATGTTGATCACACTGTGAACCACAGCCATGTGTCCTCAGCTACAAACTACCATCACACCTACACAAGCTCCAATCAAACAGCAGGGCCTGCCAGCCAAGGCCAATATGGAGGTAGTGGTCTAGCCGTGCAACAAGTCACATTTGCACACTCAACACCACACACCCTCATCTGCAACAATGTGCAGCAGTGAAGCTCACATGGACTGGTGACATTGCACATGCACCCATGACAATCCCACGGGTGGGGAGGGGGGGGAACTAAGGTGCAGAAACTCATCACACATGCCCACTCAACATGACTCGTCTATGTATGACACACTGCACAGTGTGTACATGCGCATGATGTGAAATCCACCACAAACAATGGGATCCTGGCCATAGTCACACACCAACGAAGAAGCCAAGGTGAGACACAAAGAACACACGTACACAACTTCCAACATTGCAGCTCTGACCCTGAGGAGTGGCAGCAGTCACACACACAACGCGTCACAATCACTGAAAGGTACCACAAACTCTAAATCACATTACTTGTGTAAACAACAAGTGCCAAGGGGAATCCTGAATGTGTCCCATCTGCGTTTGCCCACATCCCCAGCCCTGACAACAAAGACAACCTGGGATGACAACCTCATGAACATCAGTTTGCCATGCAACCACATCACGGAGAAACCAGGTCCAAGATGCTGGATGAACACATACCAACTCTGCAACCATCACAAACAGGAACATCCCTAGGGACACAGCCTGTGTAGGAAAAGGGAAGGGAACATGCACAGACATGCTCACACAACACTGGCACACGCAATGTCACCAGATTACACACAGCCATGTGGGCACTCCACTCCTGTGGAAGCTCCGCTGTGCCAAACCTGGTCTGTGCACGACTCAAACATAGCAGGACACTCAGTCAGTGAGTCAACAACTACAACACACAGAAGCCTCTGCTCACATCAGCCTGGGTACGGGAGTGTCACGTCAGTCATCTGCATACACCCAAAACACGTGGCAATCCAGTTGTACTGTATACACAGATGAGTCCTCCAAAATTGATGTGCAAAACTGCATGTCCAGTGGAGACTGGCACACAGTCGGGGTACTAGGAACATTGGACAGTGGTAAGCCCAACAGATGTGCTACAGTGTAGGACAAAGATGGTAATATACAAATGCTAAACGTACATCCCTGTGTCAAATGCTGAACATTACACCCTCAGACTGCAGCAAGGGATGCTATAGATCCAGACTAGATTAGGACACATATCCTATGGGCCACATGGAGCCCATCATAGCAAAACTTCATTTATCTGATCTGAACACAATTACAACAGCAAATGCATGATACTACACATTTACATCATGTACCACCAAAGATTAACCACAAGTAAACAAAAAGGGGCTTTATTCAGCAAGTGTGCAACTCAAATCAAAAGTCCAAAATTCACTACAGCCAATGTCCAGTCCAAATACACAGTCCCAACAGGGTGATGTGTGACTACTTGTCACAACTTGCTTGCCTGCACAGGTACCAACAGGGGACATCCCCCTTGGAGGGGCATACGAGGGGCAGGCCAGGCACCGCAGGGACCGGATCAGGGGATGCCAGAAGGAGGCAGGGAAGGTGAGGTGGGTGCAGGAGTGTCACCGGCAACTGCAGTGGAGGTGTCTGACTCAGGGGGGGCCGGCACCACCGCAGGGCTCAAGTCCGATGGTGTTGGTGCTGCAACCACTGCAGTGGGCTGGGCAGATGGAGTGGGCTGGGTCCCCAATGCAGTGCCCGAGTCAGATGGGGTTGTTGTGGACTCCACCGCAGTGCATGACTCCAAGGGAGTGGAAGGGGGGCAGAAGAGCTGGGCAGGACAGAGGGGGGGGACACGCTCTCCACACCAGTGGCACATACAGGCAGAGCATATGGTTTGGGGGTGGAAGAGCAAGTGGCAGGGGGGGGAGGGCCTGAGCACTTTGGGGATGCGGTATCGGTGTGTGGGGGAACCTGGGGCAGGGTGTGGCGGTGGAACCTGTGGAGTGGTGGCCTGGGGGATGGAGGTGAGAGACTGGGTGGGTGACTTGCAGGGCGGTGGCGGGGTCTTGCTCTTCCGGGTCCGGGGGGACTTGCGGGTGGGGGGCTCACTCTGCCTGCGCCTGGGGGAGGGTGTCCGGGTGCGAGGGGCACTCTCCTCTCTGTGTGTGGACTTCCTCTTCCCCCGGTATGCTCGATCAGTGGGATTGGAGGGGAAGAGGCCGAGGTCACAGAGGAAGAGCTGCTGTGTATGTGGGGTTGCAGGTGAGGCACGGGAAGGGGTCTTGGAGGGAGAGTATCTTGAGGATTGCGGAGTGACTGTGGTTGTCTGTGTGTGTGTGTCAGTTCCCCATCCCCTGTGTGTGTGGAATCAGTCCTCTGAGGATGCGTGTGTGCACGTCTTGCCTTGGTTTTGGGTGTGTGTGTGCTGCTCGTGTCTGTGTGTTGGGGTGATTGTGCAGGTGTGCATGTGCTTTGGACAGGTAGGGTGGTAGGAAGTGTGGATGGGGCAGAGGTGGGGGGGTGAGGGACTGTTGGAGGAGGGACACTGCTGCCGTTAGGGAGGAGTCCATGGACCTATTGCTCCTCTGTAGGGCAGACATACCCGTTGAGATGCCCTCCATGAACGACACCAGCTGTGTCAACAGTGTGGTGTGTGCATGGAGGACAGTCAGCATTGCTGTCTGCCCTACATGGAGCTGTCGAAGGAGGTACACAGACTCCTCACTCAGGGCAGCAGGGGACACAGGGGCAGGGGGTGCGGTGCCTAGCTTGAAGGAGACACGCTCCCGAGCACGGGAGCCTCCACGGACCTCAGGAATGGGAGCCAATGGGAGGGCGGTGGTGGTGGTGGTGGTGGTGGTGGCGGCGGGATCAGACAGAGTAGCTGGGGTGTGGTGGCTGCTGACACCCGCCTCCACAAGGGAGTCATCCTCCGAGCTGCTGTGGTCCTCAGCTGAGGTGGATGGTGCTGAGGACTCCTCAGTGTGGCTCCCCTCGCCCTCCGTACCACTGGGTCCCTCTGACCACTCGTCGGACGCTGACACAGTCTGGCTCCGCTGCTCCTCCTGGTCCGTGGAGCTGTCCCCTCCTGTGGCTGTGGATGTATCTGCAAACAATTAGGGAAACAGACAAACATCAGTCACCTGCACTGACCGCACACACCACAGTAAGTACAGCACATCACAGAGCAAGCCCTGGCATCACTAGTAGAACATTGCCAAAAGTCATCACACAGATTAGGAGAAGCCAATTGTCAGTCTGATGGTCAGCCATGGAACAGACACCCCTCCTGCCCTTGCACCCATCTGTCTGGTGCCTGTCTGATGGTAAGACCCCAGTGTGGACACATGCACCACCTACACAGTAGTTGGACATTGCTGAAAACACGGTGAAGTATGTGAACATGCCCACGTCACATCTCTTGCCACTGAGTCAGTGCAGGTGTCTGGATAAATGGACGGCCTGAGCCTAAAAAGAAATGCATGTGATGCATACCAGCACCAGACCCCATGAAGCACCCATGTCCGGATAGTCAATGCCACAATGGGGTGCCTGTTGCACATGTCACCACCCTGCAGGATCACCCTTAGGAAGTTTAATGCCATGACACAGGCATGCCTGCAAAGTCATACATCACTGTCTCAAGTCACATGGCCATGTGAGCCAGCAAACAACAGTCTGCACTGTGTCACTATCCTAGGACATGGGGAAGGCAAGTAATGTAACTGACAAGTGCACATGTTCATCCCCCACTAACCACATCCTCTGAACCCGTATTTGTACACTGCACACCATTTGGACAAATGGGAGACATGAAACAGTACTCCCTGAACCAGAGCACCTCACAGTGTGCTGTGAATGATGAACAGCTGCCTGAAAGTCAGTCTCATACACCTGTCTGCACAGTCAAGTGATCAAACACCTATGAGTCACAGAAGTCTTGTCTCACATGGTCCAATAGCAGATGGCATGCTGACCCCTAACCGAAGGACATCACAGGAGTCACAACAACGTAGTCACAGCACAACGACACAGAGGCAGACACCTGAGGCAACATTTCACTGAGCACAGCATGTCAGATGATACACGGGAGTGGGAGTACAGAGTGTATTGTATGCCCTGTAGTAGGCATGACTGTCTGGCTCCACCTGCAAGAGGGATGAGCCCTGGTCAGTGGGCAGGTGGCTAAGCATGTGTGACACACTTGACATACATACTCCTGAGGCCCAGACAATTTACCCACCCGCAGAATGGGGGTGTGGCAAATACCCCAGGGACATGTGGTGAATTAGATGTGCAAGTGGATCACATATCAAAGTTACACCCAGACTACATTGCACGACTCAGGCATTGTGTGAGCAACTGACCCACCCATGAAGGCAAACACAATGTCACGGGAAGAAAATCTGTCACCACCTTGAGCAAAGCAAAATGCTAGGACCCTGTACCCAAGTGACACAATTATCCTGAGCGTAAGGAGCACACTGGCGCATCAGATGGGTAGTGGCCAGGTTACAATAGAGGGACATGGGTACTGGACAAGAAGACTGATGTACTGGGGAAGTTTAACCAGGCCAGAGGAGGGCACATAGCATGTTCGACAGAGTTCACAGTGCAGTGTTAGACTCACCCCCTCCTTGCTGCTGTCTGGCCTTCAGCTGCCCATCCAGCTCCGGGAACACCACCGGCAGGATCTGGAGCATGTGGGGGGTCAGGGTCCGGTGTCCACCCCTCCTGCGAGGAGGCGACAGCTTCAGCTGGACCCTTGCGATCCTCCGGGTCCAGCCACGAAGGTCCTGCCACCTCTTCTGGCAGTTGCGGATCCGGTGCTTGTAGACCCCCACGGATCGGACTGCCCGGACGATGTCCAGCCAGATGTCCTGCTTCCGATGGACATCAACCTGTGAGGATGAGAAAGTGAAAAGGCCATTACTACACATGCAACATATCCGTGCATCACACAGTTGGAAATACATGTCTCAATCACAGGGGCATATGATGTACACAGGCAGTGCAACGAGGGCTATGGACAGTTTGCCAGCAGTTACTACATGGTATCATTGCATGGGTAGTGAACCTTGTTTGAATGCACTGTTACTCCACTGTACCTGTTCAGTGCAAGTGACTACACACTTTGGGGGGTGCGAACTACTCAGTGGGCATGCTAGCCAGTGGTGTGCACACTGTAAATCCTGCTAGTCAGACAACATGCACAATCAGTGAGGCAGTGGACAGCACACTCACCTGCTCCCCTGGTGTCCCATACAGCTTGCTGTACTGTGGAAGGAGGCTGTCCAGCAGGGCCTGGTTCTCCTCATGGGTGAAGGCTGGGGCTCTCTCCACAGTACGTGCCATTGCAGCAGCCAGAGGATGCAGAGACAGCAGCAGTGTAGTGGCAGATGTCGTCCTTGAGCATGTAGTGCAGGCAAGTGAGCTCTCGGGAACAGCCAGCATTATATGTGTGCTGCAGAGGCAGATACTGTCCCATGTGTCCAAAGTGATAGGTCCAAGTCGGTAGCATCTTCTGAATCTGGCCAATCCATGGAATAGCAGCTCCACAGCATCCTTCAAAAAGTTCAACTTCATGACACCCATGAATTTGCAACATTGTTGTGGCTGGCCAACTGAATTCACTGCATCAGACTCGTTGAAAATTCAAAAACCGCATCCGTTGCCAGGCCCCAGCCAATGCGTGCACACCGATCGGACCATTGCTGTACAACGCGTACCCGCGATACAACGCGTACCCGCTCACATTCAATGCAATGGTCCGAGCGGGCACACCGATCGGACCATTGCTGTACAACGCGTACCCGGTCACATTCAATGCAATGGTCCGAGCGGGCACACCGATCGGACCATTGCTGTACAACGCGTAACCGCGATACAACGCGTAACCGCTCACATTCAATGCAATGGTCCGAGCGGGCACACCGATCGGACCATTGCTGTACAATGCATACCTGCTCACATTCAATGCAATGGTCCGAGCGGGCACACCGATCGGACCATTGCTGTACAACGCGTACCCGCGATACAACGCGTACCCGCTCACATTCAATGCAATGGTCCGAGCGGGCACACCGATTGGACCATTGCTGTACAACGCGTCCCTGTACAGGTGTCACGCATGTGTCACCATGCTGGTCAATGGTGAACCTATGCCAGCCACATATACTTTCCAGGGACTCTGGGGCACACCTACTACACCACACCCAGTCCACACTGTATCTAAGGCATGTGTGGCAGCATGACCTTATCTGTGTATGGGTGTGTACATGTTGTTTTTGGGCTGGCACTTGGGGGCAGACACACCCAGGCTGTGCACATGTTAATGGGGACAGGGTCCTTTGTGTGTCGTGCACATGACCACTGGGATGTGCAACTGTTCATTTTTGGAGCATGTTGCATGGTCACATTTCCAGGTTGTGTATTTGTATGACATGTCACATACCCCAAGGCTCATGTGGGAAAGCATGTACATCACAGGGTGGCCCATTGCCACAATAGTCATGTCCCTCCGCAGTCTGTGTGCATGTTGTGTTTCACATGTCTGACTCCATGTGCACAATGGGAGACAGTCTCCACATCCACGTTGTTTGTGCATGGACTTAGATGTTGTGTGTGTGTGTCACAGACGTCCATGTCTGTCCTGCAGAGGCTACAGGGGGCACTACCTGTGGGAGTCATGTTTGATTTTTCTGACGTGTACATGATACGCCATGTCATGCCAGTGTCCATGTGGCAAGACAGTGTCACTGGGAATCTACCTGTCAATGAGTTGAGATGCCTGTGGCGCATCTGTCCAGACGTCACTGTGGTATGTGTTGAATGTGAGAGCAGTAAATGGGTACTGTGACACAGCCAAATGGTTTCACATAGCACACCCTGGGACCTGTTGTCCACACATGTTGAACAGAGATGTTACATGATGTCCATGTGGGTGCCATATGTGTCCAAACAGAACGAGACACACATCAAGTACTAGTGTTTGCTGATGATGTAGCATGTGAACTACAGTATGGTGAATGGCACATATGTGGGGTGACTGACAATCTTGACTTCTTCACCTCTGCACTGCAGGGCTCCTGCTGTCCATCGACCATTCCCAGACCTGGCAACGATGGTGGAACGTGACAGCATCCGACGGTACCGCTTCACCAGGCAGCTGATTGAGGATTTGGCTGTGCGGTTGGACCCACATTTGCAGCCTGGCCGGCCGTATCCGACAGCGCTGACCCCCAAGGTGAAGGTGATGGCAGCCCTACACTTCTTTGCCACCGGTACCTTTCAACACACTGTGGCATCTACTGGTGGTATGTCACAGACTATGTTCAGCCGTGTGCTACGCGATGTTTTGTTGGCGATATTGAGATGCCTTAACCAGTACATCTATTTCCCACAACGTCACCGACTCACTGACGTCAAGAGTGACTTCTATGCCCTGGGGAGGATGCCACATGTCATTGGCTCCATTGATGGGACACATGTGGCTTTGGTACCACCACAGGCACATGAGCAGGCATACAGGAACAGGAAACATTACCATTCTGTCAATGCTCTGGTGGTATGTCTTGCAAACATGACCATCACACATGTGTGTGCCCGTTTCCCCGGTTCTGCACACGATGCCTACGTGATGAGGAGTAGTCGCATCCCGATGATGATGTCACAGATGCCGAACCAGCGTGCTTGGCTTGTCGGTGTGTACTGACTTTGTACCATTGTGTGTGTTGTGCTATGTTGCTTTCCGCACACTTTTCAATGTTGGCTAATGTGCAATTGTCTGTCTGTAGGTGACTCGGGATACCCCAACATGCCGTGGTTGCTGACACCCCTCGGGAACCCTGTGACACCAGCCCAGATGCGCTACAATGAGGCACATGGTCGGACCAGGAGGGTGATTGAGCGGACCTTTGGTCTCCTGAAGAGCCGCTTCCGCTGCCTGGACAAGACAAGAGGGTCCCTCCCATATGCCCCAGCAAAGGTGTGCAAGATTATCGTCTGCTGCATGCTCCACAACCTGGCAGTGCGAAAGGAGTTGCCTCTCATCCTGGATGACGATGACCAACATCCGCCACCTGTGGAGGATCCAGGCCTGGGCCACGATGCCAGTGATGATGATGGTGATGTCTGCACACAGCTCATCACCAACTTCTTCAGCTGAATGTGAGTATCCAGAGTGTTGTACTATCAATGAATTTGATTTGCATGATGTGTGTGTGGTGCTCTGGTGCTGTTTGAGTGTGGCCATGTGCAACTTGACTGGATGCGTGCGGAGATGTGTCCTTGCAGGTGGTCTGTACTTGCCAACAGTGTAGACATGCTAACTTGCTTTTGTGTATTTAACTTGTGACAGGTATTAGACATGAGTATTGCCGTTCTGTGCTGTTCTTCTGTGCTTTTGAGTGTGTCATGTCTGTCCTTCACAGGGTGCTGCTGGAGTTGTTAGAACAACTTGGATCCCCCGAATCAATGATTCAACTTCCAAGGTGGCAGCAGTTGTTCCCCTACAGGTGATGTGCCACACACCCCTGGACTTTCTATCTTCTGCATTGTTTGCCTTTGTGGCCACAGCCAGGTGGGATTAGCTTGCATTTGTAGTGGAAACAACATGTAGCAAATGTGTAATAAACCTGTTCTACATTTTGGGGTGTGCGTTGTCTGTAGTCACACATCTGAGACACATTTGCTTACTGCACGTGTGTGGTAGTTGACACAGACTGTGAATATGTGTGGTGTCTGTGCATTGCACTGTATTTCCAGGCAACATCAGTGTAGGGGATGAGTCATATGGCCCTGGTGTGTATGTGTTGTGTGGCCCTAGTGGTGTGTCTCCCTCATATGTGTCACGTCGCCATGACTGCCATGACTGTGTTGGACTTGCTGTAGCAGTCAGCATGCACAGTGTCATATTTCTGATCATCCTTCTCCATGACAGAGACCACGTTGGAATCACAACAGAGGCAGATATGGTTTTTTGGTGAGTTTATTTACAAAAGGTGTGGGGATGGTGCACAGGATGGTGGGTGCTGTACATAGAATTATGAATCCAAAGTTCCCATGTGAATTGGAAGTCCTGGTAGATGAAATGTCCAGGGTATAGTCCACAGTCATCTGATGAATTTGTACAACTAGAGCTCCCCATGTCATGTGGGCGAGTTGGGTTGCCATCGACAGGGCGTGCAGTTTGCACACAGAGAAAAAGTTCCAGAACAGGTGTTGGCTTCCTGGGGGATGTAGCTGGCCATGGGCCTCTCAGTTTGGCCTCCTCGGACGGCCCCTCTTCTTGGGGGGGGGGGGGGACCCTCAGGTGCAGGCTGCCGCGGTGCAGGTTACTCTCCGCCAGAGTCCTCCTCCCTCCCTGTGGCAGTTGCGGATGTAGTGGCAACAGATGTTGTGGGCGCACAGGGAGGTGAGGCCATGTTGGTGCTGATCTAGCGGAGGCATGTCAGTATGTCCCTATGCACCGCTGTGAGTTCTTGCAATGTGTCCCACTTGGACTCCATGCGAGACATGTGTGTCTCGACACGGGACATGTGGGAGTCCAAGCGGGAATGATGAGCAGCCTGCTGCTGTTGTATGTCCTTGAGGATCCCCACTACCTGGGTTACCTCTCCGGTGCTGGTCTGGTACGCATCTGCAATGCGTGCCAGTTGTGGGTCATCACGCAGTCCCGACCCCTCTGCTAATAGCGACCTGTGTCTACCACCCCTCCCACCACCCCTGGCAACACGTGCAGGGCCTACGGTGCCACGCACAGGTGACCGTGTGCCCACTTGGGTGTTTAGTGGGCTCGATGGCAGCGGCTCCAGTTTGGTACTGGGTCCCTGCGCTGTTGTCACCTGTGGTCCTTGGTGTGTCCGTGTTGGCAGGGGTGGCCTGTGTGTTGGCAGTTGTTGGAGGGGTGGGTGCAGGGGGTGCAGATGTTGGTCCTGCTGGTGCTGCATGATGACTGGCACCGGAGGGTCCAGCTTGTTGTTCGCCATCCGAGGAGTGCAGAGGCTGATCCACACCAGTGAGCTCTGTGTCCCCTGGAGCCTGGGACAGGGACTCCTCCTCATCTGCTGCTGAGTCCCCATCTTCACCTGTTTTGGGGAGAGACACAGATTGTATGGTATGTTTCTACAGGCATCAATTGTTAAAACACCGGACAGTTGTGACTGTACCTCTGGATGCGGCCCTGGACATTGCATTCTACTCAGTTATGACAGTCAGAGAGTGATATTGGTGTAGCACATTGTCCTGCCAACCTGTGGCATGTCAATGTGAATGTTGAGGTGTGTGCCTGACCAGCATTGGTGGTATTTGGTTGCCATCCGGGCCGACTTCTCCCCCCAGCCCAAATATCCCACCATGGAACATGCTTCCATTGCAGGGAGTGCAAGTTGTCTTTCAGGATGTCAGTCAGTGGTGTCCTGCTGTTGGTTGTTGCACAGTTGCCTGCAGGCCCTTGTGCTCCCCCCAGCAGTGCCCAGTGTCAGCCATCTTGTGAGTCCTTTTCCACTCCCTGTGATGTGAGCATGGTTCAGGGTGGTGTTGATGGGCCAATTGTGAGGCTGAGCAATATCTGTGACTACCACTCCCATCATGCTATTGCCGCCACCCCCCTTCCCAGCATGCCCATCCATCCTTCCTTTTGACTCTGCTTCCCTGTGGGGTGCCTGTGCTGACAGGTTGGCTGAGAGTGTTCTCCTTGCGGTTGTTTGGCTACCAGTCCCCAGAGTGTCCCTGTGCTTCACACAGTATGAGCCCGGCTGGTTGGTCTTTGTGGGATCTTGAGTTAGAATGTGAGGCATTGCATTCTCCCAGGTGGGTTCTGTGGAGTTAGTGTTGGGGTGTGTGTGAGGGGAGGTGCTTGTAACTATGGTCAGTGCTGTGAGTCCTCCTTCCCACCCAGCCAGATATCCCACCATGGAACATGCTTCCATTGCAGGGAGTGCAAGTTGTCTTTCAGGATGTCAGTCAGTGGTGTCCTGCTGTTGGTTGTTGCATATTTGCCTGCAGGGACTTGTGCTCCCACCAGCAGTACCCAGTGTCAGCCATCTTGTGAGTCCTTTTCCACTCCCTGTGATGTGGGCATGGTTCAGGGTGGTGTTGATGGGGCAATTGTGAGGCTGAGCAATATCTATGACTCCAACTCCCATCATGCTATTGGCTACACTGACTTTACCAGCATACACAGAATTCCTTCCAGTGATCTTCCCTGTGAGGTGGTGTTCTAGTGATGTCAAAATATCTGGGAGTGTTTGTTGGTTCTATTTGTGGCACTGCCTTGCTGTATTTGTTGTTAGGTTTGTAGATGTCATGACACAGTTAGATGTCACTATGAGATGGCCGGTATTGTGTTTGTCTGACTGGCATTCACATCTTTGGGTGAGTATGTTTTGTTTGCTGTGTATTTGGTAAGGGTGCATGGTTTGCCTATCCCTTTGAGGGTGCTGTGTGTATTGTCCCACCATATTGTGTATATAAGTTGTGTACTCGCCAGGCTCTGGGATGTCTGTTAGTCCATATACGCTCACTGGTGGTAGGATGGCCCGCACCTTCTCCTCCCAGGGCCTGAGGTATATTGGTTTTGCAGGAGGGCCACTGCCGGTGCGCTGGCTGAGGATGTAGTCCTTTTTCAGTAGGTCCCGGACCCTCCTGCGCACATCATACCACCTGTTCTGGATGTCTTCCTTTGTGCGCAAACATGGTGATTGTGCATTCACCCTGTCGACAATCCTCGCCCACATCTTGGTTTTCTGCGACATGGGGGTCTGTTGTACCAATGTACCAAACAACTGTGGCTCTACCTTGAGTATCTCGTCTACCAGGACTTCCAATTCACAATCTAGGAACTTGTGGTTCTTCTTTGGGGGCATGGTGATGGGTGGTGGTGGTGATTGATGTGTGTGTGTGTGTGTGTGCGCAAGTGGGGGTGTGTGAGTGTAGGTTTAGCTGGGTGTGTGTGAGGGTGCTATTTGTAAGTGTGGTAATGGTGTGTGGCTTGTGTGATGTATGAGCTGTGAGTGTGTCTGTGGTTGCTGTGTGATGGTGTTTGCTGGCAGGTCTGTGGAATTTGCAAAGGATCATGGTAGGGATTTGTGGCCTTTATGTAGGTGGGGTTGGGGGTGTGTCCTTGTTCCATTTTTTTCCCCCACCCCCAGTATTTATTGGCTTTGTGGTAGCTAGTTTGGCCATTTTTTTTTTACTTTTTTCCCTTGGTGCTTTGGGTGCATGTAGGAGTCGTTCTTGTGTCCGAGTCGGACGCTGCTGTTGTCTGGTGCGATGTTGTCCGACTCGTTCCCGCTGTGTTTCAGGTTGGTTTCATGTGCGGTGTACGAGTCGGTCGCGGAGTATTGGGTTGAATCGGCTGGGTTTTGTGTGCGTGTAGGTCATGGGGCTTGTGCTCCGTGCGAGTCGGTCGTGTTTCGCACGCATAGCATCGTACTACGCTGGTCGGAGTTAGCAGGTACGTTTCGTTCGGTCGCTATCCGGGTGCGTGTCGGTCGGTTCGTTTCGAGTGTTTTTCCGGCCGGATGGCTTGTTTCCGTCCGGCTCGGTCGTTCGTTTTGTATTCCGTCCGAGTCGGTCGGGTTTCACATGCATTTCATCGTACTACCCGGGTCGGACGGCGCCGGTTCGTGTCGGTCGGAATAAATTCCCGCACCGAGTCGGTCGGTACGTTTTCCGGCCCGAATCGGAATCGACCCCATAGTCTTCATGCATACTAAATAAATACTATATTTTAATAGTAAATGAATACCGCTGTAAACACTGGAATCACACTAAGTGAAGATCTTCCATCTTGGTGAGGGAATGTACACTGACTTATCCAGGGAAGTTCACTTATGACTTTGACGAGGAAGAGAATTATTCCTTCTCCTCCAGGGGATCCTTGTCAACAGTAATGAGCAATGAACAGAATTGCAAGCCCATCCTCCTACAAATAGGCAGAAAAGTGAGCAAATAACATTGACCATTACCAAAGCCCAATTCCTCAAAGAAACCTGTGTAACTGGGCATCCACCGTGGAGTTCAAATCAAGAAAATAGTGTCTTATAAATGTATGTATGGACCTCCATGCAGCAGCCTCTCATATCTATGAAATAGAGACATTTCTCAATAGAGCAACGCTAGCAGCTTTCCCCCTGGTTGAATGTGCATTGGGTCTACCAGGCAATAATTTATTTGCTAACTGGTAACTTAGTAAAATACAAAACACAACTCAACTGGAAACTTGGAGCCTGATTTAGGGTTTGGCAGATGGTAATCCATAAATCTGGATTAGTGAGGACATTATCTCCGTTTCCCTGACAGATTAACGTCTGCCAAATGTAGAGATGACTGCAGACCCAACGGTCATCCATCCCTGTACATTTAAAGGAAGCACAGTCATGGAGGTTCTCCTTAATCTACAAAATGTTTAGTGGATAGCCGCTGTTGGTTTTGACAGCCCTTTTAAAAACTTTTTTAGAAACCTACTCAAAGCGGGAATTTGTTTCTGGGGGAAACAATTACGTTTACATCCTGGAAGTTATAGTTTGGTGGTGACAGACAGCAAAAAAAGGACAATAAACCTGTGTAATGCCATTCCTCTGATGCCTCCTACTCCCCCTGGCAATTGGAGAAAGCTTGCCATAGTTGGTGCCAATGCGGGCTCTGTTGGCTGAAAGCTTAGGGTCCGCTCGTCTTTAAATGAGGCCGTTGAATTGAAAGTTTGACGGAGAGGGCACTCTGATGCGTTTGCAACGGAGTACTTTGTCCACCAAACTTTAAATTAGGCCCTTACTTTTTTTGTCGTAAGTTTGCCTCTAATTATAGGACCAAAGTTTATGAACAGATGATATTTCTTAACATCTTTAGTCAAAATATAATTATTTTTTAACCTTCACATCTACTGAGTATGGGATTTCTTCTGGTGGAGTTGATGGATTCGGAAAGATGAAACAGTGTAAGGTTCTTGAGAACATGGTTGTATGGCAATATATTGGCAACAAAAATATCATATTAAATATATTGTTTACCTTAATATCCTTTTCCCAAGCTTATACTAGGAATAACAAAATTATTGTCTCATAAATATCATGGAAGGGGATGTTGTCAAAAACAAGGTAAGAATGTGGTTTCGCTCAAGTGAATATAGACTGTTAAGTAATAGTTCGATTTTTAGATTACATTTTATAGCTGATTGTAATATAATTAAGGCTCCCTGTTTTCTGTTTTTACTGATTTTTACAGATAAATACAGACAGAAAACATTTCTTTTCTTGTCTGTATTTATTTTTAAATGTGGAAAAACGGAAATTGAGTTGCTATTTGAGTAATTCTAAATACTGTCTGCCATGACTGCCAGGAGAATAGTTGTGTAAATTGATAGTTCAGGGGATTAAAAGAAAGGAGTTTTAGTAAAGAGGCTTTAATACCAGTAGATATGCACAAGGTTGATATTGAAATGTGCATACTTTCATATAAGTGCATTGATTTATCTTCAGCGGGTGTTCACAGCATTGAAATCTGGCATGAGTGCATATTTATCGGTTAAATAAATGTGGAAATATACTAATTTCAGCTTCATTTTTCCACAAAACCCAAAATAAATATGGACAAATACAGATAAAATTAACCAAAAATAAATATGGATAAATGCAGACGGAAATGTGAAAAAATAAATACCATAAAACCTGGAGCCTTAAATATAATGTACTTAAATAGTTGTCAATTATTTCACTAGATATATATATATATATATATATATATATATATATATATATTTATTTAAAAAACAGTAAATGAACAATTTGTCATATACAGTTAATTTAAAACAGTAAAGTAAACTTAAAATGTTAAAACGGATACAACCAACACAATATATAACTAATTTTAATTGTTGACATAAACATATACAAATGGTTTAAAGATATAAAATAGAAATAAATTATTCTATACACATTTATATTTAATATATTTATAACTAAAAAGAATATTAACTGCAAAAACAATTATAAAATCATATATAACATTTAATTAAAGTAATATGAGTATAAAAACATGTTTCTAATATAAACACTAAAAAATATAAATGACTAAAAAATAAATGCGTCCAATATTAAATAGTAATATGAAAATTTACTATTTATCAAGTTTAAAAAACATTACATAAAGTATTTAACTTGCAAGGGATTATTTCACTATCCCCACTGCGTCTATGGAACAGTAGAGAAGGTTTTGGACTCGGGAGTTGTTAGATTTACTGTTCCCACTCCAGTCTAAGCAACAGTACGGAAAATGTTGGACTTCGGTGGGGGGAGGGGTAGTGAGGGATGTTGGGTAGATTTACTATTTCCACTCCATTCTATGCAACAGTAGGGAAAATGTTGGACTTTAGAGGAACTACAAATAAGTCTCCATGTTCGAATCATTGATTTTTTTTTGATTTTTTTTTTTACAAAACGTACATACCTCAAATCAGAAATAAATAAAATCATATTGTAAATAAAGAATACATATTACATAGCATTAAGAAAAATGCGAAATACATAATAAAATTACCAAAAAATAATTTAAATAAAACGTACTTCCCTCCATACAGAAATAACAGTTAACACCCCAAAAATTACTTGCGTAATAAATATAACATAATTTAATTTGAAATAATATTAAACAAAAAAACTTAAATACAAAAAATCACATTTGATAAACATTATTTAAACGCTTGATAAATTAATAAACAAATGATGTACATAATATGTCTACAATTAAAAAAGATACATAAATATCAATTTAAATATTAACAATTTTAAAATATTATAATTTCAATAATCTTCCACCCTATTTCCCTACAAAACCAACAACTTGCTACTAAAATATAAATTACTAACAAAAATATACAAATGAATTAACACAGTTAAAAATACAATTAACATAGTAAATCAATTAAACAATTAACAATTTAAATGAATTGGCATTTATATACAATTATTTGCAATTTACTTCCCATCCTATTTCCCTACAAAACCAACAACATGCTACTAAAATATAATTACTAACAAAATTACAAACATTTCAGTATATATTAAAAATAAACAATTGAACTTAAATACCTAAAATAACTATTAAACAATTTAGTAATACACAATTAGTTACCTAAAAAATTAACTTAATTATAATTTAATTCACTACCCACCCTATTCAGCAACAAACCTAAGAACCCACTACTAAATTATAATAAATGACTAAATTAAATCTAAACAATATCAATTATACTAACAATATTAACACCAAAAAATATTTTTACAATGTTTTAAATTATTTAACAAAAGTATATTTTTATGACTGTATTCAAGTAAACAATATTCAATAAACAATATTTAAATCAATGTTATGTACCAAAAATAATATTCTTGACCATAATATTCTATGAGACAATATTTTTGTACTTATGATATTCTTTACAAGATATTTAGGTATCACAAAATTAAAAACTCAATATTTTGTGCAACCACTGATACCATAATGCCTTAATCTCGGTCACTCTGTATGCTGAGGTAAAAACAACGGACCCATTAACTTAAAAAGCAATATGTTTAGCTCCCAAGGAGAAGATGGATATCTAGTAGGAGGTAACAGTTCCTAATACCCTCCAAAAATCTTTCACAACAGGTATTCTAAAGACAGATGTTTGTGTAGGATATTTCCTGTAGGCAGTAACTGCTGTAAAGTGCACATTAATTAAGAGGTAAGGAATCAGCACATCTTCCTGAAATCTAGAGGGTTTGTAGCTGTATTGGATACACCAGATGCAACACCTCTTCCATTTAAAGGAGTACTATTTTCTCTTGGAAGGACACTTTGCTTCTCTTAAAATATCCATACAATCCTGTGGCAAGTTCAAATAAATACCCATACCATAAGAATTCAAGAGCTAGGGCACTAAGTTCAATGATGGACGTTTTGGGATGCAAGTTCTGGCCCCTGAACTTGTACATGAAATCAGGTCTGCATGGCAGCTTCTTGTGTAGCAGGTTGGAATGATAGTCTGTGAACTTCCACTGGTACAGAAAAATACAGAGGACAAACCCCTTTATGCCCGCAACCAGAATTACAATATTCCTTTCTGCCGGTCGTTCTGCGGCAGTGAACTCGCCGCAAAACGGCAGGCGTAAACCGATTTGGGGCCTATAGCAGGCCCTCTAACCCCCTGGGCCAGGGACATAGGCACTCGGGGGCATCTATGGTACCCCCCTACATATCCCTACCAGTGGCGGCTCGCTGAGGGAGTGCGGTGGGGCGGGGGAGGGGCAGAGTGGGGAGGTAGTGGACTCCGACATGCGGCAGAACGGAGTTAAGTAAGTAAATAAATAAAACAATTTACATTGCGCGTGCTGCATCGCCGAGTTGGTGATGCAGCGCGCACAATGTAAATTGTTTTATTTATTTATTCACTTAACTCCGTTCCGCCGTATGTCGGAGTCCACTACCCCCTCCTGCCCCTCCCCCGCCCCGCAGCACTCCCTCGGCGAGCCACCACTGATCCCTACACCATGTGTTAGGCACCGCATGGTGCCTGCGGCGTAGTGTAGGGATATGTGTGGGGTGTCTGTTTTGTATTGCGGCGGGTGCTGTAGAATGCAGCACCCGCCGCAATACAAAACATGGGCAATGCAACCGCCATAGTGGCGGTTGCATCGCAATTAGCCCTGTGGGACAGCAGCCTTGTAGGCGGGCAGTGCCAAATACGATACGATGGCGGACGGACTTCAGTTCGTCCGCCATCGTAATGACCCCCATAATTTTCAACAGTGCAGACAGCGAGTGCTCATAGGTGGGGTTGTGTGAACAGAAAAATATGATACACACAACCAGAATCCCGGTACAACATAAAACATGAACAACGGTTCCATGGGGCTTATCTCCACAATAATGTAGGTATATATCCAATCAATGAACACCTGTGATAATGGACTTTTTCAGAACAGACAACTAGCACAGCCTTTCAAAATGCAAATATTGTGTTCTTTTAAATCCCTTTGGAGTGTGTTTGGTAACATAATTTTCAACAGTGCTCATAGGTGGAGTTGTGGAACAGTAAAATATGATACACACAATCGAGAGGGATGTTTCTTATGTATTCAATATGCACAGTTCAATTTAATTTCCGTTCCTCGTGTTGAGAATTATTCAAGCATGGACAATCCCTAAGATGAAGTCAACACTTAACTCTTGACATAGCTAATTTGGTGGTAGTGAACTTGAAAATTCTAAAGACCTTGCACCCAACCCATACAGATCTAACATAATACTCTGGAAAAGAACCATAGATAACATAATTATATTATGGGAAGGGGAGATATAAAATCTCATTGATGTTCTGGGTAGGTTTAACACACAAAGTTCAGACTTGAAATGCATGTTCAATAACAGTAAGGAGAAAATAAGCTACCTGTACCTTCTAGTGATGTTGCGGGGATTCTGCACATACACAGAACTATGGGCAGGAAAACAGGACCTCGGTGTATAGGGGCTGAACCATCCTACACCTTAGTACCCAAAATCCCAAAACCGACTAGCTATAGTGTCTCATTCGTTCTCCTACATAATCACAAAGCTACAAATGATTAGACAACCCAGAACACAACACTCCCGACTCTCAGGAATCGCGGTAGCAAGACAACCCTTTCGCTCACTCACACTTGTCCACAATAAGAATTGACAGAGTGACCGTAAAAGTTCAAAATGTTTATTTTAACTATCGTACTCTATAATGCAGTATACGAGCCACTACCAGCAGCAAATTGCATAAACTCAGAACAATTAGCATTGTTACAATTCCATAGAATATGAATGGGGATGTCATCATATACAGACCGTGGAAAAAGGACTATAAGGCCTAACCACCCTCCCCTTGACTGGAAGAAGTCTTATTAAATAATCGAAGATCTCTGGGCTTTGTCAGCAGACCCCATACCTTAAAGCCTAGATGGAAGCTTTACATCATAGGCACAGCATAGCTCTTCTCCCTGGAAAGTGCTCTCTCCAAGTGTATGTTTAAACAACATGCATCCCCGTAATATCAAAGCACGAGTTTCCAGCAATGCAGCTGTGTTTAGCATGTTTTGTCTAGGTGCTAGGGACTGACCAGAACTGAATAACAAGGGGCATTGTTTATCGACCTTGCACATCGTGTTCAAACATAACTCCAGGAACTAGCAGAGAACGCAAAAAGCAGACATTTCTCATGTGAAAGGCATAAACAGAGTCTTGCAAAATAAAGTCATGTAGTAACGTGCGCAAAAGCAGCATCATGGCAGCAAAGCTCATGCTAACTTAGCAATGTTGACAATGACCCTAATGGCCATATAACACCCTCCCCTTGGTAAGGTCATAGTATATAGATAAAGGACCAAAACAGAGTTCAAAAGCCAAGCAGAGTTCAAAAGCGTTTGAAAAAACCAAATTGGAAAAACTCAAAAAACAAGAAAAATAATATACATATTTTTTGTGACGTTTAAAAGAGTCCTCTCCGGGAAAATGTCATTATGAAGGAGGTGGTAAATCCATCAAAGTACGTGAACTTAAGAATGCAATTCCTTCCAAAAGGTCATCCCTATCGTTAGTAGAAAAAAGGGATGCCATCCAATCAAGTAGGTCAAAGGAACAGACATGCTCCTCGTAATCTGATGCTTCCAAGAGCATAACTGGGCAACTTGCGTGATATTCGATGAAACTCCGTTGCAAGAGGTTCTGCACAGCCGCACAGATATCCCATTCAGCCAAGACTCCAAGTGCAGCAGCACGCGCCATGCGGCCATTCCCAGAACAAGCCTGGTCATGGGCCGTTAAGGGACCCATTAACTGGTTAAAATCCGGGACAGGACATGACGTATTGGAGAGGCATAAATCCATAGCCCAATAGAAGGGGCACTGTTGACAGTAGAATACAGGTTGCACGCAAGTGAAGTAGGCAAAGCGAAAAGTAAACCCATAACTCACGCTAAGCGTTGCTAATGGCAAGCATCCAAAAACTTGTTGCATTCGATCACGGTACAGTTGCAATTGGCCTGGTCTGTGCATTACCACAAGATGAGCAGCCATTGCGCAGCAGGAACAGAAGAAGCAGGATTCCACCATCTAGCGCCAGTAATAAAGGGAATCCTCCGAAGACGCTGGAAAATATAGAATGAATAAAAGCCGGTATTACTCCAAATATCATCTGAAAAGAAATCACAAGGCCGGATCCCACATGTTCAAGAAAATGCGCAAGGCCTTTAGTGTCAGACGCATTAAATATTTAATGTATAAGCTCCCGAAAGTGAAGTGGGAGGTTAGTGTTCAGAAGTGACTGAATCTCGCTAGATGTTCTAGCCACCTGCAACTCGAAGGTCTCTCGAGCTGACGTGAGAGCCACTTCTTGTTGAAACCATAGCGCTTTGAGCCTGCTTAATTTGTTGAAATCTGTTTTCAAAGTCGGAATGGAAGGCCAAATGGAACTATCTACTTTCCCATGCGGGGGCGGAAAAAGCACATTGCTACAACAAGTAACACGTTGTGAAACTGTTACTAAATACGGTATTCCTGCCCGTAAACCACAGCAGTCATGGTTGTTCAAAATAAGATAACTGCCGTTAGTAAGCAATGTAAAAGCGGGAATTATCGCTGGGACTGGAGTTCCTTTTAAAAAACAAGCAAGATTAGGCGTGGATACATTACAAGCGCCGTGCAACTTAACGTGTTTACAAACTACGGAATGTCCTACTGTGGAATCACAGTCCTCCCCTGTTAGAAAAACTTCCTTATCCTCCCGTTGACACCTGTAAGTGAAAGGTAGGGACCATAATTCATGGAGAAGTGCACTACCCAGGTGTTCAAAGCGCCCAATCGGAAAATGTTGCATACATGATTTAAATTGAAATAGCGAGAATGGGAGAGAAATAACCCCATGAATTAACCAAACAGCAGAATCCGCCTCCGCCACAGAGAATGGCAAGCGTTCCAATTGTTCAATGTGCAACAGCGTGTATGTAGCATCTTTCATGGACATAAATCTCTATTTATCAGTCAGATTAAATGGTAAAAACAAAGCAGAAGCATTCAAGTAATCCCAAGAGACTTTTCCCATTTTGAGAGTCTGTAACGTCCATGCAAACTGCATAACTGATCGTAATTGATTTTGACCATGATATAACACAGATACATCATTCTGAACAATATTAATAACAGATGAGACAATGTTATCCAAGGTATAAATGTGTGAAGAAAGTGTATTGATGCTATTGTCGACCACTGCAAGGACTTTTTCCAAATTTGCTTGATCAATTTGGCGCAGACGAAGCGTTGCCTCAATCTGCGAAAGTTTCCAAACTTCATTGTAAGCTGCAAAGATAAACCTCTTAGATCTAGGAATCCTAGGTCCCAAGATAAAATCAGCCAAATTGATGTCGCTCGACAAGAGTGATAGGTGTTGTTTTACTGATGACAAGGTAGAATGTTCCAACCATTGTTGGCATAATTTACCCACAGAGTGTGTGGTAATTGAATGTGAATGTGGATAACGAGGATCCGGTCTAGTCTGTGTGAAACCTGGTGTTACATTATAAAAACGCAGTTGACATGCATTTGAATTTGTTTGCCACACCAACCACCCGGACGAATCAATTTCAGAGACATTGAAAGTTTCATTTGGAAACAAAGACTGTAATACATAAATTGTATAATTCGTTTGAGAACGCCAATTGTCATATTCCGCTAATGACGGAATGGATGGGATATTCAAATTTTTTGCAGTCGCTAAGCCAAAGCAAGTGGTTTGGTACACTGTATCATTTTTTAAAGAAATTGGAGTCGGGATCAGGCAGGCACGATGTAAAGCTTCAGTTCCCTGAACCTGCCACGGTTAAGTGCCCCAAATTGATTTCAAATCAATGGTATCTTTCCAGTGATCATAACCCTGTGTGGCCAATTTAGTTCTAAAAAAATTGGAATAAATCAATTTAGTGTGGGTCAAGATAAATTTGGATTGAGATAATTGCAGTTTAAAGAAATAGGATTCCGGATTAGACATGTCATAATCTGTGAAATATGTGAACTTATCTCTAAGAGTTTTAGAACTCCCCTGTACGGGAATAGGACAATGTTCCCATTGAGTGTAATTAAAAACAGGTCTTAACGTGTTTGTTTTATGCAAAAAAAGATGCCATAGTGTTGATAACGGAACAAATCAGCATAATTGGCAGAATTTAAATATAAATCTTCAGCATCAAAGGCAGCATAATATTTTAAATCCGAAAACAACGAATGCACCGCTTGCACATCCCAATCATCAGAATGTATGTCCTGTGTTACCACATCTCCTAATGAGACGCGAAACACGTATGGTATCTTGAGCACTTCCGTCGGGCCGTGAATTTCGAAAGCTACTTTATCTCAAACGATGCCATCTGCAACCGGGAAAGCTGAAATGTTCACAAGAGTCTGATCACGTTTCATGATATGGGACAATGTATGAGGGGCCAGAATTCCATCGACCAAGTTCACAGCAGAGCGTTCTGCCAAATAATGACCACTGATGAGTAAGAAGAATACTGTTACAAATCCAATCGACATGAAGAGGAAAATCAGGATAAGCATCAACCAGATGTAAGTCCATGGGGGGAGCAGGTAAGTCTTTTTGAACCAAGAGACGAAAATGCTTAATTTTGTCGGAAGTGCCAAACTGGAAGACGGGGAGGATGACTCATAACAGAAGCTGGCATGGTCCCCAAAATAACCGCTTGCACCCATAGGTATGAGAAGTGGCAGGACAGCATTAGAATGATGTTGACGAGGACTGTTAGGCACTTCACCTTGGGACTCATCTGTAGGGTAAGTATACTCGACTTCTGCGTTGGGAGAGGACGGAGGCAGAACAGGCGAAAGGTCAATAGTAGTTTCCATCTCACCCTCAACGATACGGGCATTAGTGTTAGTGGTAGAGGTTGAGGGCACTGGATTCAAAGAGATAGCGTTGCACGAAACTGCAGGTGTTACACTATTCAGAATCGGCCAGACGGTGTAACTTGACATTGTCCACTGAGATGTATCTGTTGTCCTTGCGACCAGGTAAAGGTGGTAAAATGACTGTACGAGTACCCTTCAAACCAAGTACCGGAACCGGTGCACGATAAGAGGGACCAAATTATTTTTTGTTCTCCAGCTTTTCTCGTACCAGATCTCCAATTTTAGGAAGCCAGCCGGCAACTGGAATCAGCAGTGCTGAATCATTGGAAGAGGGTAAATGTTCAGTCGTGTAGCTGTCACGGGTCATTTGTAGATCCTGTAACATAGTAGAATGATTATCTACGGCTGCGGCAGCCGCCACAACGTCTAGACCATCTAGGTCTGGCACAAACATTTTAATGCCAAAGAGCATCTCGTATAGGGTCCGCCCACCCAGAGATTTTCTAGGGAGATTGAGTGCACGTTGAACACCATACAAATGGGCCAGCCAGTTCCTGCCAGTACCTAAGACCCTAGCTGTCAAAGATTGCTTTAAGTCACGGTTCATTCGCTCCACTATAGAATTCCCCTCAGGCCTGTATGGAGACGAAAACTGCACCAGCACCTCTATTGACGTCATCGCGTCCTTGTACGCCTTAGAGGCGAACGCTGGACCTTGGTCTGAATGGGAGGTGCCACAGGCAAACTTCCCGACAAAGGCACACAAATCTCTAATGACATTTAGAGCGTCAGCACTGCGTTGTGGCCAAACCCAAAGGAATCTAGTGCACGAATCAACTGCAACAAAAATGTATTTATATGCAGTATCAGAAGAGAACGGACCGCAGTGATCAAGATACACACAGCCAAATGGCTGATTTGAAATACATAGCTGTGTTTGTGGTGGGCGTGAGACCGTAGACGGTTTGATTTGCTGACAAACGTCACACGAAAGTACATAATTACGGGTCTGTTTATATAAACCACGCCACCCGTAACGTTGCTGTAAAATAGAGACTGTCGCTACACTCCGGCATGTGCAGAGGCCATGCCTTCGTGTGCGGCAATGATCAAAGAAAGTCTGCGGTCCTTGTTGGGAATCAGCCGATCCACAACAGATGATATTTTAGCATAAGGAACTTGTTCAGGAGATAAATGATAAGAATATTTCGCAGGGAAGCCCTGCGGATAAGCACTTCCATCCTTCGTAGCAGCTATTGCTGCCAAAATTTCATTATCTATCTTAGTCATGGACCTTGTAAAGGCTGCTACGGAACACGTGGCTACTGCCGATTTGGCCGCTTCGTCAGCCAAAGAATTACCAACAGCATGTGCTCCCACACGCTGATGGCCAAGAGTATGTATAACCTGTGTGAGCGGGAGATGTTTTTTAAGCTCCGCCACTCGAACCCAAAGCAATTTATGCTTTATTGCGCTGCCTTTAGAATCTCAATAGTCATTTTGTGACCAAAAGAATAAGTTGTCAATATAAGACTGAACACAGTAGTAAGAATCGCATACAATAGGAGTATTCACATTAGGATCAGCAAACTCGAGAGCAAGAACAAGAGCATGCAGCTCCGCCAATTGCGCTGTACAGTCCCCAAGCGCTTGTGTATGCACTATGGAAGACTTAAATTCTCCATTGACAATTGAACCAGCCACAATAGCGCAAGCCACAGAATAAGCGTGTTTGGAACCGGTGGCCGGTTGGGCCGAGCCATCAGTATAAATGATACATTTGTACTCATCTAAAGGAAGCAACGACAACGGAGGAGGAGAACATGTTCGTACTGTCAAAACTCCTGTGTCTGAAGAGCAGGATCAAAGATAAACGTGACATCAGCCCATGTCAAAGTAGTCCATTGTATCCAACGGGGATGTAATGCCTTAGAGTTTGGCACTTTTGCCTTAGTCACTGCTTCTAAAGCAGGGAGAGGCGTGACCATAAGAATGCGTTTTCCCTGCGTCAGCGAGCGTTCTTTCAGAATCGCCATCTGGACTGCCATCAAAACTTTCTCAACATTCGAAAAGCGCATCTCAGCCGAAGTGTACAAATGTGATTTGTATGCAAAAGGGACTGTGTCCCCCTCATTGAACGTCAGGTAAGTGAAACCCACCATCCCTGGTACTATACGTATCACCAGGTTTGTGGTATTGTCACGCGTCAACAAGAAGTTAGTTGCAAGCAGATCTGACTGCAACAATTGCAGAATAGAGGTATGTCCCGGAAGCCAGCTGGCAGAAGAATAAGTTGGTTGTATCAACGCATAAAGCTGTTTGATACGCTGGGCATAATCGGGGATGTAAGTCCTCCCGAAATTCAAAAATCCCAGCAAAGACTGAAGTTTCTTCAGAGTTGACGGAGTTTGCAGTTGTGCACACTTCTTCAGAAAGTGGGGGGCTAAGCCTCGACCTTCATTATTGAGCTCATAGCCCAAAAAGAGCACCGCAAAATGGGCGATGTGTGATTTTGCAAAATTGAATTTGTATCCATAGTCGGCAAAGGACAGGATAATGCGGTCGACTCGGACTAAATGCGGCATCAGCTCATCGTCCGTCAGATAAATATCATCAACGTACGAGAACGCATCAGAGTCTATGCTGTCCAACAAAGAGGCTATTCTTATACCCCAGAGGCAAACGTGTACATTTTTCTGATTCCCAACGGCGGTAAATGCTGTCAAGTCACTCCTCTCAGGAGCCAAATTGTGACTATAGAAACCATTGGAAATAGCCAGTGTAGTCTTGTATTTCTTACGAATAAGATTGTTCGCTAGCGCAGAGCTATGTGTGTTTTGTACCGCAAATGTACGACAATGACTATTCAAATAACGATAATCTAATACAATGCGATATGACCCATCGGGTTTTGATACCGTAAATAGAGGATTATTCATAGGTGATATACAGGATTCAATCACTCCTTGATACTCGAACTGTGTTAGAATATCACAAACGGGAGCCTTAGCTTCCCGTCTGATTGGATATTGGGGTTGTGGCTGTGGCATAGACCGTAATGGTATCTCATGTGCCGGTGAATCTCTATCCCAGCCCACCTGATTACGGTACACCGCGGGGGCAAGGGCCAAAGCCCACTCCGATGCGTAAGCCTTTGCATGTTCCTCAGGAACGTAACGCGAAAAACTCTCAAGTATCACGTCCTCCCCTCTAGAAGCCGCTAGCACAAATGGTGGGGGCCAATCTGCCTCCGCCAACAAAATGGCATAGGAAGATGTAAGATTTTCCCCAAAACCCCTGTGATTGTACGCTGTATATCACCTTAAATTTGGAATACAATTTCATAAAGTCTATCCGGGGGGGGGGGGAACCCTTGTTTCTGCTGTTTCTACGGTAATAAAAGTATCAGTTGCTCTCACCTCCAGACAAGGACGCAGTGCCTCCCGCACTATGGTAACCTCCGCTGCGCTGTCGAGCAGAGTCACCGCCCAAGTCCAATCTAGAAGTCATGTTCTCACCGTCTGAGGCATATTTCGCTGTTAAAGCGGCAACTTTCTTCTTCTGATACGGGGGTCTAAAACGAGGCAGATCCTCTTGTTTGGCTTTGACGTCAAACTGTCGAGGTTGATCCCGTCCCTGCTGTGTGGTCGGACCTTTGCCATGATCCTGGCGTTCCCCACCACCGGCTTGAGAGTCCCATGTGTCATGTAAAGAACGAGGAGAGCGCTGATCAGGGACTTGAAATCTATCAGGAGTCTTAAGTTTTGCGCGGTTGTGCAAGTCATAAGTAGGCTCAGAAGACTCGGGTGTCGGTGAACCAGCACCCGAACCCTGCTTCTGTTGCTGCTGCCCCTGTTTTTTATTTCTCCAGTTCTTTTTAGGAAAGAACGGGTGCCCATCTTTATCAGTTGATTTTGAAGTTGAATCTGTGGTTGAGTAAAAGGTTTGATTCCCAGACTATTGCGCCCTATGGTTTTATAAGCTTTTGCAATAATCTTTGGCAATTCGCGTTGCTTGTCTGCGTCTGCCACAGCCTCAAGGCATTGACATTAGCAAGGATCATATCGGAAACAATATCGAACATCCCCACCAGTCTCATTCCCAACTCTAGGGCCGCTTCGGCCCCATGTTCATCCTGAACACGTCTAATCACGGAAGGGAGTACGGTCATGGAGGGGGTGCAGAAACACATCGAATATACCGCTACAAACACTTTACCCCAAGTGTTACAATCAGCTAATTCGGGAACCAAGTTTTTCGGGAGACTTATGGTCAAAATCCTGTGCTTCTCCACAGGAGTATTATTTGGAAAAACAGCTTCGAGTTGCCCAAATTTCTCGGCAAGCCAATAAGGAAGCTCATCCTTATTCTGGGGACGCTTGCCCATCACTGAATTAACCATCAATGGACTGATGGTCACACCACCAGGTGCAGGTGGTTGCGCAGCAACGCCAGGTGGTCCCACCTGGAAGTTGCCCGACATGAACTGTATAACAGCTCAATGTATGCGTATTAATGAAGCATGTAAAACGCGGAGCTCTGCGACTGTAGCATTGAGATAATTTGGGTGGGGGGTGTACCCAGCCAAAACGTGCCACGTGGCCCCATCTATCGATAAGAGGCCTAAACGGACTGGTGTTATCGGGTGAGGAAGGGCACCATTAAACCATATTTGGTGTTGCCAAGCCGTAAGCGGAACTTCAAGAGACCTAGAAGGACGATAATCCTGAGGAAGGGCCGTGGCAGTATATTCGTGAAACAAATTATCAGTTCCATCGACTGCCGGTACGGTGACCAAAGAATAAAAAACCTCGAAGCGGTAAGCTGCATCCGCTTCCACAACAAAGATAAGCGCAAAACCAGCATCAGGTACTCCATATTGAGTCAAATATGCCCTGAGCGGCGCGTAGATATGAGGCGCAATAACAATCGCCATAATCAATTATAGAGAACAACAACCTATGCGTGGCAGCGCAATAACGGGTAAAATGAAAGAGAAAAGACCTTTTAAAATTCAAGAATGAAAAACCTATAAAATACCACAATATAGGAGGCTAAACCGTCACAACCGTCTCCGGACACAGAAGTGAGGGTATTGTGGACAAGTACAAGCACTACTCAGGAGTCTCGCAGGTAAGAACCAGACCAAACTTTGGCGGCGCCATGTTGCGGGGATTCTGCACATACACAGAACTATGCGCAAGAAAACAGGACCTCGGTGTATAGGGGCTGAATCTTCCTACCACCTTAGTACCCAAAATCCCAAAACTGACTAGCTATAGTGTCTCATTGGTTCTCCTACATAACCACGAAGCTATAAATGATTAGACAACCCAGAACACAACACTCCCGACTCTCTCAGGAATCGCGGTAACAAGACAACCCTTTCGCTCACTCACTCGTACTTGTCCACAATAATAATTGACAGAGTCACCGTAATAGTTCAAAATGTTTATTTTAACTATTGTGCTCTATTATGCAGTATACAAGCCACTACCAGCAGTGAAATGCATAAACTCAGAACAATTAGCATTGTTACAATTCCATAGAATATGAAAGGGGATGTCATCATATACAGACAGTGTAAAAAGGACTATAAGGCCTAACCACCCTTCCCTTGACTGGAAGAAGTTTTATTATATAAACGAAGATCTCTGGGCTTTGTCAGCAGACCCCATAACTTAAAGCCTAGATGGAAGCTTTACATCATAGGAACAGCATAGATCTTCTGCCTGGAAAGGGCTCTCTCCAAGTGTGTGTTTAAACAACATGCATCCCCGTAATATCAAAGCACGAGTTTCCAGCAGTGCAGCTGTGTTTAGCATGTTTTGTCTAGGTGCTAGGGACTGACCAGAACAGAATAACAAGGGGCATTGTTTATCGATCTTGCACATTGTGTTCAGACATAACTCCAGGAACTAGCAGAGAACGCGAAAAACAGACAGTTCTCATGTGAAAGGCATAAACAGAGTCTTGCAAAATAAAGTGATGTAGTAACGTGTGCAAAAGCAGCATCATGGCGGCAAAGCTCATGCTAACTTAGCAATGTCGACAATGACCCTAATGGCCATATAACAGTGAAACATAGCAATGAGTCAGTGTATATGATGCTATTTCGAAAAACCCACTGATGAAAACTCAGTTAGCCTACAAAAGCTACCACACTATATTGCCCTATAGACAATTTCTCCAGATCCATAGGTGTTGTACTTTCTATTTTAAAGAAGCAGAAAACAGCAGTCTGAGAGAGGCTACCCTAGGACAATGGCAAGGATGGCCCTTAAATAGGCTTGGTAATGCCCGAGGGAGATGTCTGACCCCTCAAGTAATAACAATAAACACATGATATGGTCACGACTAAAGGTCCAGCAATTAATTTAATTAAAAGAATCATCACCAGACATTGGCATTTATTGGAGGATGTATGTAGCAACAGTCCTCTTTTTGTATATAAGCGTAACAGAACTATAAGGACTCATGTGGTTAGAGCACACAGGGAACCTCTGAAGTCAGAAACCATAATATTAATTTGGGGGCTGCCACCTGTAATAGGACACTTCAGGTGTGGGAAATGTCAAGCTTGTAAGTTCACCACTGACACTAAAGTCATTGAGGTAGGCACAAAGAGGATACAAATACTGTGTCACTCAAATTGCAATAGCAAGAATGTTGTATTTGTGATATGTCCATGTGACCTGCTGTACTTCAGGCTAACAACACAGATAGTAAAAAAAATATTCTGCCCCCATCGAAGTTGCATACGGTGAAAGATCAAAAGGGCACCAATGGTGAAACACTTCATAGAGGCCCAAAATTTAAAGGACAATCTACGATTGTACATGTTGGAAGTTGTGAAACCACATCTACGAGGAGGCAACCTAAATGGACAACTCGCATTTAGAGAATACAAGAGGATGGATCGCCTGAAAAGCACTTCAATTGGACTTCATGACATGCGTTAACCGAGCAGTGTGGCCGCTTCTTTGAATTGAACTAGACTAATGTTAATGGGCTAAAAATGGTCTGGTGACTGATCGGCTATCAAATGAAGTGTATTTTTTACCATTAACTATATACAAATACACTAAATCAGTACCAATTAGTATGGGTTATCAACTTTAAACTGTCCCATGTGTTTTGAAACACATCGTACCATTATGGTCTCACTGTAATATGGAAATAATGATTGAGCTATTAACATATATGATAGATATGCTATTTACATAATACACACTATGTTTTCAAATTGAATGATGGTACTCGTTGGAAAGTAGTTTCATTTCCTGTTCCATTTCCCTCCCCTTCCCCCTTCCCCATTCCTTTTCTTTGTTCTTCAGTTAAAATTATTCTACATAAGATGGCCGCCGGATATCGAGACTCAGTCTCGAGCAGTGCTTCCCAAACTTTTTACAATTACAACCTATTTTGTAGAATGACAAACTTTTGCAACCCTCCTAGCTTTAACGGATATGAGGCAGGGTTTTTTCTTCATTATAACAATAGACATGTTATCAAAATGCATTGAATTACCAAACTAACACTCTTTACTATTTTTTGCTTTCCTCTCTAATAGCAACTGTTTGTTAATGTCACAACCTTGACTCCACACTTCAATATGCCTTATCGTACTGCGGCCAAGTTATTGATCTGCCCATTAAAGTGGCAAATGGTTAGGTGCACTGGATCTGGAACACTTCTCAGAGTGGGGTGGTGGTCTGTGGCATTTGTTTATTAATATCAAAAGGCTTCTGAAAAATCATGGTGTTGATACCATTGATTTTAACAAATTTGGACAACCCGTTCAGCAGAGTATGGGGTAAGGCCTAATATGAATTTTTGTGTTAAAGTTTGGACTTCATATATATATTTTTTGCAATTTTATATAGCACAAACACTGCCGAAGATCAGGTTTCAGTGAATATTTATCATTTGCGCATTACCAAGTAGAAATGTCTTGATTTGTTTTGATCTTATTAAAATATTTGTTTCCATCACACTTCAGAATTACAAAAACAATTGCTTAATTTTTGCTTTCATATCTGCTGATATATTCTGAAATATGTGCACAGTTCATTTAAAGGTGTCTACAGTTTGTTGTGTTGTAAGAAAATGGCTTTCTATGGCCTTTCCTTTCACACTTTAGTACCCCAGCAAGATTGTCACATCGTTCACTTTAAAAATCCTCTCACTTTGAAGTCAGAGAAAGAAAAGTAAACATTAATCCCCAGGTTACAAGAATAAGCAGCAATTTGTCAGAAAGCATAGCCTGACATTTGACCTCCTGTCTTTAATTCACAGCAAACATGACAAGATATATACTAAATGCACAGTTTGGGAAACACTAGTCTAGTGTAGGAATGAGCGGGCGATAAGAGCAAAGGTACTCCTACAGTGTCTTTATGGTTTTTAGCGATTGGTGAGCGGATGGATCGCAGACATTGCTCTATTTTACGATCCGGCAAATTAAGAGTCCTGTGCGTTGATTTCACTAATTCAATCAAATACTAGGTGAGGATTTGGGAATTGACTCAATTTTTTAACCTTGTAGGGGCTGATGAATGGTACATCTGTAAATAACTAAGCTTAGGTTAATAATGACATGTAGTTACATGGTTACATAACTGCGGGTATAAATGTCAAGAACTGAAGACTACAATTCTATAAATTTTACCCGCATAAGATTGAGCATTATCATGTAAGAATTTTGCAGTGACAAATTGAGCATTACAGGTGTGCACAGGTTTGAATAACAAAACAAATTTGGCACTTGGTTGTTTTGTACTCAAATGGCCACGGAAACAGAGTGACTATACAGATACTCTGTATAACTGAAGGTGACAATACTATGTTACAAACAGCTGGTAATGTTAAATTTAGGGTCTAGGATTGACAGTGTTGCGGACTACTTTTTCCAAATTGTACTGAATTAGTTTCATCCGAGTCCTTAAAATACCAGGCAGACTACTATACTTAGACATGGGAATCAGACTCAGGAGCTTATAATTGCTTTCAATTATGTACTTAGTTTTGGATCAATTACATGATTGGTTTCAGTCTAACTAGGAGATGGCCCATTGGTGTGGCGGTGTATTCTGATTACTCCTGCATATAGTAGGATCACCACAGCTTTGAGGTATGTCTAAGAACCATGAGGACATGTTATTTAACTTATCAGTTGGTTTCACAAGCGTGTGAATAGTCGTTCTACTTTTCTTACCATTTAGACGGTTTTGCCAGACAGCACTGGCTGTCCTGAGGAGACTCATTAAAATTAGAGTTTGGGTTGAAACGTTGACTTCGCCTTAGGGATTGTTCATGGTTGATTAAATCACAACACAAGGAATGAATATTAGATTGAACTGTGGATACTGGATAAATAAGGGACATCCATCCTGATTGTATATATGTGTATCCTATTGTTTTGTTATGTTATGTTAGAGACATTTGTAAAGCGCAACTGTTACCCTGGGGTGTCCTTGCGCTGGCTACAATCCTCTGAGTGATGTATAGTTAAAAATTCCAAGCTTTTGCCGCACATGCGACAAAGCTTCTGCCACCCCAACCAGCTTTTTTTATACGCGTACTGTCACCAGTTTAGCTCCAAGGGAGCAAAGTGATCTTTTAGGCACATACCACTGGAATTGCCTCTTCAGATGATCAGGTCCTACGCCTTGTAAGGCTTTGTGTACCAAGCAGAGGGATTTAAAATGGACTCGTTTCTTGACGGGTAACCAGTGACGTCTTCGGATATCACTGGAGACTGATGCAAATTTAGATGTGCCGGTAAGCAGTCTGGCGGCCGCGTTCTGCAGAAGTTGGAGTTTGTGCAGAAAGCGGTCCTGAATGTTCAAGTATAGGCTTTTACAATAGTCCAGCCTAGACATAGTAAGTGATGTAATCATCGTGTGCTGACTGTCTTTTGGCAGAAACGGCAGTATTTTTTTTGCATGTTCTGAGGACATATGATGTGGCCGAGACTACTGCATTTACTTGGTCACCAAAGTTGAGTCTGTCGTCTATAAAAACTCCCAAGTTTTTTACTTTCCTCGTAGGTGTCGGGAGAGAACCCATAGAAACCGGCCATCAGTTAGGGGTCCAAAAGTTGGGATCGTTCCCAAACAGGATAACCTCCATTTTTCCTGAGTTGAGTTTTAGACAATTTTGGGACATCCATATCCCAACCGCTTCCATACAATCATGTAATCGTGTACCTATTCCTTTTTCCTGCCTTAGTAACAGTGACACCACAATTTGTGTGTCGTCGGCGTATGAGGTGAGGCAAAAGCCAAACGAGTCAATGAGGGGGGCCAAGGAGGACACGTACACGTTAAAGAGTGTGGGGCTCATGGACGACCCTTGTGGAACTCCACAAGGCAGTGAAAATGGTGTAGAGCAAAATTCACCTAAAGCAACAATTTGCAGTTTGTCCGAGAGGAAGGACTTCAGGAGTTTCCATGCTTTACCCTGGACTCCACAATCCCGCAACCGGTCCATCAGCAAATCGTGATGGACCGTATCAAAGGCCGCGGAAAGGTCCGACATTATCATAGCAGCTTTGCTTCCCTGATCTAAGGCTGTCCTGATCTCTTCAGTAGATTTTAGGAGCGCGGACTCAGTGCTGTGCTCCTCTCTAAAACCATATTGAGTGGGGTCCAGGATTTGAGCTTCTCGCAAATAAGTGCTCAATTGAACATTCATTCCTTTCTCAACCAGTTTAGATGGAAGAGGGAGGTGTGAGATGGGACGAAAGCTGTTCGGGTTGTTGGGGTCCAATTTGGGTTTTTTAAGTAGTGGTAATATTGAAGCAATTTTCCAAGATTTGGGAAAATATCCATCTAGAAACATTGCGTTGAATAGAGAGGTAAGTGTCAGGACAATAGGTTTCTGGGGCCAATTTTAATACCGCGACAGGACATGGATCATAAGGGGATCCTGATTTGGTTGACATCAGAAGATTGTGAGTGTCCATAACGGATAATGGTGCGAATTTGTCAAAAATAGCCTTATGACCCTTTGTTGAGTCCACAGTCCTGTCAGTTGCTATTCCTGTGAATGTTAAAAAGATGGCCTCAACTTTTTCCTGGAAAAACCTAGCGATTTCGTCACATAATCCCTGGCTCATCAAAATATTCGCTGGGCGAGGGTGTGCCAGGCTAGTAACGGTTTTGAAAAGTTCTTTGGCCGAGTTTTTAGCTAAATTAATTCGATTGGCAAAGAACTCTTTCTTGGTCTTAAACAGTAAGGGCCCGATTCTGATGCGGGTTGGAAAAGCTTCCCGACCGAGGGCCTGATTCTGATGCGGTTAGGAAGGCCTCCTAACGGCATTTGCTCCTTCCAAATCGGATCGGGAACGTGTCTTACCGACTGAGGGCCCAATTCTGATGCGGTTAGGAACAAATGTTCCCATTGAAGTCAATGGGAGTTCAACCAAATCGTATCTGGAAGCATCCGGATGCATCCTACTCCGCCGGTCGGACTTTCCCGATCCGAGTGGGTCGGACACCATTTCCCAACCAATTCGGTCTGGAAGCTTTTCCAACCCGCATCAGAATCGGCCCCTGGATGTTTATATATCATGAGGCTTTGTTTGTAAGTACTTTTCTCCGTACTTTATATTCTTTCCTCCAGTTTCGCTCCAAACGTTAACAACACAATTTTTGGTCCTTGAGTTCTTGCGTGTACCAAGGACCGGAGGGTTGAACCCTATTTGAAGATAGGATTTTCATTGGGGCTAACTTATCACAGGCTGCCTTAAGCCAATTAGTGTAGAGTGTTGTGGTCTCCTCCACATCTAGGGGCATTTCGCGTGCAGTGGAGGGAAGTATGTCTGCTAACTCATCATCCTCCACTTTATTCCACGCTCTAAATTCCCTCTGTCTCTTGGGGGGCCTCCCAGCCGCACGATGGTCTGGGATGGCCCATTCAAATAGTACTGCCATATGGTCTGACCAAACCAGGGGCAGCAGATCCGTAAAAGAGAGGTATGGATGGTTAGAAAAAATACCATCCAACGTGGGTCCGATTACTTGCACAACTGCACCTATGAGCACTGTACCGTGTGCACTATTGAAAGTTATATTACTAATGCTATTCAAAGGGATTTAAAAGAATACAATATTTACAGTCTGAAAGGATGTGCTTGTTTTCGATCCTGAATACGTACATTAATCACAGGTGTTCACTGATTGGATTACACCTTCACTGTTATGGAAATAAGACCCAAGCCTTCACTGGTACAGCCGCTCTGTAGTAGTTGGGATCATTCTGGCTCGCAATGGTACAGCTTGATCAATAAAGATGAGAAAAGCCCCAATCTAGGAAGCTGCTTAGCGGCACTTGGTCACTGAGAACCTAATTTCTATTTTTTGTAATGACCTGCTGAGTAAGTCTGCCTTCCTATTCTGTATCCCTGAGAGATGGACAGCCTTAACGTACAGGTCTCTTGCTATGAGCCATTTCCCGATCGTTTGTGCTTCCAAGAAAAAATGGTCTGGGATGCGTTCCTCCTTGATTGCTCAGATAATACATTGTTATTGTGTTGTCTGTCTGAACAAGTGAGATTTCATCTTGAAGGAAGTAAGGAACAACGTTGAACCCAGATTGATTGCTCTCAGTTCCTACAGGTTGATATGACAGGAATGCTCCTCCTTCAACCATGTTACTTGAACCAGGAAGTGATTCAGGTGTGCACTTCATCCTTGAAGAGAAGCCCTAAAATGACTCTCCTTGTTGGGATATCTTGATGATAGCCATTTCGATTCAACAATCAGCACCAACAGGGAAATCACTGGTTCGCTGAGTAAGACAGAGTTAGCTTGTTCTTCCAGGTGCCCGTAAGCTGACATTGGTCATACAGACAAGTCTTTTTCACGAATTTGAACTTTGTTTTGACTTTTTTCCTCATTAAATAAGTGTATGAAATTCCACTGAGTGTTTACATATGGCGGTCTTTGTTGGCATCCGATCTTCATTCCAGTTTGCTGCAACACTGTTAACATAGATCAGATAATACCATTCACTGCTCCATTTGTCAATAAAGACTTGTTATGCTATCTGGTATGCCATTGGATTTGGTGTTCATTACAGACTGCAACATTTCATACGGGCAGAAGATCATCTCTCATCCGAATAAGTGTCAAAAATGCACCCAAGTAGTTTATCTTTTAACCTGAAGTGACAGGTGACTGGTTTAAATTGGCATGCAGATTGAGGGGGCAAATGATGTTTGAAGCTATATGGAAGTGATTTAGAGCTTTCTCTATTGTTGCAGCCTTTATCAACTAGTTTACACAGGGATATATTGATATCTTTTGCCTCCTAAAATGTGCTACAACAACTGCCATACATTTAAAACAAATTCTTGGTGTTGACTTCAGTCTGAATGGGAGGGCTTTGAACTGGAAGTGATATGTGCTTCCCACAAACCTCAAGAATATCTGATGTTTCTTTATTTACAGTGATGTGAAAATAGGCATCCAGACTCATTGGTGTAATTGAGGACAAATTTGTCATAAAGCCAACATCCTGAACTTCTTATTCCTGGTCCATTTGTTTGTAGTTCTGAGGTTGAGCATCGGTCTAAATTTCTGCTTTTGACCCACCGCATGTTTAACTAGTAGGATGTTTACTTACTTTCATAACTGCTCTTGCGAATACTGAGGACTCTCCAGGAGGTCGTGGCTGGTTGAATCCATCGGCTAAGTTTCCTTATTTTGTGGAACAGTGGAAGTCCGATCTTATTCACAAAGGTAAACTTACACTTTTGGTATAATTTTACTATTTTTGCAATTCACAAACTATGAGTGTAGTTTTAAATGTAGTAGCTTTACGACTGTGGCGAACTGTGCCTATCTTTTTATGTGCGGAGTTCTCCACCCCCACTGCAGACTCTCTGCAGTTGTTAAGATAATATACTTAGAACTACACTCTGAGATTGTGAAGTGCAAAAATACATTGTGAATTTATACCAAAAGTTTACGTTTACTTTTGTGAATAAGGCCCTTTGCCTCTAGGGACCCTGACTTGGAAGGTTTCTCAATATCCTGTTCAATCAGCTTTCTCTTTTAGTTTTTAAGTAGCTCTCAAAGAATGCCACAGTCCTACAGAAAGGGCAGCAACAAATCTGGTGTCATGCACAATTCTAGAGGGTGCAAAACAGGACACTGAATCAAGGGCATAACCAAATGTAGGCAGCAGAGACAGTGAAGGAGGTGCCTCCATGATCTTCAGTTTCATTCTGAAAAGAGCTAGAAGTGTAGCTTTGGCACATGTTAGCAAACTGAGGCAGCATGGCTGTTTGGCGAGGAAGCATTGTCATCTAGTGATTGAGTAAGGTGGGGGAGCCAGTCTTTGAAAATGGTCTACTTGAACACTTCTACTTGCCTAAGATTAAAAGAAGGAAAAAGCAACTGTTGGATGTTTTGCAGAGTTGAAACAGGCTCACCCAAGGAAGGAAACAACTTCAGGATAACTTCAGTGAATGGTGCCATTAGGAGCTTAAAACCAATAAGGACAGCAATTTTAACCCGAGCCTCTCATACCCCCACCCCCCCCCCCCGTTTACGTGTGGGGGTATGATTCCAACATGTTTGTTACCAAACATGATAGGATTCGTTGCAGCCAATTTCGAGATGGTAAGTAAGCGGTGCCCCTCTATATAGTATATGGCTGCTTCACTGACAACCCGGGAGAACGGACTCGTAGGCTGTAGGGGTGCCTGCTCATGCAAGGGCACCCTCTCACTTAGAACCACACACCCTGCCTTCAGGATTGCAAAGGCCTGCTATAGGGGTGACTTATAGGTTTTAAGTGCAGTGACCCAAGATATAGGAAACATATGTCCTTAGTAAGTGGTGCTAGCACCAACTTACACAGGCTGCAATGGCAGGTCTGTAGTTCCATTTTGAATGGTCTCTCATGGGAGGCATAATGCATGCTTCAGCACAAGGGAGACCTCTGGGGTACTTATGCCCTGGGCACCTTAGTACCATATACCAGGGACTTATAAGGGTACCCCAGTATAAAATCTGGGATGTACCTAAGTACTGAACACAACAATTTAGGGAGAAAGCAGATAGACTGGGGTCCTGATTAGCAGGATCCCAGTCTGACTAGTCCAAAAACAGCTTAGCACCAGGCAAAAAGTGGGGGTAACCATGTAGAAGGAGCCTTCCTACAAGGGTCAATCAAGAGAATGCAAGAAAGATCTGGACATGTGAATGATTCAACCCAACATACCTTCAGAGAAACCGGACTGTGTTAAACCTCCAGCGAACCGGAGAGATCAGTCTGGTTTTTGTACGCTTGTTTTATTTAAAAATGTTATTGCTTAGAGTCAACTGGGAAGGAGAAAACACTATATATAGATGTAATAAAGTTCTACTTACCAGAACATGTGGAAAAGTTCTAATTCTATCAAATGCATATTTATGTTTCATTTGCAGGAAATATCAACTGAAGGCTTCTTGATACTTTATAGTGAGACACAAGTTGTGAAACTGGAGAAAGTAGAAATGTGGTCACCCTGTAAGAGGGATTAAGTGGTGTGACAGTGATTGCAGGGTCTGAGTTTGTGTGTAGGTCCAGAGTGTGACTGAAGCGAGAATGAATGACCGTGCACCATTTTTCAATCATAATTTGCCAACATTTTTGGTTAATTCTATTGTTTGTATCAACTGTGTATTATAACGTCAGTTATGGCTTGGTTCAAGTGCTCGGAGGTTCTGCAATCTTATGATGTAACAAATGAGTTTACGTATTACAGATGTGCGTTCATCAACTGACGAGCGAAAAACAAACCTATTTGTTACCTTCTCCAAAATATAGAATATGTGCCTAGGAGGGACAGTTTATTTCTTTACTTGGAGGTATTTTGTATAGCACATACATCCAAAACGGGTCTCTTTGCACTTTAGTCTTAACAACATAAGACCAAATAAGTAGAGTGTTGTGGAAGGAGTAGAGTGTTGTAGACTGGAAGGGCGTGGAGTAGTCTGTTGTAGAGCGAAATGGCCTAGAGTGTCGTAGAGTGGAGTGGCGTGCGTGGCATAGAGGGAGCTGCGTACATTGGAGTACAGTGGCCTAGAGTGGAGTTGCATAGTGGCATGGAGTTTTGTGGAGGGAATAGCGTGTCAGAATGGAGAGGAGTAGAGGAACGTAGATTGGAGTAAAGTTTCAGAGAATAGAGGCATAGAGTAGTCTGGAGTGGCGTAGAATGTCGTAGAGTACAGTGGCGTAGACTGGAGCAGAGTGGCATAGAGTGGAGTGGAATAGAGTGGAGTGTCGCTGATCAGGAGATGAATGATACGAGGACATTTTTCTGATGCCTCGCATGGTGAACTATGAAGAGCATTTTGAACGGAATCCTCTTGGTTATGGGAAGCTAATGTAGAATGGCAAGTGCCGGGGAGGCCCTTTGAAATTTGGGGATACCCAAAATGATTCATGCCACAGCATTCTGTATGACCTGAACAGAGAGTGGGCTGCCCAGAAAGAGGGAGTTCCCATAGTCAAGGTGGGATAGTATTAAACCTCAAACCACTGTTCTCCAGACCGCAACTATTAGCCAGCTCATCGTCTTTCTAAGGGCTCTTAGGAGGTCAAAGCATCTGGATGCCAGCTTCGTTGCTTAGACAGCCTTAGTGAGTTTACTGTCCTGAATGACACCCAGGCTTTTTACATCTGGCTTGGGGGACGGATGGTCTCCTAAGGGGGAGGGCCAGCATAGCTGGTTCCAGAACAATGGATTGTTGCCAACCACCAAAACCTCAGTTTTATCACCATTTAACTCAAGACAGCTGGCAGCCATCCAGTCGGTGATCTGCTTTAAGCAGGAGTTAAATTTTTGTGATAGGAGACCTACGTTGGGCGTGAGGGAGACAATGATCTGTGTTTCATCCGCATAGGACACTATAGTGAAATCTAATGAGCAAATAATTTTTGACAGTGGTAGAACTTAAAGAATGAAAAGCTCAGGGAAGAGCCCTAGGGAACACCACACTTTAACTGGTGGGTAGCAGAAAGTAATGGCCCCTCGCTGACTTGAAAATTACTGTTTAGAAATTATGAGTGCCATTTTAATGAACTTCCTGTGATCCTGCCTCCTCCAAACTACACAGTAGAAAAGGTTAGGAGACTGTGTCAAATGCTGCAATCAGGTCGAGTAGAATGAGATCCTGCTAATCAGGACCCCAGCCACTGTGCGTCCTCCCTAAATTTGACTAGGTTAAGTACTTTGGTACCTCCACAATTGGCTACTGGTGTACCCTTGTAAGTCCCTAGTATATGGTACTTAGGTACCCAGGGCATAGCTACACCAGGGGGCTCCCATGGGCTGCAGCATGTATTATGCCACCAATGAGAGACCACTCAAACTGTGACTAAAGACCTGCCAGTGCAGCCTGTGTAAGCTGGTGCTAGCACCACTTCCAACAGATATGTTTCCTTATATCTGAGAACACTACAATTAAAACCTATAAGTCACCCCAAGGCAGGCCTTTCAATCCTGAAGGCAGGGTGCTGGGTTATGAGTGTGAGGGTGCCCCTGCATGAGCAGGACACCCGCTACAAACCCCAGAGTCGATTCTCCAGGCTTTGTAAGTGCGGTCAGCCATTTTGATACATATAGTGGCCATGCGTCATTACGCGATGGCTAACTATATAGTGGCTGTGCCGAACCTGGGCATGTTTGGTATCAAACATGTTGGAATCATACCCCAACACCGTTACCGGTGTTGGGGTATGATTCCATTCACTGGGGGCCTCCTCCTGGAAGCTCCCAGTACTTCCGGTAACAGCCTTCCAGGGTCTGCCAGCAAGCTAGTGCTGCTGCTGACCCCAGACTCTATTCTGGCCTCCTGCTGCTGAGCTGAGCTCGGGCATGGGAAGTTAGAACAATAGGTCCTGTCACAGGGAGGTGTGACCACCTCCCAGAGAGGACTTAGTGTATTGGGTAGGTGGGCTTGCCAGCACCATCAGACTGGTTTGAAGGGCCCAGTTGGTGCCCTCTTTGAATGGAACCAGTTCTGGGAGCCCTTCGCTCCTGCTCTGACGCGAAACTGGACAAAGGACATGGGCGTATCCTCCCCTCTGTCCAGCCCCTCCTCTGGGAGGGACCCCTGAGTCGTCCTAACCCCTTTCTTAGTGTATGAAAGGGCTTACATGTGAGTGGGTCCTCAGATTCATTGTGGGACAAGACTAAAGCCTGAAACCACGTCACTCTTCGACCGTCTGGATACTTGGACTTCGCCTGGAACCGAGACTGCATCAAGCGAGACTCCTGCTGCTCATGGTCTCCCTGTTCTGCAAGTTTTCTTTGTCGTCTGTGTCTGTGCTTCTTCCAGTATCTTCAACAGACCTGTGGGCATCAAGGACACCCGAAGTAATCTCTCTTGTAGTGAAGGAGTCACTCCCCTGCCTGTGCAGGCACCGCAACAAAGCTGACTGGTCTGCTGCTCCTGACGTCCCACGGACTTCGAAAGGCCCAGCAACACAGGTGGTGGTTCTGCAACTCCCTCAAGGCCTGAGCTGTCCTTGCTGCAATTTTGAGGCCAGTATCCCTTGTTGGAACCACTGGGACCAAACTGCTGTGCACCACATTGACTTGACGTTGCCAAGGCTTGTTGGCTCTGCACGCCAGAGATCTTCGGGCTACAAGAAGCTCCAGCCTCCAGCCTTTATTCTGGCCAATATCAGCGTCCTCACCATATCCTCTGCACCGTGGGCCTTCTTCTTTGTTGAGCTGCTCAAGGTCCTCTTGCGACTCCGGGGCCTTTGGCCTGTGGGTCCTCTTGAGGGTCTTCTCTTGCTTCAGTGGGCTCCCCTACTTGCTCGGGCCTGCTGACTCTCCTGCACTTGGTGAGTCCGTTGGACTTTGCTGGTCCCAACATTGCTACTTCATCGTTTTCCATGTCTGTTGCTGTGGCCAAGACTTGTTAGTGCCCCCAGCCCGACACCGACTCACTGGTTCTCAACTTCCGACATGGGACAGCCCGTGAACAGCTCCTGGTCTTCCTCAGTGTCGATTGGTCCGCACAGCTACAGCAACAAGGTCACCGTCATCACTCGTAAATCTTCCATCATCGGTGGGCATTGCTCTTCCATGCCTCCTGGTCACCTCTGAGTGGCATAGACTCTGTCCCCCATGCTTGCAGGTTCTTCTCTTCAAGAATCTACCTTGGATTCCATACGACACTTGCACAGTCTTCACCAGCGGCATCTTTACTGAAGTCCTCCATTGTGGTCTACGGCGGTTTCTGACATCACTTCGCACCTATGCATCCAGCTTCCCTGGTGTAGATATCCTGGTTCTTAAGGGTATCCATGGGTAGGGTGACTCTCCAACCTTCCGTCTTCTAAAAGGTTTCTTCAGGGTCCACTGGGAAGGGTCCTTCTTCAAAAGTGCAACCGTGATTTTCCCGTTGACGTCTATTGAGTATGCGGCTGTGTTTCTGTGCACACTGCCTCCGTGGGTTCCTGGGTACTTACCTTGGTTGGTTCCTTGGGTCTCCAGATCTTCTGAGTCTCTTGGTCCAAGTCCCGACTTCGTTCGCAGTTCACATTCCACTTTCTTAGTATATGGTGTGGTCTCCCCCTGGAGACCACTGTGTATTGTGCTTACTTACCTGTTTACAATTAAGTATTGTGTGTATTTGTGTTGATATCTCCAGTTAGGAGATATACCAATGTGTCAGTGAGTGTTGTGTAATAAATAGACATTTTTATAACTACATTGTGTTGTTCTTTTTCGTTTAACCTACACTACATGTTTAGATCTGGTAAAACAATCTGCTTGACACTCCTGGACTAAGCCTGAAGGCTGCTCTCCACAGCTACCACTTTGAGAGCTTTCTATGGTTGTCTAAGACCACTAAAATCACCATAACGGTTGTCTGGATTAGTGAAAGGTGCTTCACTTAAATAAGTGTGCACCATATACTAAGCCAACCTCCTACAGTGTGCTTCCATGCATCTGGCACACTGCCGCTATCCAAGGATAAATTATACATAGCAGTGAGTATTTAAAGAATGGCATCAACCCCTTTCAGAAGGATATATAGGTGTGCGGAACCCAGTGGGGAGACAGATTTTTGCAGTTTTTGCTATGGTTAAAATGTTGTCCTTGCTAACCTGTGGTACAGTGGAAAGCTCAACCTTTGGACTGTCAACCTTTGGACTGTCAGCTGAGACCTTCTCGTTGTTCATGTTCTTGTGATCCGAAGCTTCTACAAGCGGGTCGTAAATAAGACTTGCTATCCTGAGGAAGTAATTGGCTAATAACTCACAGCAGGCCTCCCAGGGACTAAGTCTGCTCCTGAGATTGCGGGCTTCCAAAAAGAATTAACAATTCTTTTAGAGTTCCTTCGAGGACTTAGAGGAGTTTCCTTTCAGCAAAATCATCCATCTGGGTTTTCCTAATGGCATGCCGATACTGCCTTAAAGCTTTTTTGTAGATATGTTTCCAGGTTTCATTGTAGCTTGCTCTTCACTTCCTTTCCCTTCTTTTACATTCTTTCAATTCAGTTAATTTGGCTGAAAACCACTGGTCCTTTGCCCGCGGCCGGGAATTCTTACTCAGTGTAGGCGTAATTAACTTGTCTAAGGAGATGTTAACTCAGTCCTTAAATGCTGAGTACGATGTAGAGACATCACCAGATATGTTGGGCACTGAATTGTGTAAGGCCATTTCACAGATTATTGTGTCTAGTTTAGACCACTCCTGCATAATCCTAGATTGCGACGTTATGGGGAGTTTATTTCCTGCTATTGGAAGGGAAAAAGGGATAATAAAATCCGACCAACAGACAGGAAGGGGAGCTTTCACTGTCATGTGTGGAATATTCGTAAAAATTGGGTCAAGCAAGTGACCTTTATTGTGCATGGGTGATGCAACCAATAGGAAAAGCTGTATAGCTGCGAGGTTGTGTATGAAATTTGCTGTGCGCGCACAGACTTTATCTTCAAGGTGCTTGTTTAAGTCACCCAACAACGTGAAATTTGCTTTCTGCAAGCTTTGTAAGGATAATACGTCAGGTAAAGCCTGTAGGAACTCACTGGCTGCCTAGGGAAGCAAACAGCCTGGAAAACGTATAGGTGTGTGAAAGTTCAATCGTAAAAGAGAGTTTCACACCCTGGTACCGTGACAGGAGTTGTTAGAATTGGCGGTCTCTAGTTGGCAGTGGCTTGCACCCTGTCCATGTTAGGACCCTTACTTCTAGTCCGGATAAGAGGATTACAAGCCTAAAATAACCCCTGCTCACCACCCTGGTATCTTGGCACAAAATGTCAGGCCTATCTCAGAGGCAAAGTGTAAAGTATTTGTACATCATACACACAGTAACACAGTGCGAACACCACAAATGGACACCACACCAGTTTAGAAAAATAAAGTATCTTTATCTAAACCAAAGAAGACCAAAACAACAATAATCCAACATACACAATTAAAAATATGACTTTTAAAAGGTTTCAAACAATTCAGTTCATAGAAATCTATGGATGTGTGATTTTTACAGAAAGTACCTCAAATGTGTCAAAATCCACAAGGCAAAACCGCTGCAGAAGAGGGAAGCGTCGGAAAACACAGCGATGCGTCAGTTCCTGAGTCCTTGGGGAGGTGATGCAACAGTTCTGTTGCACGAAGGAGAAGTGATGCTTCCAATCCGAACTGTAGGGGGGAAGTGATGCATCAATTTCCCAAGCGATTCTGGTCTGCGGGTGTTGCGTCGGAAAAACTTGCAACACAGGTGCGATGTGTGAGGAAAATTCAGGCATGACGGGTGCTGCATGGATTTCCGTAGACGCTGAACGGTGATGCGGCCAATCTTTTAGCAGCACAGCGGGGCCTGTGTTGGAGTCGGTGTGCAGCGGTTTCTTGGTCAGGCGCTGCGTGGATTTCTTCGGCCGCGCGGGGCTGTGCGTCAGGAATATCTCTTGCACGATGGCGCTGTGTTGGAATAATTTGCCGCAAGAAGAGGGAAGCAACGATTTTGTAGATTTCTTCAGTTCTTCCCAGAACTGGAATAGGCACCCCGAGGCAGGTCAGAACTCCCAGCAGTGGAGTTCAAGAAGGCTGTATGTGAAGTTTTGTGTCCCTGAGAATTCAGAACAGGAGGCAAGCAAAAACACAAGCCCTTGGAGATTCTGCGCAAGCAGGTTTCACAGCAAGGTCCAGTCTTTGTCCTCTCTTTGGCAGAAGCAGCAACTGCAGGCCCACCCAGCAAAGCAAAACACAGCAAAGGAGCAGTACTCCTCACAGCTCTTCATCCTCTTGATTGAAGTAATCTAAATTTCTGGGGTTTTAGGTCTAATACCTATACCCATTTTTACCTTTGAGGTCTTTGTTCAGAAAGTCTCTCTTGCTCTGTAAAACCTGTTTTGTCCTACTAGGTCCAGCCACACTACAGGGGGTGGAGACAGCATTGTGCAGGGCAGCCACAGCCTATTCAGGTGCTAGTGACAACTCCTCCCACCACTCTGACTCACCACTATATGCAGGGAACACATCAGCTCACTTTGTGAGAGTGTCTGGAGTGAATGCTCAAACAACCCCTGTCAGTCTAAAACCAGACAGTGAATCCACAAGCAGGCAGAGGCACACAGGATGGTTAAACAAGAAAATGCCCAATTTCTAAAAGTGGCATTTTCAAACACACAATTTAAAAAACACCTTTACTAAATTCTGGCTTCAGAGAGCTAAACTCCAAATCTCTAATTGTTCCCAATTGAAAGTCACACTTGAAAAATATTACAATGCAATAATAGCCTATGGGAAAGCTATGGGTCTTCCGCATCTGCAGCTCTCAAAACCCTCCACTGGCTCCCATTACATAAGAGAATTTTATTTAAAATTCTTCTAATCACTTTCAAAGCATCACTTAAGATAGGACCAACATATCTTTCATCTAGATTCACTCCCTACATTACAAATAGAACTCTCAGGTCTTCATCTGCTAATCTGCTCAAGCCTCCTAACTTCCGATGTAAATCTAAAGGAGGCAAAACAATAGCAGTATTGGGCTCCAGAGCCTGGAACCTACTTCCTTTGCAACTAAGAATGTTAAAAACCGAAACCCAATATAGAAAAGCTCTTAAAACCTGGATCTTTGGAGCAACAGACGATCTTTGCCTTTCTCTCATTTAAGACCTTTTGAGAGCTATCTCACCTCAGTATCAGCGCCAGGATGCTCCCTTCGGAGTGACAGTCTGCGCTTTACAAATACCACATTTCATTTCATTTCTAATCCTTGCAATAGAGATAAAGGAAATGCACAGTATTTCACTATCAGGACATCAAGGCCGTTAAAAACTGTGTGTGCAGTCGCAGGTCTGAGACGCATTTGAAAGGCTACTTGCGTGGGCGGCACAATCAGTGCTGCAGTCCCACTGGTCTCAGTGGAGAAAGATCCCACGGCTGAATTACAAAGAGACCTTTCAGAAATTTTGAAAGTTGGACATGAACAAGGCTTTTTGGGACCAAAAGAACTAGAATTTTTAAATAAAAAACATCCAAGGATCCCAATACTCTACATCCTCCCAAAGGTGCACAAAAATGAAACAAATCCACCTGGGAGGCCTATTGTTTCAGGGTACGAATCGGTACTTGAGTCTATATCAAAATACGTGGACTTTTTCCTCAAGCCATTCATGGAAAAAGTCCCTTCGTACCTGCGTGACACAACAGATTTTATAAATAAAGTAGAAACCGTGGAGTTTGACACCAGAACACAGCTATTGGTCACTTTAGATGTAGTGTTTTTGTACACTCAGATACCACAGGAAGATGGATTGTCCGCCATCGAATCTTTTTTGGACATGAGACCGAAACCGAATAGAGTTCCCACAGATTTTATAATGCAATTAGCCAGCTTTGCACTTCATAAAAACTATTTTAAGTTCAGAGGAGACTTTTACTTCCAGATCAAAGGGACAGCGATGGGCTGTCCCTTTGTGCTGGAGCTGGCGGTATTATACATGGCCAAATTCGAAGAGAAATATATTTACCTGAATAATTATTTTTCTCAGAACATTTCTAATTACGTTAGGTACATTGACGATATATTCATGATCTGGACTGGAAATTTGGACCAGCTGTCCCAGTTCCATGGATGGCTGAATGCTCGAACTAAGGACATCAAATTCAGTTTGAATCATGCCGCCCAACGGATGACATTCTTAGATGTGGAAGTATATGAGTCCGAAGGAATATTGGTGACAACTCTCCACAAGAAACCAACAGACCGCAATAGGGCACTCCATTCTTTCTGTGTTTCTTGAGTCACATGATCTGCTACACCCCTCCCAGACAGGCTTTCGCCCTCGTCAGGGAGTTGAAACCGCTTTGCTGATGGTAGTAGAGGAATCAAAAAGGATTCTTGACACAGGAGGCTCTTTGGCTATTATTCTTCTTGATCTTAGCGCCGCATTTGACACGGTGAACCATCAGATTCTGGTCCACCGTCTTAGGAACACGGGAGTGTCAGGTTCGGCTCTCGCTTGGCTCCAATCTTTTCTGGAAGGCAGGACTTTCCAGGTGTTTGAAGAGGATATCTCGTCAGACCCTCTACCCCTGATATGTGGAGTGCCTCAGGGCTCTTCCCTGAGTCCAACCCTTTTTAATGTCTATATGGCCCCTCTGGCGGACTTAGTTGCCCCCTTTGGAGTCCATATTGTGTCTTATGCAGATGACACACAGCTAGTGGTGGCACTGAATCAAGTTGATAAGTCACCCACTAACCTCCACGCTTGTTTGGAGGAAGTGGCAAAATGGATGAGTCTGTCTCATCTTAAACTGAATGGTGCAAAAACAGAAATTATGATGCTCGGTAACTCCCAAAGTGTCAACTTGAACACCCTCTGGCCCTCGTGTATGGGTCCTGTTCCGGTTCCTAAATCAGAGTTAAAAAGCCTTGGCATCTGGCTGGACCAAGACCTGTCCTTCAAAACCCAAGCCAGGAAGACGGTTGCTTCCTGCTACGGTCTGCTAAAAATGATCCGTAAAATTCTGTCTGTGTTGCCCCACTCAGCAAAAAAACTAGTGATTCAAGCCCTGATCCTTTCTAGGATTGATTTCGGTAATGCTCTCTATCTGGGGGCCCCCAAGGCAGTAATTGGGCGACTTCAGATTGTTCAGAATTTTGCTGCAAGACTACTTACCGGCACTAGTCGGCGATGCTCGGCGCAACCTGCATTGCGCTCTTTGCATTGGCTTCCTGTTCAGGAGAGGATACACTTTAAAGCTCTTTGTGTGGCACACAAATCCTTGAGAGGGGAAGGACCTCCCATAATCAGGGATTTGATTCATTCGTATAAAGCTCCTAGACACCTCCGCTCTAATTCCCTTCACTTGGCAAAAATTCCGAGAATCCAGAAAGTGAGAAAGGGAGGTAGGCTTTTTCATATAATGTCTCCAGGTTGTGGAATACCCTTCCACTCCATCTCCGAAGTGAAGCGAACCACCTTAGCTTCCGTAAACAGCTGAAAACTTGGCTATTTCCATAAACCCTTCTGTGTTCACCAATTAACGCCCGCTAGCGCTGGGATGCTTCCGGGTAACCATGCGCTCTATAAATCCTTATTCATTCATTCATTCCATTACACCAGTCACCACCCACGAAGCTTACGGGATAACTTGCCATTCGGACAATTTCTGAGGATTAAAAGGAATTGTACTTTTGAAGATGAATACACCTCCCATGCCAACAATTTGGTTGAGAAACAAAGAACGCGGTTATCCAAAAAGACTTTTAAAAAATGCCATGAAGAGAGCATGGTGGACTCCACGAGAAACTCTTCTGCAGAAGAAAGAAAAATCACGAGTAGACCAGATAGTTTGTGTGACAACATTCTGTCGAAACACAAATCTTCTGAAAAAAGTAATTTGCCAAAACTGGCATTTAGTCCAAGATTTTAATCCGGCTTTCTCGACTTACCCATTGTTTGCCCTGAAAAAAGAATGCAGTATTGGTAACCAAGTGGTACGGGCTGCATTACCAGATATATCAGAAAAAACCACACTTTGTGAGCATTTAAACTTACCATCAATAAAAGGACACCATAGATATGGAACATGCGCCATTTGTGACCAAACGATTGAGGGCTCCCTTTTTACATACATCAACATCAACTGGAGGCATGACGCGTTTACGAACTGCAAAACTCGAAATGTAGTTTACGGGATCTTGTGCCCCTGCCCAAAATTGTATATTGGCAAAACAAATCAAGAGGTCAGGAATCGCATAAGTCAACACAAATCAAGGATTCGGAAGCATGTGCAGACAGCACTGTTAGTGAACCACTGGGTCAATCAGAAACATTTGGAAAAAGATCTCAAGTGGACTGTTATTTCCAAGATAGAACAGGACCCCCGAGGGGGCGATACAGATCGCAAACTGATCCAACGTGAAGCACTGTTAATAGTAAAATTTAACACAGCAATAACCGGATTGAATGAACTTTCAGAGCTGTATAATTTGTAAAGAATTGAAAGAACTAATTGGAATTCCAGCATTCACCAATCAATATTGGGACACCTCGGATATCCCGTCATTTAAGCTAAATTAACGAGATATTGAACATTAGAATCTCCCTACCGCAATGAAAGGCACAAAAAACACTTTTGAGGGATCAAACTGCCTCTCTGTATTTCGATCTAACAGAGATAACATACAACAGGTTGAGCAGTGAACATAGTAGTGGGATCGGTTTACGATTTTGCGGAAAAATAAAAAAACGGTCGTTAGAAAAAACATATTTCAAAATAGACTTATCCTCAAACAACAGTCAAAAACATTCAAAAATCTCAGAAAGCTGGCCTGAGACATGAGTCATTAAAAAATCTGGAGGAACTCCTGATTAACAATTGGCCAGACGATGTTTTGGTCTTCTGATTCAGGATGCGGATTTAATTTCGCCTACAAATCCCAGAATCCTCTGGGTACAAGTTTGCGATAAGTAATATCGCAACCCGGAGTTTAAAAGAACTCCGGAACAACTCCTGTCACATGATCATCCAACGACGACGATTGGAGGGAGGACGCCGTAATGCCGGAATGAACAGCTAAACGAAAGGTATGAGATATGACAAACAAAGTTATTACGTGAGGACCCGATAGAGCTTGTAAGCGCTTACGCTAGGAAACCGGGGAGTCAATTTGACCGTGTAAACCACGAGACAGGCAAAATAAAGACATTGCGCCAGGGCGCGATAGAAGTGTAAGCATGGGAATCCGTAGTAAGCAGGGAAGTTATCCCGACCGTGAAAATGCACTTACGGGCAGTACAATACGGCAAATTGAATTAAGATCATCGGACGGCGCAAACATCAAATCATTTTAGAAAACCTTAATGGTGCAGTTTGCCACCAACATTGAAATAAACATGTTGATAACTATGCGGAGCAAGTAGCATACAAACATGGGTATAACTGACAAATGCCTTGTTTTTTCAAACAGAGCCAATTGGAGCATACAATCAAAAAAGTCTCCCACAAAGGCACAACAAAAAAGGTATGTGTGTGCGGTTAAATAGGGGAACCTCAGCGTCTGAGTACCTAGGGGGTTATCAGGATGGCGGGCGGACTTTAGTCCGCTCGCCACCCTAGCGGTGTTAGGACCAGCCGCCAGACGTGCGGCGGTCTTGCACCGCTAATTAGGATGCGATCGCCACCCTGGTGGTCGCATTCCGCAATTTTGACATTGCGGCGGGTGCTGCTGTAAGCAGCACCCGCCGCAAAGTCAAAGTGCCATGTTGTGCATTGCCATGCACAACGTGGCAGGCACCGCGCGGTGCCTGCCACCTTGTGCATGGCACCCCCCAAGTGCAGCCCTCCACCCCCCCGGGGGCCCGCAACGGGCGCCCAAAGCAATTCCCCGCCAGCCTTTCCATGGCGGCATCGCCGCCATGGAAAGGCCTTTACAAACACACATACTAATATGGATGGCGGTGCCCGCTAGGCACCGCCACCATATTAAGGCCCAAGTCTGTACGGCCGGCAATCGGAACGATTGCGGACCGGCGGAAAAGCGGCGGACGCACTTTGCGTCCGCCGCGATACCCCCGCCATCATAATATGGCGGGGGTAAATCGGTTTGGGATGGCGGGCGGATCGCCACCACCGGACCGGCGGTGGCGATCCGCCCGCCATCCTAATAACCCCCTTAGTGTTTTTCGCGCAAGTGCCGTCTGCTAATAAAGAGCTGCAAGTAGGAGAGAAGGAAGATCGATTCAAGTTGACATTTATATTGTTTGGAAAAAGGGAACATTATACCAGGCAATAGGTATAATAAAAGAACATTTCAATTTGCTTTTCAAACACAGAAGCAGAAGCAAGATCTGATATAGGTGGCGTCCCAGCAGCAGGAAAATCAAGATTCAAGAAGGTATGCGTAGACAAGGAAAGGCCATTTTTCAATTAAGATCTATTATCCAAGATTAGTATACTAAACAATGCCTCCTTTCCCCCATTAAGACACTGCTGTGATCTTCTACAGAAATTGAGAGACAATATGAAAACACCACTTCTCTAGGAAAGGAAAGTAAGTTAGTAGCACCAACATGCTAAGTTTAACTCGTAGAGATTACGGACGGTCTTAGATTTGAACTATCCTTTTCTTTTCTTCCTCCCCTTAGTTTTTCTGATTGTCAGATTTCACCGCATGATGATGGACTGCGCACAGAGGAGATCGGCTGATCTCAAAGAATAGGTAAAAGTTATTTGAAACGTTAAAAATGGTTATGAAGGAGGTGCAGTGTGCTTTTCAAGTAGAGTAGATACTAACAGTAGAATATTTGTTTTTGTGTCCACAGTATTTTTTGGTCCTGAGGAGAACCCCTTGAAGGAAAGGATGGTTCGAAACGCGTCGACCTTGGTTAACCCAAACAAGTGCATAGCCATAAATCAAAAGTACCCGTGGTTGCGTTTTGATTAGAACAAAAGATATAAATTATAAGAATTCAATTGGTGATCGTAATGGGGAGTGAAAAATCAAAAGCACTGTTTGGTAATTGCCCGAATTATAAGGTTATAAGTAATTTGAGCAGGGTCATAGAACCGCACAGGGCAAAATGTGTGTTGTCTCATAAATGTTGTTTCCATGTCTTTGAATGTTGTCATTTATTGTTACATGTTTGTCTGATTTTGAAAAAATTACTTTGATGAATTTTTGTATAAAAAATTTGATGTGGTGTTTTACAGTAATTTATATTGAAAGGTTGTACTATGTTTGAAAAACATGAGTTAAAAGACATAAGTCTGTCGAAAAAATAAACAAAAAGTTGTGGAAATAAAAGTCCCTTGGTAGCATTAAATCATTAAATGCGCGGCAATAAAGAAAGAATAGAGAAATCAATATCAGTATTGGCATTTTGGTGGTTAGTTTTGCAGTCCCACTGGTAGCATTTTATTTACAGGCCATGGGCATACCCAGTGCGACTCTACTAGGGACTTACCAGTAAATTAAATATGTTAATCATGGATAACCAATCATAATTGCAATTTACATAGGGAGTACTTGCACTTTGGCACTGATCACCAGTGGCAAAGTGCCCAGAGTACCAAAACCAGCAAAAAACGAAATCCAGGACACAGTCAAAAATATTGGAGGTACAGGCAAAAAGACAGGGGAAACCAGGCCAACGATGCCAGGTTTAACACATGTCCCCCCCCCCCCCGCTGAAAAGTGGGGAGGAACTACCCACCCTCCTGGGAGTTCTCATCACTAAGGCAGAAGAATCTGGCGTGTTCTGTACCAGGGTTGTGTTCCACTGTAAAGTCCATCCCCTGTAGGGAAATGGACCACCTCAACAGTTTTGGGTTCTCACCCCTCATCTGCATTAACCATCAGAGGGGCCTGTGTTCTGTCTGAATTTGGGAGGGAGTTCCAAACACGTAGGGTCTTAGCTTCTTTAACGCCCAGACCAAAGCAAAAGCTTCTCGCTCAATTGCACTCCACCTCTGTTCCCTGGGAAGTAACCTCCTGCTAATGAAGGCTACAGGTCTGAACCACGAGTATTCAGACTCCGCAAGCCCTACTACGCATGCCTTAACCATGCATGTGCGTGGTTAAGGCAATGCGCTGTAGGGCTTGTAGACGGACGGAAACAGGAAGAGATCGTGGTGAGGTAAGTGGGGCTGAGGGGTGGGTCGGGGTACTTTGGTGGGCTGGGGGGATCGGGGTTGTTTTGTGGGTTGGGTCGGGTTATTTTAAGTGGGGTTGGGGGTTGTTTTGTGGGCTGGAGGGGTGGGTTGTTTTGTGGGCCTGGGGGGTTGGTCGGGGCTATTTTGAGTGGGGCTGAGGGGGTAAGGCTGTGGGGGTTGTTTGTGGGCTAGTGGGTGGGTCGGGGTTATTTAAAGTGGGGCTGGAGGGTGGGTCGGTTGTTTTGTGGGCTGGGAGGTGGGTCAGGAATGGGCTAGTTTTCAGGGGTGGGGTAAGTTTTCAGGGCTGAGTGGGTCAGGGGTAGTTTATTGGGCTGGAGGAGTCAGAGTAGTTTTTAGGACTGGGGGAGTGCGGAGGTAGTTTTTTAAATTGGGGGTTAGGGTATTAGGCCTTAGAGCAGGGGGAGGGGAATGGGTAGTCGGGGTAGTTTTTAGGACTTAGGTGAGGGCAGGGCAGTTTTATGGGCTAGGTCAGGGCTGGCCAGGGTCAGGTTAAAGGACAGGGATAAGGGACAGGGTTTTAGGCATTAGGGCAGGGGGAGGACACAGCGTGGGGGTTGGGAGGGGGTAGGGGTAATTGCACCTCAGGGCGGGAGGGGGGGGAGTTTGTACCCTAGGACGGAAGGGAGGGGGGTGCCGACTTTAGCCACGAATACCCTTCTACCATGCATGCCTTTTCCACAAAAATTTGTGGTAAAGGCATGCGTGGCAAAGCAATGCATGATTAAGTTGCGGTCGTTATTCAGACCGCGCGGTTTAGGAATGCGGCGTTGTGGAACTCGTTGTTCCGTCATACAACCCTACAGGTTGGTCTAGGCCCTCATCGTTCAGTTGTGAGAGCACCACTCCCACACCATGCTCTGAAGCATCTGTCTGCACAACAAATTCTTGGGAGACGTTGGGTGTCTTGAGCACGAGCGCCGTGCACATGGCAGATTTCAGGGCATCAAAACTGGTCTGACAGGCATCCGGCCAGATCACTTTCCTTGGCTACTTCCTGGAAGTCAGCTCAGTCATGGGGGCAACAATGGTGCCATATTCCCTAAAATATCTCCTGTAATACCTGGTGAGACCTAAAAAGTCTCTCACCTCAGTCTGAGTCTTGGGGGGCTCCCAAGCCAGAATGGTGTCAATCTTAGGTTGTAGGGGCGCCACCTGGCCGCTTCCTACCTGGTGCCCTAAGTACACCACAGACCCATGCCCTATCTGGCACTTACTGGCCTTGATAGTAAGGCCTTCCTTGCTTCTGCAGACCCTTAAACACTTCCCAGAGGTGGTGCAAGTGTTCTTCCCAGCTGGAACTTGCAACATCTTAGAAACATCTTCTTTGATGCTGGCTTTGATCCTGTCAGTCAATCTGTAAATGTTATGCTTCACAGGAGGACTGTCCCCAGTGTCCACATCATGGGTACACCAATGGGTGACACCTTGGGTCAGGGAAAACAGACTGTTTCAACAGCTGGTGACAGTCACTCTGTTGTTTTGGGAGGGGTTCACACCTTCTGCTGACCCATTGTGCTCCTTGGCAGACAAGAGGTCAGGAACAGGTTCGCTCTCCTCTTCCACCCCATCATTTGTTGCCAAGAGCATGTTTACTTCAGATCTCTCAAAGTAAGGTTTGAGGCGGTTCACATGCAGGACCCTCAATGGGTTCCTTGGAGTCTGCAAGTTCACCAGATAGGTGACCTCACTCATGCGCTTCCACCACCTCAAAAGGCCCCGTCCACTTGTCGGGCCATGACGCACACTTTCTGGCCAGGCTGAAACTCAACCAAAGTGTCATTCTGGTCATACCAGTGTTTTATCGCTTCCTGACTTGCTTCCAGGTTCTCCTGAGCGAGCTTCCTGAAGCAAGCAGTCTAGTTTCTGAAGGTCAGCATGTAGCTGAATTCATCCTGGGGAAGTTTACTGGGAGCTTCTTCCAGCCTTCTTTCACTAAACTAAGTGGTCCTCTAACAGAATGTTGCATAGACGGACTATCGCACTCGTATATGAATAATCTCTGTAGAATGATGGTAAAAAGGGTAGGTGGTGCAAGAAGGTAAATCCTCCTCAGTGTGAGGATAGTTAATGTCCAAAGTTACTAGCGCGATCCTCAAGATTGAGGGGTGTCCCCCACTTGCACTCGGAAAACACTGTATTCAAATGATCACTGTCTTGTCAATAAAGTTTGTTTTAACAATTCCATTTATTTGTCAATGTTGTAGATTCATAATTTCTTCATTATGATCATTGATTCTTTATATGTTTGTCATTCTTATAATCATATATACAACAGCCCAATGCATTTCGGGCAATGGCCCTTCATCAGGGGCATATTCACTGTTAAGATAGAGAAAACGTCAGGTCAGCATGACAATTTGGTAACATGTGCTATCATATGCAATTTCAAGGTTGAAATAAAAAGGTAAATTAAATGCCACTAGTGACCAATTATATCCGTCATCACAATGTTTGGTTAATGTCCTAGTAAACTCATAATATGCTAATTCCAATGATGATCACATTTTTAAATTGAAGTATACACAGTAATCCAAAAGATCGATTACATATATAAACCATGTGGTTCAATGTTACTCAAAACATAATGTGTAGGTATGTTAAAGAAATAAACATTAATATCCTTAGTGTGGGTAGAAACGTGCAAAAATACAATTGATTAGTAAGCAACTTATGGACCCAAGGCAAATGGCATATTTTACGGGCGATCGTTTGATTAAATACAAAAAAACGCTTACTTGAGTCAACTCGTGTGTAGCACCAAGTTAATGTGCCTAAAATTTGAACAGCCGGTTTAGCTTCGTAAACAATAAACTGAAATAAAGAAGAAGAATAAAATTAACCCAAGCTTGTGGGGTGATTTACTCTGGTACGAAACGTGTAATTAAGTCAGATGCAAATCGTCTTACCGGCGTAAAGGCGAATCCAAACGTTCGCGTGTTCCGTTCAGTTTGGTGTAACCTAGTTTGGTGGCTGGAGGTTTAAATGCCCGGTAAAGTCCGTGAGCCAATGAGATCGATGCTTTACTGAATCTAAGGAAGAGTTAGGGTTGCAATTTCTTGCCACTTAAAAGAATATGATACGAAAGTTTGTATCTAAAGCTTAAGATTAACGTGGATGAAAATCACTTTTCACCCAAAGTTTAAAAATAAATTTGTGAACCGATGATATGACCGAAGAAGCGTGTCTTCAAAAAAACTACAATAGAAATAGAAGAATGAGGATTAGTGTACCCTGTGCGTTCACGTGTGAACTGCGAAAATATATACCTGTAGAACGAAAATAGGAGCATAAAAAGTGAATAAAAAGTGAAGAACATTTTGAAGAAAAATGTACCCTGTTGGCTTATGCCTGAAATAAAAGGGTGTGTGAAATATGAGTAATAACACTCGAACCGGTATTCACCATGTCATGAGGAGTTTAACTAGGTGAATGTGAAAAATGATTATTAAGGTCTATGGGTCAAAATGCTTGTATTAGAAAAGTGCTAACAACATGGTTTCCACGGTGATTAATTGTGCACGATCTTGTCTATGATAACAATGGGATACAAATGGCCATAATTTCTGTAAGTCTGATATTAACTGCTTCATACTTCTGAAAACTGTTACGTGATTTATACACAATACACAAGAAACAACTAAGATCCATCCTTTCATTAAGTCCCTTAGGACTTACAGAATTGAGAAAATTGATCCAATGTACTTCTCTTTGTAAAAGATATTTAGAATTGTCACGTCCACTGATTAAAGGAATTTGTTCAAGGACACAAAAACGCAATTGACTGATGTTGTGTTGAGTACTGTTGAAGTGTACAGCCACCGGAGATTTGATGTTTCTTGTGCGTATATTACTTTTGTGTTCATTTAATCGTATCCTGATTTTACGTTCTGTTTTTCCAACATATACAAGACTGCATGGACACTTTAACATGTAAATTAAGTTTTCGCTGTTATATGTAGCATTGACCTTGAGTTTAATCAATGTTCCTTGCTGTGGGTGTCGGATAGTGTCACCTTTAATTATTGCGTTGCAATTTCCACAGTTGTAACATGGTACCGTGCCTTTAAAGGATTTCTGCGGTACCTCCCTGTAATCAAAGAGCAGGCATGGCAAGAGGACGTCCCACTTATGCCTCATGGGTTCTGCAAGACCTTTGATCATGCCTTTCAGGGTTCGGTTGAATCTCCCCACCAACCCATTACCTTGGGGGTGGTAAACTTATAGGTTACACCACACTCCTCCCACAGAGACATCATATACTTGGATATGAAGTTGGTACCCTGGTCAGAAACCACCTCTCTGGGTAAGCCCATGCAGGAAAGGACACCCCTCAATGCCCGGCTCACCACAGGGGCCATCATTGTTCTGAGAGGGATAGCCTCTGGGTACCATGGTCCACCAAGCCCAGGATGTACCTGCTGCCTAGGGCTGTCTTAGGGTCCAGGGGCCCCACAATATCAATTCTCACCCATTCAAAGGGGGTGCTTACCAGAGGAAAAGGTTGGAGAAGAGCCTTAGCTTTCCTCCCACTCTTACCACTTGCCTGGCAAGTCCTACAATGTGCATCAGAGTGCCTCCACATTTGGGGCCAAAAGATGTGGGTGACAAGCCAAAGGTCTTGTCCTGTCCTAAATGGCCTGCCAAAGGCACATCAAGACCCAGACCTAGTAGGAAGGCTCAGAAGTACAGGGGTACCACCAGCACACAGGCTGACCCTGGCTCAGCAACCTTAGGCTCACTGTACAGGAGACCGTTCTCCCAGTAGATCCTATGTGATCCAGACTAATCACCAGCTGCCTGATTTGCCGCCTGCTGCTTCAAACCAACAAGAGTAGGGCATTCCATCTTCTCCTTGCAGAACTCCTCCCTGGTAGGACTCCCTTCCTGCTGCCAATGGGTCAGCTCAGGAATGTCTGGAGAGCTTTCGTCCACTGACTTTCGTAGATGTTGAAGCACTCCTACGCTCAGTAAAGTCCGGCTCTCCTCTCGACATCATGCCGGCGAAAATTACTGCCTCTCTGTCCCATCAATTGTCCCCAATTGTTCAACCTTTCCCTAAGTGAGGGTCATCTTCCCCTGGAATGGAAAGTGGCTCAGGTGATACCTATCCGGAAAAACTCTAATGCCCCCATGACAGACCTCTCTAATCTCCGGCCCATCTCGCTCCTCCCCCTTCTGAGCAAGCTACTTGAAAAACATGTAAATAAACATATGTCCGACCATGTAGAGCGCACAGGCAGTCTGGACCCTTCACATTCAGGCTTTCGGCCCAATTACAGCACAGAATCTGCCCTGCTGGCGGTCACGGATAACATCAGGATGACCCTAGACAGGGGCCAATCTACGATTCTGGTGCTGCTGGACCTCTCTGCCGCGTTCGGCACGGTCTCACATCAGATCCTGCTCATGAGACTGGAAAAGATCGGACTCCGAGACTCCGCCCTCCAGTGGATGATGAGTTTTCTCTCTTCCCGCTCCCAAACCATTAACCTGGGTCCGTACCGCTCGGCAACTACAACTTTGACCAAGGGAGTACCACAGGGCTCCTGTCTGAGCCCTACCTTTTTAATATCTTTGTCGCCCCCTTGGCCTAGCTCCTTAGAACATGTGTCTTTATTCCCATATCCTATGCAGACGATACGCAACTTTTATTCCCTTTCACCAATTTCACCCCTTCTGTTCAGATGGCTTTCTCCGATGGTATGATGGCCATTTCTAACTGGATGAGAGGTAACTTTCTCCAATTCAATGTCGGAAAGACGGAGATCATGCTTTTCGGTGGGGCCCCGTTGTTATGGACTCCCGATTGGTGGCCGGTTGACCTTGGCACCCCTCCTGCCCCTAAGTCCCTTGTTAAGAACTTGGGCATACGTTTAGACCAGTCACTCACCTTGAAAGAACACGTTGCACAGACTGCTGGTGCCTGTTTTCACATGCTGGGTCTCCTGCGCCGGGTCTTCCCCTTGCTCCCGGACTCTACCCGTAAAACTCTGATGCAAACCCTTATACTGAGCCGCCTGGACTACTGCAATGCATTACTGGTCTCAGCCAATGAGTCCTCGTTATGTATATTGCAGGTGGTCCAGAATACTGCGGCACGCCTGGTCCTAAATGCCCCCCCAAAAGCTCCTCCCCTTCCTTCGCCAACTGCATTGGCTTCCAGTTCGAAAGCGGGTAAAATTTAAAATCTGCTGCACTGTGCATAAGGCCCTATATAATATCAGCCCTTCGTACCTTGCAGAGAAATTCACTCCCTCTGTGCCCTCCAGATCCCTGCGCTCGGGAACTAAATCCCTGCTTGTAGTTCCCCGAGTCAGAAGAGCCAGGCTGGGTGGTAAAGCTTTCTCCCACCTGGCCCCCCTCTACTGGAATCAGCTTCCCATTGATCTGAGACTGTGCTCGGATCATCGTCAGTTCAGGAAGCGCCTTAACACCATTCTGTTTTGATTGTGCTCCTCAGCTAACCCTGTAGCCGTGTCCGCAGCGCAGAGATACCCCTTCGGGGGTCGATTCAGGCGCTATATAAATAATTAAATGAAAATAAATGTCTCCAGTTCGGCAACCTGCTTCCCCTTTAGATTTTGGGAATCCCCCTCAAGGTTAGCCTCCTCCAGGACCGTGGGAACTTCAGGGGCGGGTTTCCTGTGCCCCCTGGCCTTCCCCTTTCTGGCAGGCACCTGAGCCACTGTTTTCAGGCTTCAGGTCCTCTTGATCACCCCTACTGACTGCCATTGACCAAGTGGTCACACACCCCCACTCAGACAGACCCAACATCCCCATATGAGACCCAAGGGGAATCTCCAGGTCATTGCCAAGCAGACAATCAACAGGCGTGGTTGGACTCACAACTACTCTCAAGCTAACCGAGACCCCCCACCCCATTAAAAGGGAACCTGCACCATCTTACACAGGCGCTCTGAGTTGTCTGCTGCAACTACAGGGTGAAGTACATTGGGACCACCTGCTCCTCAGACGCCAATTGACATCCGGACAGATGTCACACTGGCTCCAGTGCCGCTCAGAGCCTCCATCCACTGATGGTCACCCACTGCCTGTATTTCTTAGTGTTGTCAGGCACTAGAGTCCTCTGGACCATCTCATTGTCCCCTAGTAAGACAAGGGTAATCTCAGCTGACTCCCACCCATAACCTGGGACTAACCCTTCCCCAAGCACTACACTAACCAACCCACATGACTGCGGACCACTGGGTGCCGGTGAGTACTTAGGACACTTGGGTCCCCCCTCAACTGAACCTCCTGACCACAGGCAAAACACTTGGTGGAACCCTTCTCTCCAGGCTTCCCTCTAGAGATCCAAGGTTCTTAACACTGGGGAGCTGGGACCCTTTACCCTGGGAACTAGATTGTGGCCCTTTGGAGAACTCCTTCTGTTTACCCTGGTCCCCCTCACTCTTCTGCTGGGGACCCTGCCCCCCCTTGGCTGAGGCTCCCACATACCCCTTGTGGATCCTGGTACTCGTCCAGCGCTACGCCTCCTGAGCAAGCTTCCTTGGGTCATTCAGCTTGATATCAATCAGATGCTGGCACAACTCTGGCAAACAAAGACCATAAAAGTGCTCACAAGCAATCACATTGTACAACCACTGATAGTCAGTTACCTGGCTACCCTTTATCCAACCATCCAGTGCTTTGCAAAAAGAATTAACACATTCCAACCAAGTATGAGAATACATTTTCTTAAAAGAAAAACTTCTCCTTATATTGCTCCTGGGTGAGCCCATACCTGGTGCACAAGGCGTGCTTCATGATAGGGTAAGTGAGATTCACATTATTCCCTAGGGCTGTCTCAAAGTTTTTCCACACCCCAGACCCCCACCCTCCACTGGGCACTATGGATCTCATTCATATGGAGTGCTGCCTCCTAAGCTAAAAACCAAGCATATATGTCATCCCCCTTCTTGAAATTTTGTACCAGATCTTTAGAATGTGCACCTTCCACCCAGACTGCACTGGCTGCACGCTGCCACCATTTGAATTGGACTCTGCCTCCTGGGCCTTGTTGCCCAACTCCTTCAAACTTAACTCATTTGACAAAAGCAATTTATTTTCCTCTAAGCCAATGTTCCTCTCTTCCAGAGCAAGGGCCTTCTCCTTTTCTTGCTGCTTTTGTTCCATTACAAACTTTTTAATCTGGAGCCTCACAAGCTTCAACTCAAGAGCCCTGGCTCTCGGTCAGTCCTCCATCTCCTCTGGGGACAGATTCCTAGAAGACAGACTACCGCCAGGCCTGGAGGGCACTCCCCCCTCAAGCAGATCCTGATCTCCAAATCCCCCCTGCTGGTTCTGCACATCCAGATCCACATTCCCATTTTCAGCCTCCCCAGCTTCTCTGGCTGACCACCAGGCACTCAAGGCCTTCTGCAGCTCCTCCTTCCTGGCGGAGCTTCTCTAGGACATCCAAACTCTGCAAAATTGTTTGAGCTGATCTACTTTGTGAGAGTGCAACATTTCAGTCTCAAACCCCAATCCTGCAACCTCACTTGCAGGTTTACCACTCAGAGACATGGTGCATGGATACTTCAAGGCTTATCACAAAAATAGGACAAAAACTTCAAAATGAGTATGTGGTCGTGGAATGGTCTGCACTCAGCAGTAGTGCACACTGATCACTCTATGTCAAATTACAAACACAAGTCTTAATCCTCACTGCTGACCACCAATGTTAGAAATGGGGGTCTCTAGTTGGCAATGGTTTGCACCCTATCCAAGTAGGGACTCTTCCTTCTAGCCAGGATGTAAAAGTTACTTACCTTCGGTAACGCTATATCTGGTAGAGACACAGTCTTTCCGCAGATTCCTTAACTTTGAATTCTCCCCAGGCGCCAGTCTGGATCCAGAAATCTTTTCAGCAGTACTTCTACGCTCCGGGGTATGGCGTCGTACGGCTCCGCAGTGACATTGTCTCCGGATATGACGTCAGTGGAGCCATATAAGTCCCCTACGTCGTACGGACGTCAGTTTCTTCTGTGAAACCTTCCGTGCCAGAACGCAGAGCCACTATAGAAACTGGTTGTGGAAACAATGTGCCAAAAAAGATCAAAAATCTTTCAAACATCATTCAAAATTAAACATCAAATGGCTGGAAAATACCAGACATGGATTTTAGAGAAAATCCCCAATAAAATCAATGTAACACAGGGTTACATGAAACTCTGCGCCCTGGTGAATAACCCCCATATGAGAGAAGAGACCATACCCTCTATGAACCATTCATTAATGGTAACAAATGGCATGGCAATAGCCCAACAACAACACTAAGCTGTTTGCTAATTTACACCATCACCTAATATATTGACAGTATCAGTGTCAAGGTATGATGTTACCAAGAAATCTTTCATAGAAAGAACAAATACATTATTACTGCCCACTGGTGTGTAAACCAGAGAGCAAGAGAGAAAACACCCACACACACACCCACCCACTCTACCACCATACATATTTAGAAATGAATGGTATTGCAACATTTAAATAAAAGCTACCTGGCCAGGCCAAGCAATGTGTTTAACTCTAACATAGATTGAGATAGTGATCATTGGAATATAAACCCAGTACTGAAAGGGTATAACCCTTACCTCAAGAATCATTCGCAGAGTGGGAAGGATGGGCAGGGCATTAAGAAGTCTTCAGCTAGACTGTGTCTCTACCAGATATAGCGTTACCGAAGATAAGTAACTTTTACATCCGATAGAGACATCTAGACGCAGATTCCTTAACTTTGAATTAAATACCATAGCTACAGCCCACTGAAGGAGGGTCTGCGAACCAATCCTATGAAATCTCTCAAAGAGAACTAACTGGTCAAACTAACTACCAACCAAGTGTACATAGGAATAGCAGAACAAGGGCTTGGCTCTTACTAGAATCCATGATCACTATCACAGAACATACAAATTAAAACAACCTTACAGATCTGAGAGACTCGGCCCTTGAAGGGAAAAAAAAAAAGTTGAAAATCCCTTAAGAATCATCTGTCAGAGGACAGACATGAACCCCTGTACCCCAAAGGAGAAAGAAAGCTCGATGACCAAAAAGGGCCAAAAGTATAATAAAAGTCCTATAATCTGCATTGTTCTTGACAATAAAGAATTATAAAAAGAAGTGTCCTGATAAAATCCCAAAACAGGACATTCAGAACTAATTTCCCCAAGGGAAAGATGAACAACAATCCATAATTATCCTACGCACCGATAGCATAACATCTTGCCACAAGATTCATATATAGACATAAGAATGTATACAAACATAATTGCGTCACCAAATACTCCAACTGACCCAGCACTTCACAGAATTTAACTGGTCAATAACTACTACCAGTAGACAGAACGTATAAAGTTTGCCTCCATACAGCCTTCAGTGCCATAGTGCAATAAACTGAATACTATTTCGAGCTCTGAATAAGCTTAAACACCAAGGCAAGAGAGAAAAGAATCAACCGCATCTTTGACTAAACATCTTTCATTTCTCTTTTTTTATTATTTTTTCCAACAAATGTGTTACACATAGGATACCATCATGTATTATACATAAGGATAAACTAGAACTGAGAAACCAGTTCCAAGAAACACATCTCAATAATATTGACGAAGGGGATGCACTCAAAGTGCAGTTCCAAAATATCTCATAAAATAAAATCCTGTCAACAGGCACATAAGATACATGTGATACAAGACAATACAAGAAACACCGCAGCACATTTTATCATGTATCATTATCATGTATATACCATATATCATGATGTATACTATCTCTGAAATGAGTCAGCAAAAATACATAACCTCAAGAGAAAAAAGGAGGGGGTCATTACACCACCACTACAACACTGTAGGTGACTTGCCTTACGAAAAATGCTCTTTTTTTTTTTTTTTTCTCTCAAAGTTTTATATAGCGAGAACTTGACCCGAAATCAGGTATCAGAGCGCTTTACATGAGCACCAGTTGAGTTACATGAGGACACATTCATTTTTGTTAGGCACGGGGAGATTAAGTGATTTGCCCAGAATCACAGGATGTTGAGTGTGGTTGCCGAGACACGAACCCGGTTCCCCAGATTTGAAGTCCACCGCCCTAACCGTTAGGCTACATCCTCTCCCCTGTTTGCCAAATGTTAGACTGAAAACCACAAGAGAAAGCAGTTATGAATCCTCACAAAAAAAAAAAAATACTGAAATAAACAAGTTCCTTCTCTCCAAAAGATAGGAAATGTGGATCAGATAGAACTACGTATACAAAAGAAGAAAAATCTATCAAAAAATAGTCTTCAAGACTTTTATGGATAAATGTTAACCAAATTTACATTGGTTTTGAGACCAGTTGGATCAATCACATACCTTTAGCTGCCCATTTACCGCACCACATTGCAGACCACGGATAGGAATTGCCTGTATTTCAGGAATCAATCATGTCTACGCCAGAGACTCTTCCTTTACTCTAAAGGAAGAACTCACAAGCAAATGGCATCCAAAAGATTGCAAAGTATAAACTCTGAACTAGAGCAGCGTTCCAACTTGCTCAATCTTCAAAGAATTAAAGCACTCATAATAAATATGTAGTCTACAGGAAGAAGTGAAAACAAACTGCACGGAACCCACTGGTTTAGAAAAAACCATAGATGCGTGAAAATGTAGGGAATCACAAGAGGAAAAAAGAGCTCTCCTAGCTCACTACCCCTAGTTCTTACAAGAACATAACACGAAGTCCAAGTAGGACTAAGCTGTATAACAGAGAGATCTATAGTAAAGAAACAGACCACCAAAGCAATATTTCTGAAGAGCTATACAATAGCAAACCAATGCTCCACATAGAGTAAGTCACATACCCAAAAAGGGGTATAAACTCTTGAGACTAGCTCTTTATCGGAGTTAATTGAAAGAATAAACCAGCTACCCAGCTGTAAACGCCATCTGGTGATAAAACAAGTCAAATCCAGAGTCAAAACTTTTCATTATATGCAAAAAGTAGTGCTTTACACCTCAACACTACAAGACATACCAGAGGCAGGCCTTAAAAATAAGAACCACAGCCGTGGATACTTAAGAAATATTACAAAAAACCTGATAAGGTTCAATTACTGACAGTCCGCAATGAGGCGTTGCACCGCAGAATCAGCATGGTTATAAAATGGGCAAGCCTTGACTCAGGCATGTCTACGGAGAGCAACTGATCACGCCATAGCTCTGCCAATAGAATCTGTTGTGTCCATTGCTGATTTAATATTAAACCTCGCCATCTCACGTCCAAGCTAGGGAACAAAGCAAGTGGTTGACAGAGTCCCACAAAGCAAAGGAAGCCCTTCCTAGGACACATGATGTGTTCAACGACCTCAAAGCCAAACAATTTGACGCAAAGATATTCTGGCCACACATCTCCAACCACCTAGACTCTCTACCTGGCGGAAGCAAAGGAGAAACTTCCACACTTGGCGAAGCTATAGCAGTTTGCAAAGCAAACCCTTTAGCAGTAGGGTGTCGAGAAAGGCAAGCAGGGTTGTCTGGAGCAGGACGATGACGATGGGAAATGGCACGCTCAACAGAGATGCCTGACATCGGCCTTGCCCAAGTACCTAGGAGAATATCATATACTCTACATGAGGTAACAAAGGTTAAACACCAGTGACACCCTGATGAAGTAGATCCAATAATGGATCAGATGACAAAGCCACAGATGGAAGATGTAATTTTAATATTCCAGTAGCTCTCTTACTAGCCTCAGCAAAAGCTGCACTAGCCTCTGTAGCCATTCATGGTGGGGAAAGCAAATCATAATTAGGAGATGGTTGCAGACTGCTATCTCCACCAAAATCCAAAGAACCTCCTGCCTAAGGTTGACCAAGACCAACCAAGCGGTCGACATCACCAGTGTCTGCAGAAACTTCTTGCTACACTGAAGAAACGGCAACATAAGCAGCCTCATCCTCAACTTGTAGAGGGGATGGTGCAGAAACTGCTGTGGCTATAGGCGGCATCTCCTGCACTGATCGATGTCGGGCCGGCGTCGTATCAACGTGCACCACTAATGGTGTATTCGGCATAGACAATGCGGCGTCGTGTCCCCCACCTCATCCGAGGCCACCGGCGTTACTACGGGAAGCTGCACCAGGCTGTGTCCTGACACCGCAACGACTCCCTGTTTGGAGTCGAGGCCCTCGACTGGCGCCGAGGACAAAGCTGCTGGCGAACTCCCGATCAGAGACCCTTCAACCTCTTTGGGGCCCAAAGGCGCACCAGGGGGAGGTGTCAACCCAAATAAGGTTTGCAGAGCCTGAAAATATGCCTGCATTTGCATCATAGTCACCCCAGCTCCAGGATAAGGAGGAAAGCTCGGAGTCGACTCCTGCGCTGCCACCTCCGGTAAGGACCGGGAGGAACCAGCAACAATGTCATGACTTCACGAGGCCGACGACCTCCGTGACTTGGATCCCTTCTGATGGGATTTCCGCGAGTTGGACGAGCAACACGCACGGGAACAGCTCCTTGACTGGCCCCGCGCAGGACCTTCAAAGTGGGAAGGGGATCGACGTCGCCTGGACTCCGATCGGGATAGCAGTGCTGTCAGCAACTTCATCCGCCTTTCCTGCAAGGACTTAGGCTTCAGCCTCATACAGGCAACGCACTCCTTGGAATCATTGTGCTCTCCTAAGCACCACATGCAGATGGAGTGTGGATCCGTAGCTGGCATGAGTCGAGTACAGGTCTGGCACGTCTTAAAACCCGAAAGCATAGACACACTGTTCCCAGATGCAAAAAGGCGTCGAAGTAGGCCAAAAACAAAAGGTCTGAGGAACCACTTCACCAGATCTGTGTTACAGCACAGAAAAGAAGAAACTGATGTCGCGCGCCGGAGGGTACTTATATGGCTCCACTGACTTCATATCCGGAGACGATGTCACCGTGGAGCCGTACGACGCCGTCCCCTTGCACGCAGAGGTACTGCTGAAAAATACCCGGATGCAGACTTGCGTCTGGGAAGAATTCAAAGTTAAGGAATCTGCAGCTAGATGTTTCTATCAGATAAGGGGATTACACACCTAAGATAACCCCTACTCACCCCCTTAGTAGCTTGGCAGGAGCAGTCAATGTGTAAAGTATTTGTACATAACACACACAGTAACACAGTGAGAATACTACAAATGGACACCACACCAGTTTAGAAAAATAAATTATCTTTATCTAAACCAAACAAGACCAAAACAACAAAAATCCAACATAAACACTTCAAAATATAAAATATTTAAAAGGTTTAAAAAAAAAAAATTCAGTCCATAGAAATCTATGGATGCGTGATTTTTACACGAAGTACCTCAAATGCATCAAATTCCACAAGGCAAAACAGCTGCAGAGGAGAGAAGCGTCAGAAAACACTGCGATGCGTCAGTTCTTCAGTCCTTGGGAGGCGATGTGACAGTTCTGCTGCACACAGGAGAAGTGATACGTCAAATCCGGACTGCAGGGGGAAATGATGTCGATTTCCCAAGCAAATCTGATCTGCGGGTGTTGCGTCGTAAAACTTGCCACACAGACACGATGCATGAGAAAATTCAGGCACTACGGGTACTGCGTGGTTTTTCGTAGCTGCTGACCGGTGATGCATTGATTGTTTGACCCACACAGCAAGGCCTGCGTTGGAGTCGGTGTGTGGCAGTTTTTCGGGCCGCGGGCAGGCGCTGTATCGATTTCTTTGGCCAAACGGGGCTGTGTTGGTAATTTGCGGTGCTGCATCAGAAAATTTCGCTGCAAGAGTGAAGCATTGATTTTGTAGATTTCTTCAGTTCTTCACAGCTATCTGTAGCAGGAACAACCTCCAGGGGCCCAGAACCGGAACAGGTCAGAACTCCTTGAAGTGGCGTTCAAGATAGCTAAAGGTGAATCCTTTGTGTCCCTGAGACTTCAGAACAAGAGACAAGCACACACAAGCCCTTGGAGAATCTTCTCAAGCAGGTTTCACAGCAAGGTCCAGTCTTTGTCCTCTCCTTGGCAGAAGCAGCAACTGCAGGCCAACCTAGCAAAGCAACACACAGCAAAGGGGCAGTACTCCTCCTCACAGCTTATCTGCCTTGGCAGAGGTTCCTCTTGATTCCAGAAATAATCTAAAGTTCTGGGGCTTTAGGTCTAATGCTTATACCTTCTTTTCCCATTTGAAGTCTTTGTTCAGAAAGTTTCTTTTGCTCAGTAAAACCAGTTCTGTCTTCCCTGGACCAGTCACACTACAGGGGTTAGAGATAGTATTGTGCAGGGCAGCCACAGCCTATTAAGGTGATAGTGACATCTCCTCCCACCGCTCTAGCCCAGGATGACTCATCAGCATAAGCAAGGCACACCTCAGCTCCCTTTGTGCGAGTGTCTGGAGTCAATGCACAAACAGCGCCTGTCGGTCTAAAATCGGACGGTGAATCCACAAGCAGGCAAAGGCACGCAGGATGGTTAAACAAGAAAATGCCCACTTTCTAAAAGTGGCATTTTCAAACACACAATTTAAAAACCAACTTTACTAAAAGGTGTGTTATTAAATTTTGAGTTCAGCGAGCCCAAACTCCAAATCTCTAGCTGTTCCCAATTGAAAGTTACACTTGTAAAATGTTACAAGGCAGCTCCAATGATAGTTGATGGGAGAGCTAGCCCTTGTAATAGAGAAAAACGAAATACACAGTATTTCACTATCAGGACATGTAAAACACACTAGTACATGTCCTACCTTTACCATACACTGCACCCTGGGTGTATCTGGGGCCTACCTTACAGGTGCCTTGCATATAGGAAAAGGGAAGGGTGCAGAAACAGAATATCGAATCAGAAATATCGAGTGACGGGGGCGTGGCCAGCAGCCGGCTAAGATGGTCGCAATCTGAAAGAGCTGCGCTAGCCACCAAGTGCAAGCCACCAAGTGCAAGCCACCTAGTGCAAGCCCCGTAAAATCCGTCATAATCCTGCAATCTTGAGGGAGGAGAGGCCCGTGTGCTCGAGGCAACCTCTCTGGCGAGCTGCAGCCAGATCGGAGGACGACGGACCGAAGATACGATCGGCGGCCGCGGGAGCTCGTGCTGACAAAATGGAACCGCCCTGTCGGGCCTGATATCAGCGGAGTCTGGGCTTGCGGGCTGAAGCGTGTGCGGCGGCCCGGGACAGCAACAGTAGCTCAATTAACCGCTTGTGGAGTGGCAGTGGAGGTGCCCCCCCGCCTGTGATCTCCGGAGCGGCAGGACGAGAAACGCGCGACGGTGAAAAGGCGCGGCCTCATGAGCGTTGGACACGGCGGACACACCGAGGCTCCGCGAGAGGCCTGCCACAGTTGGAGGTAGGGAGCCGGCGGGCTAGACATAGCCAGTGCGGCCAAAACCGGAGTGCCGCCCCTTTTCATCTTTCCCCCCTCCTCCAATAACAATCAGGCAGCGGCGGGCGCTGGGGAAGCAGGTAAGTGCCCGCGGGAAGAGATTTGACCTGGTTTAGAGGCACGGTGCTGATAGCGGCGACAACTGGACTTTGGCCACCGAAGGAGCGAGGGGCGCAATTAAAGCAGTGCCTGCCCGGCCGATAAGCCTTGGAAGACCGTGAGGGTAAATCGCCTGGGCCCTGGTGGGTGCCGAGAGGCCTGATAGCTACACAGGCGACATGTGGAGTGCACTGGAACCAACAACAAACATTGACTGGGCCACGGCCGCTGAGGGACTGTGGTGGGCCCAGACGGAGAAAGATTGGGCCTGCCCGAGGAGGCTCTAGTACCAGGCGATCCTGAGGTGCCCCGACTGGGGCGGGTGCAATGTAAGGGTGTCATAGAGGAGTGTCGCTTTCAGTTGCCCCGAGAGGTGCCACTGAAGAGCATTACGTCTGAAGGCTGAAGAGTGATAAACGCGACCGCCAGGCAGCCCACAGCGATTCAGACTTGGCGCACGGGGGCCGGGGGAGAAGCCGGTCCAGTGACAACATCAAGGAGCTGTCGGATGGGGCGCACGAAAGGAGTAGGAGCGGGCCAAACAAACCAAATCGACAAATACACTGTCACTATGGGTCGTGAAGAGAGAGCAACGGGGGGAACACCGGGACATAAGGGGAAAGACCAGGCCATGACCCCTCATTGAAGGATATAATGCGAGCGATAACGGAGCTACGAGGAACTTGGGAACCGAAGTTGGACTTGGTCACTGAGGAGGTCAACCTACACAGAGCAGGCTTTAGAAAGATGGCGGACAAGATGACTTCGGCGGAATCCAGTATTGACGGACTACAATCCAAGACTAAACGTCTAGAAGAGCAAGTCCTGAAATTGACAAAGAACCAGACGGACATCCTGACCCAACTAGATGACCAAGAGGGCAGAGCCCGACGCAACAACATTCGGGTGGTTGGGGTGCCGGAGAGTATAGAGGGACAGTCGGTGGACCTCTTTTTGGAGGACTTGATCTTGAATAAACTGAAGCAGAAACGTCTCAAAGTTTTTCTCCATCGAGAGGTCACACCGCGCCCTGGGACTGAGGCCTCGACCAGGGGCCTCACCCCGTACCATAATTAGCGCTTGCTCAATTATAGAGATAGAGACGTAATCCTACAAACGGCGCGCCAACATGGGGATTTGCAACACGAAAATGCTACGATCCGATTCTTTCCTGACTTCACGCTCCAGGTACAACGTCAGCGGCGAACCTTTGATGCGGTGAAAAGGGCCCTGCGCGATCAAAACCTCAAGTACATGATGCTATTTCCAGCCAAGTTGAAAATTACCGCAGAGGGTAAGACCTTCTTCTTCAACTCGCCAGAAGAGGCGAGCGACTGGCTAGAAGGCTGGAGAATGGATGGGCGGAAAGGAGGCAGGGCCCAACAACACGTCCCCAAGGAGCGGGATGGAGACCGGAGAGTGGAGGACCAGGACCTCGAGAACCCAACGCAGCAACAACGACCAGATAAGTGACCACTTTGGGGGCACCATGACCGTCAAGAACGATATTCTGTCTATGGGGGAGGGGGTGGGAGCTAAATTGAGTCTGCTACCAAACTGAGGCTCTGGAGAGCAGTTGCAGAGACTATGACACTGGGAAAAGCTGGCGGATGCTGGACTAGAGACATATGTGCAGAGGTGCACTCATAAAGAGAACTTGGGCATTGTTTATCCGATCGTTACATGAGGTACCATGTGGCTGGAGACTGGCGCGCACCCCACATTACTTGTTACGATTACACAGTTAGGGCGACAGGCACTCTGCATGTTGGGGAGGCGGGAGGTTTTCTACTCACCGAGCAGGGTTGCCGGGAGGGGGTGGTGGGATATTGTTTAATCTCTGTTACTTGTTTTGATGTTCCTAGCTCAAGACCAAAAGAGATGCACCATGCATGTACGGATGGGGGGGATGGGGATTGGGGGGTCGAGGCGCAAAACGAATTCTGGAGACCGTGGCTGGGACAGTAGATAGCCCAACGCAACTCCGGGCCTGAACCTGGAATGTGAATGTTCTGGGAAATAAAATCAAGCGCACTCTTGTCCTACAACATATTAAGAGGCACGCCCCAGACGTTATAATGATGCAGGAGACACACCTTAGAGGGAACAAATACAAGGCGCTGGATCGCTTTAGATATAGATTAGTGGCTCATTCAGGGTAAATATCTGACGCCAGGGGAGTGGGGATCCTGATGCGGACTGCCTGCCTGTTTACTGTAGATGTGGTCTGGTCCGACGAAGCTGGCTGCTGTGTGGCTGTGGCGGGGAGATGGGAGGGAAGAAGCATACATTTCTGTTCGTTTTATGCACCCCCGAGGCTCCAGAAGATTGTCTTCCCAACGATTAGTAAAATCCTTACAGGGCTCCCGGTGGGGACTCTCCTAGTTGGGGGTGATGCAAACGTAGTCTTAGATCCGGAGCTGGATCGCTCGAGTACTCCAGTGGGGCAGAGGGGTGAGAGGCTCCTTTTCGGTTTCCTGACCGCTCTGGGGTTAGTGGACATCTGGCGGGCGCAGAACCCCCAACAGCAACAATACACATACTATTCAGCACGCCACGGTTCGTTTTCTAGGATTACTTATTCACGCAGAGCGACAGGGTGGGAGAATTTCTAGCACCTGCGCATATGGCCAGGGGCGTCTCAGACCGTTCCCCGGTAGGGGTCACAATTCCCGAAGATAGATCCATGGCGATTGAGGGATCCAGTGCTGAGGGACAAACTCCGGGAGGGAACGGATTTGTATTTCCAAGAGAATGCTGGAACGGTAGACTCACATCAAACAATCTGGGAGGCTTACAAAACGGTGGTGTGGGGTCAAGCCCAGGCACTTATAAGGTCAAAAGAAGGAAGAGGCGAGACACATGAAGTCCTTAGAGCAAGAAATACTCCGGATAGAGGTGGAAGCTACAGCGCGAGGAGACACAGACCTGCGTCATGCTTTGACCCTGCGTCAGTACGAACTGAGAGCAGCGGCTGAAGGACCGGCACAGGCGCAAGCACTGGTAGTGCAACATCACCTCTACGACGTTGGGGACAAGGCATCCAAACTACTTGCCTGGCTGGAGAAGCGTGATAGAGGGAGGTCGTGGGTGGCATGTATTCAGGATAGAGATGGCATTCTCCAGGCAGCTAGTGTAAACATTGCAGAAGTGTTTGCTTCGTACTATGAGGGTGTCTATTCGCCAGTGAGTACGAGATCTGAAAGTGACTGCAATGAGTTCCTGAGAGACTTCTCATTGCTAGTAGTGTTGGCAGAGGCCAGTGAGGCTTTAGAAGCTGAGATAACGGAGGAAGAATTGTCGACGGCATTGGGATCCTTAAAGGTGGGTAAGGCTGTGGGTCCCAATGGCCTCCCAGTTGAGCTGTACAAGGGCTTAGCTTCCAGAATAGTGCCACCACTACGTAATATGTTGCAAGAGGTGCAGAAAGAGGGCCAATTGCCAGTCGATCAGCGTGTGGCCACTAATGTGGTGATACACAAGCCAGGGAGGCCCCCTGATCAATGCAGTTCATACAGGCCAATCTCCCTCCTCAATGTCGAGGTTAAGGTCTTGGCTAAGACCTTGGCAAATAGGCTGATACTTTCACAGGGACCAGTCAGGCTTTAGTGTCCAATAGAAGCACCCGACATAATCTGCGCAGGTTGTATGGAGTGCTGCACATGACAAGGGAGCCCTCTGGTCAGCAAACAGCGCTGATGGCGCTTGATGCATCCATGGCCTTCGACAGAATTGAATGGCCCCATTTGTTTGCCGTATTTACTAAGTTGGGCTTTGGCCCAAACTTTTGTAAATGGGTGAGACTGCTCTATCAAGACCCGTTGGCTCAGGTGCGAGTCAATGGTGTGTTGTCACAGCAATTCCACTTGCAGAGTGGTACGAGGCAGGGTTGCCCTCTGTCTCACGAGGCAAGGTTGCCCTCTGTCTCCCTTATTATTTGCCTTGGCTTTAGAGCCGCTGGCGCACTGGATCAGGAGGGACCCTATGATATGGGGCATTGAGGTACCGGGGGGCTGGGAAGATCGCATATCGTTATATGATGACGATATTTTGTTGTATCTCGCGAGGCCCTATTATTCTATTGCCAGAGTACTCCATCTTTTTTGACCTATTTGGGAGCTACTCGGGGTATACTATACATTGGACCAAATCAGTGGTGTTCCCGCTGGCGGGCCTCCCCCCGAGATTGCCAGCACAATGCACAGCACCCATAGTCACGGAGGGCTTCAAATACTTGGGCATTCAGATTGTTCGGAACCAGCAGCTGTTCCTGGAGAGGAATCTTACCCCCCAGTTTGAGAGACTCCATATGGATGTGCAAAATTGGCGAACCCTGCCATTGTCTCTGGCGGGTAGAGCGGCTCTTTTTAAGATGATGGCCCTACCGCGCCTGTTATACATTCTGCAAAACACCCCCTATCCCGTCCCACCGACTGTCTTCAAAAAGATTGCCCAAGATACACGGGAATTGCTATGACAGGCAGGTACACCTAGGATAGCACTGCATAAGTTACAAAGAGGGGTGCATGATGGAGGCCTGGCTATACCGGATGTTCGGCTCTATTACTGGGCATCACAACTGTTAGTAGTAAACGATTGGGTTTACACGGATAGAGACGAGCCAGCATACAGGATAGATTGGGACGCCATGCCAGCAGGCAACTGTGAGCCGCTGCTGTACACGCGAAAGCACGACCCTAAATGGCCTCCGCACACAGCGGTAGTAGTGGCATGTTGTAGGGAGGCAAGTCAGGCACTGGGGTGGCAGAACAAACTGACCAGCAGAACGCTGCTTTGGTCAGGTGCCGGGTTGAAAGAGGTGGCCTCATTACAAGGTTTTACAGGCTGGAAGAATATAGGAATAGATCGACTGGGGGATGTGTGGAGGGGAGGGGCCCCAATCCGTTTGAGGATCTGCAACAGGAATTTGACCTGGCTGAGACCCAGAGATTTCACTACCTGAGGCTCACACATGCCCTATTGACACATTTGCATGGCGGCACCTCCCTTCCTGACCATTCTCCCCTCAAGGACAGACTACTCATTGATCCTATCCCCGAAAAAGCAACCACAACAATATACCGGAAGCTTATGAACAACCTGCCTTACCAGCTGACAGCCTTAAGGGCCGCTTTGACTGACGACCTGGGTAACATGGATGATGAGGAGTGGCAAGAGGCACTCCAGGGCCCAAGGAAAATAGCGATACGAGTACGGTTCCGACTGGTCCAGCTCGGGATATTGCATTGCTCCTATTACCCTTCGACGCTTTTACATAAGATCGGAAGGGCACCATCACCACAGTGCATTAGAGGCTGCCAGGGTGAGGGTACTTTCCTTCATATCCTTTGGGAATGCCCTAGGATTGTGCAGTTTTGGCGCACTGTCACAGCAATAATGGCCAGAGTGGTGGGAATTGACGTTCCTCTAGACGCAAAGTAGCTTCTGCTTATAATTAAGGGAGAGATAGCCTGGTCCAAATATGTAAACATCTAACTTACACTGGCAGTGGGGATCACAAAACGTAATATTGCCAAGAGATGGGGGGCTCCACTCCCCCCTTCAGTAACAGAGTGGGAGAAGGACCTGGATTGGTGTCAGAGGGCGGAGGAAACGGTGTATAAAAGTAGAGGGTGTACCAAGAAATGGGAGAAGGTGTGGGCACCATGGCGTGCTTATAGGGGGTCATTGGAGAGCTATGCAGTAGCTGAAGGGGCCCTAGCCGACCATAGAGGGGTGATCCCTTAACTGTAATTCTTCTCCGAATGCGTGATGGTTTCCACCCCACCCAGTCCCCTGTTCTCCTAAACTATGTAAACAGAACTCCAATGTGCATGCTTTGGCAAATATTATTGTACTGTTTATTGAGCTTGTTTAATAAAAAGAGTTTAAAAAAAAAAAAGAAATATCGAGTGACATGGATGTTGAGCCAAGAATATAGTGGAAGAAGAATATCGAGGCAAGTAATATCGATGTTAAAAACATTGACATTTGTGTTAGCATGAAATATTGAATTTGAAAATATCGATGTTAAAAATATAGTTGTTTATAATAGCGATTTTTTTTTTCCATTTTATTTTAAAGTATAATATAGAAGTTTATTTTTATGATGTTATTTGTAGAAATTTGTTTTTATTTATTTATTTTTAGGAAATATCTTTTTTAATTATTGATTTATAATTTTTAGGAGTGGGATGTTGGGTTTTTAGGGGATAAGGGTGGGAGTAATTTAAAATATATTTGTTTTAAATAAATACATTTTATAAAATTTAAATGTGTATTTATTGTTTTAATTTATCAAACAACATTTTATTTTAAATAATATAACAAAATGTAGTTGTTTTTGGATTTAATTATATTTTGTTTCGTTTTGAGGGGTTGATAAGTAAAATATTTTTTTTATGAAATGTATTATATTTTTAGGATAATATTTTAAAGAAATACTTTTTGGCCTTAAATTATATTTTAATTTCTTCAAGTTTATTATATGGCTAATATATATATATATATATATACATATATAAAACATGTTTAGTAGTTGTAATTGGTGTTTGTAAAAATGTTTACAAAAATTTAAAAGTTTGAAATAAAAAAATAATTGGTGTTTTTAAAAATGTTTACAAAAACTTGAAATTAATAAATTAGGGGCCCATAACGATAACCGGCGTTAAAAAATCCGCCATCTACTATAGCCTGAAAAAACCGCCCGCCTGCACCATGGGAATACCGACCGAGCAATTATGAAGTCGCGAAGCAACCACCGCCCGCGGCGGTAAAAACACACAAAATTCCGCCCGTCCATGTCAGAGTAGAAGATAATCCGTCCGCCACGGACGCAATCCCGTCCGACAACCCAAATCCGCCCGCTCTGACGAACGAGACACCGGCCGTGAAATTATGATCTCCCCGACATGAGCGCGGAAAATCCACATATTGCCCGCCACGGTTAACAACAGTGATGAAAACTGACACGGCGGAAGCCTTGGCGGCCACGTCCGTGCACGGAAATCATTGGCGGACCAAAGAAACACACAAAACATGGCCAACAAGTCCACACAGCAAACTACGCCCAAATACCCAAACACAGAACACATCCCAAAGACACATCCCCCCTGGAAAAAAAAAGAAAAACTACAAATCCCAGAACACTCAATCAATCAATCAATCACGGCATTTATAGAGCGCGCTACTCACCCGGGAGGGTCTCAAGGCGCTGGGGGAGGGGGTAAGTTACTGCTCGAACAGCCAGGTCTTGAGCTGCTTCCTGAAGGAGAGATGGTCCTGGGTTCGCCGAAGGTGAGTGGGGAGGGAGTTCCAGGTCTTGGCTGCCAGGTAGGAGAAGGATCTTCCTCCGGCGGTGGTTCTGCGGATGCGTGGTACGGTGGCGAGGGCGTGGCTGGTTGATCGTAGCTGGCGTGTGGGCGTGTAGAAGGTCACGCGGTCGTTGAGGTACTTTGGGCCCAGGTCGTGGAGGGCCTTGTGTGCGTGGGTGAGGAGTCTGAACGTGATTCTCTTGCTGACGGGGAGCCAGTGCAGGTCTTTCAGGTGTCCGGTGATGTGGCTGTGTCGGGGGATGTCCAGGATGAGTCGTGCGGAGGCGTTCTGGATGCGCTGGAGTCTTTTTTGAAGTTTGGCTGTGGTTCCGGCGTAGAGGGTGTTCCCATAGTCCAGTCGGCTGGTGACGAGTGCCTGGGTGACGGTCTTCCTGGTTTCAGTGGGGATCCATCTGAAGATCTTGCGGAGCATGCGCAGGGTGTTGAAGCATGAAGATGAGACGGCGTTGACTTGTCTGGTCATCGACAGGGAGGAGTCCAGGATGAAGCCCAGGTTGCGTGCGTGGTCCGTTGGCTTGGGCGCGGTGCCCAGGGGCCGGGGGCCACCAGGAGTCGTCCCAGGCGGATGGTGATGAGCCCAGGATGAGGACTTCCGTCTTGTCTGAGTTCAGTTTAAGGCGGCTGTTCCTCATCCAGTCGGCGACGTCTCTCATCCCGTCGTGTAGGTTGGCTCTGGCGGTGGTGGGGTCGTTGGTGAGGGAGAGGATCAGCTGGGTGTCGTCGGCGTAGGAGATGATGTTGAGGTTGTGTTGGCGTGCGATGGCTGCGAGGGGGCTCATGTAGACGTTGAAGAGGGTTGGGCTGAGTGAAGATCCTTGTGGAACGCCGCAGATGACTTCGGTGGCTTCGGATCTGAACGGGGGAGGCGGACTCTCTGGGTTCTTCCGGCGAGGAACGAGATGATCCATTCCAGTGCTTTCTCTCGGATTCCGATGTTGCTGAGGCGCTTCACTAGGGTGCGGTGGCAGACGGTGTTGAACGCCGCGGAGAGGTCCAAGAGGATGAGGGCAGCTGTTTCCCCGTTGTCGGTTAGGGTTCTGATGTCGTCGGTGGCTGCGATAAGGGCGGTCTCGGTACTGTGGTTGGCCCGAAACCCGGACTGCGAGGGGTCGAGGGATCCATTCGTCTCGAGGAAGGCGGCAAGCTGTCTGTTGACGGTCTTCTCGATGACTTTGGCCGGAAACGGAAGGAGCGAGATGGGACGGTAGTTCTTGAGGTCGGTGGGGTCCGCCGTTGGTTTCTTCAGGAGGGCGGTAAGCTCGGCGTGCTTCCAGCTCTCCGGGAAGGTGGCGGTGTGGAAGGAGGAGTTGATGATGTCCCGGAGATGGGGTGCGATGGTGGCGTCGGCTTTGTTGAAGACGTGGTGTGGGCAGGGGTCGGTTGGTGATCCGGAGTGGATGGAGTTCATCGTGCGGGTGGTGTCTTCGGTGCTGATCGGGGTCCAGTTGCAGAGGGTGGTGGTGGCGGGTGTTGGTTCGGCGGTAGGGTGCGTGGTTTGTGCGTCGAAGCTGTTATGTATGTCGGTGATCTTGCGGTGGAAGAACGCGGAGAGTGAGTTGCAGAGGTCTTGCGAGGGGGTGATGTCGTTGTTTCCGGCGCTGGGGTTGGAGAACTCTTTGACGATGCTGAAAAGTTCCTTGCTGTCATGGGCGTTGTTGTCCAGTCGTTCTTTGAGTGCCGACTTCTTGGTGGCACGGATCAGCTGGTGGTGTTTGCGGGTGGCGTGCTTGAGGGCGGTCCTGTTGTCTGTGGTCTGGTCGAGTCGCCAGGTTTTCTCGAGAGTGCGGCAGTTCTTCTTGGATTCCTTGAGTTCGTTGGTGAACCAAGGGGTTTTCTTGCTTCCGGGTCTGCTGGGAGGGTTTTTTAGTGGTGCGAGGTCGTCGGCGCAGGCGGTCAGCCACTTGGCGAGGTTGCTGGCTGCTTCGTTTGGGTCCGTTGTGTTGGTGGGTGTGTTCTGGCTGAGGGAGGCGGTGAGCTGCTCGGCGGTGATCTTGCTCCAGCTCCGGCGGGGAGCCTGTTGCGGGTGGTGGTGGGTCGCAGTCTTTCTGAAGCTGAAGTGGACGCAGCTGTGGTCGGTCCAGTGGAGTCCGGTGGCGTGGCTGAAGGAGATGTGCTTGCTGGACGAGAAGACGGGGTCAAGCGTGTGGCCGGCGTAGTGGGTGGGCGTGTTCACCAGTTGCTTGAGTCCGAGGTTGGCGAGGTTGTCCAGCAGGGCGGTGGTGTTTCTGTCGTTGTTGTTCTCCAGGTGGAAGTTGAGGTCCCCTAGGAGGATGTAGTCGGCGGAGGGCATGGCGTGCGGGCTGATGAAGTCTGCGATGTCTTCGCTGAATAGTGTGCGTGGTCCCGGGGGTCTGTAGATGAGGGTGCCTCGGAGGGTGGTCTTGGGGTCAGTGTGTATCTGGAAGTGTAGGTGTTCGGCGGCGGTGAAGGTCTCGTCGGAGTTAGTCGAGATGCGGATGGTGCTCTTGTGTACGATGGCGATGCCTCCTCCCGTCTGGTTGACGCGGTCCCTCCGGGTGATCTTGTATCCGTCCGGGATGGCTATGGCGATGTCGGGCGCTGAGGAGGCGTTCATCCAGGTTTCGGTGAGGAAGGCGATGTCCGGTGCTGTTGCGTCGAGCAGGTCCCAGAGTTCCACGGCGTGCCTGTGGACGGAGCGGGTGTTCAGCAGGATGCATTTCAGGTGGTTGCTGCTGGTGCTCGACTTGGCGGAGGTGGTGCACGTCTGGGGGCAGGTGAATCGGCAGGTTTGGCAGGTGAAGGGTCCGTGGGTGCGTCTCGGTGAGGCTCGGTAGCAGGCAGGGTTCCGGCCGGCATTGAGTGCGGTGAGGGTGGCGGCGTCGTAGGTCCGTCGAGTGGTGTTGCATCGGTGGGATCCAGGGGTTCTGGCGCTGGGCGCGGTCCAGTCGCGGACGGGCGCAGACGGGCTTGCCTTAGGCGCGCCTTCGGCGCGCCAGCGGCGCGCCCGCTGCGCGCGGCCGCGCAGCGGCCGCCATTTATGGGGAGGTGGGAGGGAGGAGCAGCTGGGAGGCGGGAGGCAGGGGCAGCGAATGGGCAGTCAGGGGGCGGGGCCGCAGGGACGCAGCGGCGGGAATGGCGAGAGGCAGCGGGGGCACAGAAAGGAAATGGGGGGAAAAGCAGACAAAATCACGGGCACAATGACAATGGGGCAGCGAGGGGCACAGAAGGAAAAAGGGGAGAAAGGCAGACAAAATCACGGGCACAACGACAATGGGGCAGCGAGGGGCACAGAAGGAAAAAGGGGAGAAAGGCAGACAAAATCACGGGCACAACGACAATGGGGCAGCGAGGGGCACAGAAAGGAAAATGGGGAGACAAGCAGACAAAATCACGGGCACAATGACAATGGGGCAGCGAGGGGCACAGAAGGAAAAAGGGGAGAAAGGCAGACAAAATCACGGGCACAACGACAATGGGGCAGCGAGGGGCACAGAAAGGAAAATGGGGAGACAAGCAGACAAAATCACGGGCACAATGACAATGGGGCAGCGAGGGGCACAGAAGGAAAAAGGGGAGAAAGGCAGACAAAATCACGGGCACAACGACAGTGGGGCAGCGAGGGGCACAGAAGGAAAAAGGGGAGAAAGGCAGACAAAATCACGGGCACAACGACAATGGGGCAGCGAGGGGCACAGAAGGAAAAAGGGGAGAAAGGCAGACAAAATCACGGGCACAACGACAATGGGGCAGCGAGGGGCACAGAAGGAAAAAGGGGAGAAAGGCAGACAATATCACGGGCACAACGACAATGGGGCAGCGAGGGGCACAGAAGGAAAAAGGGGAGAAAGGCAGACAGAATCACGGGCACAACGACAATGGGGCAGCGAGGGGCACAGAAAGGAAAATGGGGAGACAAGCAGACAAAATCACGGGCACAATGACAATGGGGCAGCGAGGGGCACAGAAGGAAAAAGGGGAGAAAGGCAGACAAAATCACGGGCACAACGACAGTGGGGCAGCGAGGGGCACAGAAGGAAAAAGGGGAGAAAGGCAGACAAAATCACGGGCACAACGACAATGGGGCAGCGAGGGGCACAGGAGGAAAAAGGGGAGAAAGGCAGACAAAATCACGGGCACAACGACAATGGGGCAGCGAGGGGCACAGAAGGAAAAAGGGGAGAAAGGCAGACAAAATCACGGGCACAACGACAATGGGGCAGCGAGGGGCACAGAAGGAAAAAGGGGAGAAAGGCAGACAAAATCACGGGCACAACGACAATGGGGCAGCGAGGGGCACAGAAAGGAAAATGGGGAGACAAGCAGACAAAATCACGGGCACAATGACAATGGGGCAGCGAGGGGCACAGAAGGAAAAAGGGGAGAAAGGCAGACAAAATCACGGGCACAACGACAGTGGGGCAGCGAGGGGCACAGAAGGAAAAAGGGGAGAAAGGCAGACAAAATCACGGGCACAACGACAATGGGGCAGCGAGGGGCACAGAAGGAAAAAGGGGAGAAAGGCAGACAAAATCACGGGCACAACGACAATGGGGCAGCGAGGGGCACAGAAGGAAAAAGGGGAGAAAGGCAGACAAAATCACGGGCACAACGACAATGGGGCAGCGAGGGGCACAGAAAGGAAAATGGGGGAGACAAGCAGACAAAATCACGGGCACAATGACAATGGGGCAGCGAGGGGCACAGAAGGAAAAAGGGGAGAAAGGCAGACAAAATCACGGGCACAACGACAGTGGGGCAGCGAGGGGCACAGAAGGAAAAAGGGGAGAAAGGCAGACAAAATCACGGGCACAACGACAATGGGGCAGCGAGGGGCACAGGAGGAAAAAGGGGAGAAAGGCAGACAAAATCACGGGCACAACGACAATGGGGCAGCGAGGGGCACAGAAGGAAAAAGGGGAGAAAGGCAGACAAAATCACGGGCACAACGACAATGGGGCAGCGAGGGGCACAGAAGGAAAAAGGGGAGAAAGGCAGACAAAATCACGGGCACAACGACAATGGGGCAGCGAGGGGCACAGAAAGGAAAATGGGGAGACAAGCAGACAAAATCACGGGCACAATGACAATGGGGCAGCGAGGGGCACAGAAGGAAAAAGGGGAGAAAGGCAGACAAAATCACGGGCACAACGACAGTGGGGCAGCGAGGGGCACAGAAGGAAAAAGGGGAGAAAGGCAGACAAAATCACGGGCACAACAACAATGGGGCAGCGAGGGGCACAGAAGGAAAAAGGGGAGAAAGGCAGACAAAATCACGGGCACAACGACAATGGGGCAGCGAGGGGCACAGAAGGAAAAAGGGGAGAAAGGCAGACAAAATCACGGGCACAACGACAATGGGGCAGCGAGGGGCACAGAAGGAAAAAGGGGAGAAAGGCAGACAAAATCACGGGCACAACGACAATGGGGCAGCGAGGGGCACAGAAGGAAAAAGGGGAGAAAGGCAGACAAAATCACGGGCACAACGACAATGGGGCAGCGAGGGGCACAGAAAGGAAAATGGGGAGACAAGCAGAAAATACGGGCACCGGGGCCACAAGCGGAGGGCGATCTTACCTGCAGAAGCAGCGGGCAGACAACACAGGCGGAGCTGTGTGGTGGGGGAGCGACCTACCTGGCAAGGTCAAGGGTCCTGGTCAACACCAGGCACAACACACCTGAAATCGACAGCCCATCATGACATACCCACATAGGTAAGTACAAAAGCAGCCCCTTTACAGACCACAATCCCTTGCACTACTACAAAGCGAAGACGACAGCAGAGAACCCAGAGAGCCACAAAGGAAAGCAGCACACCACACGCACGCACACATCACACCCATCACCAACAACACCACCACCACCACCACCAAAACACCGGCAGCACTAACCCCCTGCACATCACACACCACACACCCACCGCACCAGCACCACAAATACCAAACCACACACCATGGCAACACAAAGAATGCCTAAGTACACTGCCACTGAGTTGCCGGTCATGGTCGACGAGATCATCAAGGTGCACCCACAAATCTATGGGAACCAGGTCCAACAGACACCAGTAGCCACCAGAAACAGAATGTGGAGCAGGATCGTAGACCAGGTGAATGCAGTTGGGAACGTGCCACGCAACCGGAGTGAAATTACAAAGAGGTGGCACGACCTGAAAAGCGTGGTCAGGAAGAAGGAGGCCAAGAATCGTGAGCTGGCTGACAGGACTGGCGGCGGAAATCCCGCGCCATTCAAGACCTTCAAGGCGTGGGAGGAGAAGATGCGAGGCATTCTACATCCGGAGAGTCTCACCGGAATACCAGGGGGAGTGGAGGCTGGTAAGTACAAACAAATGTATACCAGCACACCGCTATGTACTGTCATGCACTACCAGAATGCCATAGCTCCGAGGGACAAACACCTCCATGTCCAGTACACAATCCACAAGACATCTCTCACACATGCAACAGACACTCCCACACACTCAGCCCAAAGGTACCAACAAACAAAACCATGGGGGCATGTGTACAGTCAGCCAGCACCACAACTCACACCAGGTCCCCTTGTACCCCAGATGCGCCGGAAGGAGCACTCCCCACACCCACACACGTGTCAGCCATAGCTGCACTAACCAACAAGTAACAGGTAAGTAGCCTTACCACAAAGTCCGTGTATCGTAGGGGGGACTGCAGAAGTACAACCCCCACCAGGCCCCTAGTCCTATAGCGCAGCAAGATGGAGCACCCCTCCCTCTCATAACCATGTGGTAGCCATTGCATTGCTCCCTCCAACCAACAAGTAGGTAGACTACTGTACAGGGCGGGGTGTCTGTAGGCATGAGGACTGTACTACGACTAACATTTGGGACATGTCACGTAGCAGAGGAACAGGTAGCACTGCTCCCTGTCATAATCATGTGACTAATGTGCACACAGACATGAATTACAGAGTCATAGCCCACATGAGCCATCTCAAATACAGAGTCACGTCTGCATGCACAAGTCTCACTGGAGTACTGACCCACATGGCGTGCACTGTGCCACCCATCACACACATCAGCAACACCATCAAAGTCTTGTCCATGTAGTCGTGTCTGCTTGTTCCGTTGACATTGTACAACATCACCCATGTAAGTCTATCTTGTCTCAATGTAACAGAGTGGAACCCCAGTAATGTCACATACACCACTGGACCCATGAACCACACAGCTACACAATGCACATTCAAAATCTCAGCCATCTCATCTTACAGCCCCAGTGTCATGAAAGGTATATCATCTAAACAGTTGTCCCATATACAGTAGTTCAGCAAAGATTCCTGCCGATGACCAAAAATGTGTCTGCAGTGTCTGAAGCGCACGTCACACTATGATTTACAACATACCTAATATAGTCAACACCCCAAGAGCACTGCATTGCTGCACATGGCTGAGGGGAGCACGCACACCAAGGAATTGTCCCATCTGCAATACGTTGTGTGGCACACAACCATTACTCACTCACTCACTACAATGCTTGCAGTGTAATGTCCCTAAATGACAACAGTGAGCAGATATGCTGGGTATGTCAGACATACACACACCTTTGTCTCTGTAGTGTCGTGTGGCCAAAACACATGTCCCCTTCTGCACCCATATGTCACAGTATGGACCACAAAACCTCATTTCATATCAAAAGCGTTGATGGAGCTGTACTCCTTTTCCCATCTGCGTTTCTAAGCGGTTCATTTGAACACCAAAAACATATTTCATCTCAAAAGCGTTCATGGGGCTGTACCCCGTTCCCACCAAAGCCACAAAATGTAGGGGTACTGCAACACACACCGATTGGCATCCCAAATCCGTCGCATGCCACATGCACCCATCACACTATTACATTGCCTTGATCACGCACACACATTGTAGAGCCATACACACGCATCTGGGAAATCAGTGCACAACTGTGCACAAACTGTGAATGTCAGACATCTAACACAAACCTTGCAAGGTGCAACACAATAACCTTTCGTCTCCGCCCCACAGGTGACGAACAGCATGATGCTGGAGAGGGAGACAGCAGCCATCACAGCCAGTCCACAAGCCCTCCACCCGGACTCACGGATGTGGAAGACCTGGACACCTCTTCGGACGAGGACTCCCGACCAGGCACATCTGGTGTGGCAGGGCGTAACCGCTCCCCAGGACCCCTCCTACCCACCAACCCATCTCCCAGGGCTGGTGACCAGTCCCAGGCCCCTGCTGCCACGGTCATTGCGGCCACCACCACCGCCGCAACCACCACCACCAGGGCCTCCCTGACCACTCACCCTGCGCAAGGGTTGGTACGCACGTCGACATCCACCCTGGGAGCCAGAACGAGGCCCCGGGTGACCAATGTGGCGAGTGGGCAGGTCGGTGGCAGCAGTTCAGGTGGGAGGAGCAGGGTCAGGCCAACGCCATCAGAGCCTGGGAGCCAAGCCCTGCCGCAAATCGCCAGAGTCCTTGGGGCCTATGAAGAGGCCCAGGGACAATGGGCCCGGTCAGCTGCCGATACGCGGGAAGTCCTTGGGGTGTTGAGGTCCATGGACGCCCATATGGGCCAATTCGTGACCCGTATGGGCCAACTTGTCGACCTCATGGGCCAGCTAGTGGTGGTGGTGAGGGCCCAATCAAGGCCAACCACACCACCTCCGCCACCACCTGCTGGGGCGCAGGGTCGTGCAACATCCAGTTCCCCTGCGTCCACAGCGAGTGGGCAATCCTCAGCCACCACCAGCAGCCCACAAACACAACCCCCCCCTCTCAAACGTGGAAGGGGTCGTCCGAGGAGGAAACAGGTGTCCAGAGATGACCGCACGCTCCGAACGCCAGTGAGTCAGCCAGCAACGGTGGCCATCTACTGCATTCACTTGGACTACTATCCTACCCCACACTGCCATGTGAATGGCATGTGTCTGTCGGACTGTGTACCCAGAACAACATGGGTACACCTTGACCATCACGCGGACATGACCGTCAACTCATTGTTTCAGCATGCACCACTTTTGTAATCACCTTGCCCACAATCACATGTCACCGCTTAAAATAAATACACCTGGATCACATTATGTTGTATCTGCTCTGTGTTTAATCAAGGATGTGCAACCGTCACCATGATCAGAAATGCATCTGGAGTGTGGTATGTCGATAGGCCAGGAGAGGCTGTAGGGACCTAGGGGGAAAAACAGAACAAGAGTCCATTGAATGTGTGTGTCACACACTCATCACACAGTACTTGTCATCAGGTTTAAGGAATGTACACACATCTCACAGAGCAACAGGGCACAATGCTACAGCCAGGACATACTACCCTGGACATGGACCATTGCCACACAGCACTCAGTGAACAATAGGCCGCCGTGACAATGCCCACATACACCTACACAACTACAGCAACATCAGCCGTCGTACATGGTCACTCACCGTCAAGTGAAGTAGCGGGCGATGAGCTGCTGACGCTCATTCACTGCTTCGTCCTCTCCACTGTCCTCGTCACTGGACTCGGCTTGGTCTGCAGGCGGGGTCCTGGCTGATCACCGTCATCCACTATCAGGGGGATCTGCCTGCGAATTGCAAGATTGTGCAGCATGCCACAACTATCTGGCACACCTTCTGTGGGGAGTATGCCAGTGCACCCCCGGTGCGGTCCAGGCATCTGAATCTGGACTTCAGGAGTCCAAAAGTCCGCTCAACCACACGTCTGGTCCTCCCATGTGCCTCATTGTATCTGACATCAGCTGGTGTCCTAGGATTATGTAGTGGGCTCAGCAGCCAAGGCCCGTTAGGATATGCAGTGTCACCTGGGTGTGAGAAACACAGACAATCGTTGCAATTCCAACAGGATACAAGACAGCATGTCACACCCGGCACGCTACACGAGTATGCATACTCACCAACAATCCATGCACGGTCCGGTTGAAGATTGGTCATCATTCGTGGGAGGATGCTGTGGCGCATGATGTGCGAGTCATGGGCGGATCCGGGAAACTTCGCACACACGTGTGTGATAATCATGTCCGCCAGGCACACCACTTGCACATTCAGGGAGTGGAAATGTTTCCGGTTCCTATAGATGTGCTCCATGGCCTGTGGTGCAACAAGGCCAACATGGGTGCAATCAATTGCACCAACAACGTGGGGGATGCGTCCAAGGGCATAGAAAGCACCCTTCACTGCCGCCAAATCACGAGCCCCGGGGAATCGGATGTACCGGTTCCTGTAGAGCATCATAGCTGACAGGACATCCCGTAGCACCATGCTGAACATGGGCTGGGACATCCCACCTCCACTGCCCACCGTGTGTTGGAAAGATCCGGTTGCGAAAAAATGCAGTGCAGCCATCACCTTAGCCGTGGGGGTGAATGCTGTAGGATACACCCTGCGAGGACGAAGGTGGGGTTCCAACATTGCACATAGGTGATGCAGGGTGGGTCGGTCCAGACGGAATTTCCGTAAAACCTTCACATCCTCCATGTCTGCCAGCAATTGGTAGGGGCAATGTATGTTTGGTCTCCTAGGACAGATGGAAGTGGACACATGTCAATGCAACACACCACATGGCATTTTCACATACACAAAACTAAAATTGCTGACAAAGCAATAGAATCACAGAACAGCTGACAAGTAGGGACAGCACAGCTACAATACTCTTACACAGGTCCCCTTACCAATAGCGAGGACCACTGACACAAACCATTGCTATGAGCATGCACATGGGGATTTAGGCCATAATAGCTTGTAAGGCATGATGATGATGATTTCAGACTGCATATGTGGGAAGCGGCAACACCACGGCAATATACCTAGCTGCTGTGCCTGACACCGCTTCCGAGGCTGGGTGAGTATGGCACACACCAACAACACAATGTACACAGGCTGAGCGGCCCAAACAAGTGGGTCCTGTTGCACAACGGGATATGAGACAGTCAATGATGTCCCTAGTTCACCTAATCTACAGCACTGTACGTATCACACCTCCAACACACATTGACAGGTGTACACATTGACAACTCCATGACAACACAGCTGTGTGAATGCAAATACACATCAAAAGTGACACGTGACGTTGCACGTGCCAAGTGGGAGATGTACATTGAGAAATATTGCATGTGTGTGCATATGCACATCCCATGCTCCCATGCTAATGTGTACATGATGATGTGCCAACAGACATGTGGAGGCTGAGCACTGTCCGTCAATGCCTATGCACACAGCATGAAGTGGCCCTGTCTAGTGTGGACATGCTCCCACACACAAATCATGGCCACACCTGCAAATGCATGGCGTACATTAAACTGTGGAGTCCACATGGCACCAGCGGACTCTACCCGCCATGGACCAGGCCCTTGAGGCCAACTCTAATGGCCCTCGCGGTTGCACCCTGCGTGTTCGACTATAGAGGTAAGTGTACCGGGATAGGTCGGAGCAGGCCATTGGGTGCATTTGAAGTAGGCAGACATGGTACACCAATTGCAGCAGATTGGACCCACTGAAACAGCCCCAGGGGGCTATATGAGTGTGGGAGGGAGACCGGCATTACCACAGCTTCCAGGGACTGCTGCCTGGCATCCCTCAACAACACCTGCTGCTGCTGCCACCTGTCCACCTTCATGTCGACGACTCTGAAGATATGTCCAGGTCCACTCACCAGCGAGGAGCTGGAGATCCTGGATTCCGCGCTCCACGCACACTGCCCGAGGCTATTTCTTGCAAAAGTTGTGTGTGAAAGACAACTACAGTGTGTGTGGGAGTACATGTCGTTGATCCGCAGCACTATGAGTCAGAGCCTGTGGGGTTCCAACATGCACTGCTTACTATGCTTACTACAGGTGGAAGGGGTATGTAGGCTCTCTGGCGCTTTCCCATGCATGTCCCTCCCGAGTGGTGGTACATGGCATTTTCATGTCAGACATCCAGTGACGCAGCCACTTGGCAATGCAGGACTCAGGGCAGTTATTGCTTGTGTGAATGGCTGGCTGGGTCCCTGCTGGCCTTCTCAGTCTCAGCAGACCTGGGCTGCACATTGACCGCCCAATCCCAGAAGGAAACAACACTGACTGTACAGTGGGTTACATGTGTCTTTTGTTCACAAATCTCCGGAAATGCGCTAACTCAGCCCTGTCGATTGAACACTCCAGGCCTTGTGATAGGGATGTGTGTGAGAGATAGTGGCACTGAATGTGACCTCCATTGCGGGGTGAGCCATTCACAGGGCGAGTACGTTGAGGGCTGCGCAGTGTTGGACACAGTGAGTCCACCCACAAAGATGTGTTGCCTTGTCATCTATGTGTTGGTCTACCTGACAATGGACAGTAAATGTGGGCAGACTACACATTGCTCAATGTGCTGGCATCCTGCATGTGAATGGGATGGACAGGTACTGTGTACACACTTCCACCAGCATGCATTCACGTGTGGTGTACACATGCTGTCATGCCATGTCCGATTACTTCTTGGCTCTGTTACACATCTCTGAGTATTTTGGATGGGTCAGCATCATGCCACTGTGATTGGTGGATGTGGGTGATGATGAGAGGTGTATGAGTGACATTTCAACCCTCTTGTGTACCATCCCTGCAGTTGGAAGTCCTCCAGCCCAAGGCCTTGTGATGAGCCATTGCATCCAAGTTGATGCCTCTGTGTATGTGTAACCGACAGTGCAGTCAATTCCACAAAGGGTGTGACGTCATCTGCCGGATGAGCGACTACGTGGCGGAGACGAATCGGGGGATGCCCCCTCGTATTGTCAGGTTAGCACGGCGCTGCATTTCACCACAAATGGTCTGCAACTTGACAGTCACACAGCCTGTGCCGGTTGCACGTTTGCAGGGGCATCAGCAGCAAGTACAGTATTGTGGGATGATGTCTTTTGCTGTGAGAGGCAGCATGTGTCCACAGCCTACCCATAATCTGGGTAATGTGATGTCGGTTGTGTGATGCAGTGGGTTGTAAGTGTACTCTGTGCTGGGTGCATCTGACATGCATATGCGATTCCTGAGGGTCAAGGTGTAATTTGAGCACTCTGCATTGTCAATGCATTCAGAGTCGTAGCCCTCAGGAACAACCTGTAGTAGGCTGGAGTGGCAATTCACATGTATGTTTGAGGCACTGTGCCTACTCTGATTTCGTTCGGACATATGTGTGCGATGCCTCACCTCATATTCCTGGTACTTACACATCCGGCACACTGTGCAACAGTAGTTGTGCTCGTGCGAACGACAGGTGGATGGCATGGGCTCATGACCATTGTGGACTGTCATGTTGCAGTCTGTGTGAGTGGTGTCCCATTCTGCTCCATGCAGGTATGTCCTTGGCCTAATTACGTAGTGGTCATCCTTGCCACCATCAGGACAGTGGGTGTGCACACAGCGATTTGTGGCCATGGTCGCAGGGTGACACAGGCTGGGTGTTGTGCTATGTGCACAACACATGTGCCACTTATTAGCGGCTTCATTTTCTGTACGCCAGCCATTACTTTTTGATTGTGGTGGCTGAATACAATTGCACAGGTATCGTGCAACATGTGGATTTGGGAATGTTCTGTGCTGCTTCCCTTGCACATGTCTGTTTAATTGATGCCAAATGAGTGAGGCCACCTCGCTCTCTCTCATGTAGCATCTCCCGTGGGTGCTGAGGGACATGGGACAGTCAACAGTGGTGAGGCATCAGATGAAGCAGCTGCACAGGAGCTGAGTGAGACAGATGTGACCAGCGCCTCGGAGGGGCCAGACGTGTGCTGGATGAATCACAGGCCGAGACGCCAACTTCTGCGTCATCTGAGGACGGAGGTGATGCATCCATGTTTGCTAGCACAGGGGACGTGGACTCTGGCTCCTCTTCAGCCACGCGGAGGCCAATGCCCGCCCTCCCATCTACTTCCACTGGTGCAACACGTGTCGGCACAAGGATGGAGTGTCCTTCACACCAGGCACAGCTGCCCCTGCACATGTGACCCCTGCTGCCCTCAGTGCTGGGTCTGTTGGGCTTGTGCAGCATCTCTGCGTGGGGCAGACAGCTCTCCATAATGACTTCATTGCCCATGACATCACCTTGCCGCAGGTGACATAGTTCATGGAGGGCCTACATGTACGCGTGGGTGGGCTACACCAGACTATCCAATGGTTGTCCTCCCCAGTCAAGGTGGGCCTTCAACTGGGCCAATCTCAGGCTGACATTCCTGACCCTTTCTCCACCCCCCTGGAAAGTGGCGCAACTGACAGCAGCAGGGCACGAGTCCTAAAAAAAGGAGTGGGGGGACGCTGACGTCACGACAGGAAGTGACATCACGAAAGGTGGCTTGCACCGTCAGACTCATTGCCTCCCCTCGCCCACCCCTTAGATGCGATTGCATCAGAGAAGCCAGCTCGTGCACCAGCAGTTCTGATCTCGCCCCAGAGGCCAAAGAGTGAATGTGTGACTCCATTTGCTCCAGTTATCGAGCTTGCGGTAAAATAAGTGGGGGGACGCCGTCCACCCGCGTGGTACCCCGACTTGAGCCCTGGCACTGTGCAGGAAAAGTGTCCTATTGGCTTTGCGATATGTGTGATTTGCATGACACTCGTTGGCGGGGGATGGCTCGGAGGCCCGTCACCCTGAGGCCCATATCTCACTCCATGGGTCCCTTGTCAATGGCAGCGGATGTAATGACTATGCGCGCCGGGGTGGGTCTACCTTTCGTCTGGGATGATGTTTGCGGCCTGGCCCGCTAGGGCAGCTACAGCTTCTGTGTGTTGCATGTGGTGTATCCGGACTCCGGAGACTGTCATGCATTGTCACTGTTGTCCAGGGATCGTGTCGGGGTACCACGCGGGTGGACGGCGTCCCCCCACTTATTTTGCCGCAAGCTCGATAACGAGCAAATGGAGCCACACATTCACTCTTTGGCCTCTCTGGGGCGAGATCGGAGCTGCTGGTGCACGCGCTGGCTTCTCTGATGCAATCGCATCTAAGGGGTGGGCGAGGGGCGGCAATGAGTCTGACGGTGCAAGCCACCTTTCGTGATGTCACTTCCTGTCGTGACGTCAGCGTCCCCCCACTTCTTATTTCGGACTTGTGCCCTGCTGCACACTGAGAATGTGTTGCCTGCGAGATGTGAACAGGAGAAGGGCGCCAAGCCCTCCCACCCACCAAGCTCCACTGCCATCCCGTGCCCTGGGTAGCCTGTGCAGGTGGACAATGTAGGGGGTACACCTGGAGGACAGGGGATGTAAGTGCCTTGGCAAGGGCCTGGCAGACGCACAGCAGTATCCAGCATGTCCCCAGAGGGAGGGCTAACGTCTACACCTGATGCAGCATTGATCGTGTGCCCGCCTGTTGTGCCCACACGAGTTCACATTCATCCCCAGACAGGTAGGCTTTCCAAATACCCAACACAGTGGAAATCTACCCCTCCGGAATCCTCCCCACACAGGGGCCGATTCCGATCTCGGTCGGAGGCGCACCCAATACCATTCGGTCGGGAAAAAAGCCATGCGAAAGCCTGTTTCCCGACCGAACCGTACGCGGGTCCGGCCGAGCGAGTACGATGCGGACTCGCCGACCGACTCGTCCGGGCGTCCCGACAACTCCGACCGACTCGCTCGGACTCGAACCGCTCCGACCGACTCGGTCGGACCCGGTTCGCACCGCGCAATGGAGACGTTTCCCGGCCGGGTAAGTACGATGCGCGCCGCGAGCAGTCCGACCGAGCCGCGCACTCCGGCTCGTAAGAGCTGTCGGAGCCGTACTTTGGGGGTCCGTGTCGGACCCCCTGTACGCGTACCCGTGCGAGGCGCACACAGGGGGGACCCAAGGGTCCCCCTACCTGTGCGTGTACGCCGCGAGCGCTCGCGGCGTACTCGCTGTAGGGGCGCCCTTGTCCGCCTCGCACCCATTGAGGCAATGGGAGCCCGCGTACGCGTTGTACGACCGGCTCCCATTGACTTCAATGGGAGTCCGACCGACTCGTGTCCGATAACATACGGCCGCATCGTACTCGTTCGGTCGGACTGCACGGGTCCGATTCGGTCGGAAATCTCTCCGGGTCCGGCTCGGTCGGAGAAATTTCCGGCCCGAATCGGAATCGACCCCTAAGTCTGTTTCAACACTGAATGAGTGCACCTACCCGTGCCACCCACCCACCTGGGCCAAGCAGCCCTCCCGCTTCACATGCCACATGTGTGTCTTCCACAGTTGTGCTTCTCTCTCAGGGGCGGACCTCCAACTGTCCCGTAGCACACAGACAGCACCGAGTCAGACTGGCATCCTGTTTGAATGGTAGGCACCCTCACACAACTACCTGTGACACAGTGGTGGCTGTAATGGCTATTGTGACTGCCATGGCAGTGTTGCTGGCCATGGCAGGGTACGCTCACACACATTGCATACGCAGCTTTTCGTATCACTACTCTGCACATCGGACTGGCCACTGTCCCTGGTGTTGAACAATATTGCCGCCTGTCTATGTAATCTGTGACTGGATACTGTTGTTCCTGTAGTCGGTTGTGTCTGTGTAGTTGCTGATTGCAGTTGTTACTGTGTGTGCATAGTTAAGTGAGGCACATGCCGTGTATGGTACCTCAACAATTGCAATGTCTGGTCTCACATTCCAATGTGTTTAACACGTGGCAGGGACTTCACTTCTTTCAGACTCTGCTACTTGTGTGTGTGATGAAGAAGTATTTTTGTGACACGGATTGTCTGCATGTATTTGGTGGTATTTCTGGGAAAATGTATACGTGTCATGTTTGCGTGCAAGCAAAGCACAGGGTGTGAGTCTAGCCACAGGATGACAGGTAGCATGTGCAGAGTGTGCGGGTATGTGTGAGCTTACTTTCTGTGTGGCCAGCAGTGTAGGTGTATGTTAATCTTGTGATGAACATTGAGCCTGGGCACATGGCTTACTTTCAATGTGTGCATTTGGGAGGTGTAGGTATGTGTGGTGTGAAGGGTGTGACTTTGGGGTAGTGTTGGTGTGTGTGTGTGCGCTCTGGCAATGTCTACTACACACATGTGTTACCCAGGGCCATCGTGGGTGTTTGTAACCGTGTTCAGGTCTGTGAATGTGAGCACATGTGTGTATTGTATGTTGCACAGTGTGCAGTGTGTGGGTGTGTCCTTGCAGTTCAGGATGACTCCTACTTGATATGTTTTGGACATTGTGGGTCTGCAGGGTGTGTGACTGTCAAGTTTGTGCCTTGTTTACTTGAGCATGTATGTGAATTTCTGCAGTTCGTACTCACTGTGCAGACCTGCCCACCCACACTGCTATCATGTGTGTGTTTTGTCATGCATTGCTGTAGCATGTTCCTTGCGTGGCTCCTAATTTTGCTTGATGAGTGTGATGTCAGACTGTGAAGGTAATTGTACACATATGTAGGACTGTGCTTTGTAGTGACCAGGCCGTCAGTGTTAATGTGATGTTCTGTTGGGCCACGTCAGAGTCTGACAAGCCAAGGCCCACAACCTGTAGTATTTCACTAGGTCCACTGTGGCGGCAACTCATATGCATTGACATCCAATGACACTAGACTACATGGTCATCTCACGACTCTCGTGTACTTCACACACTCTCATCCTCTCTCATTCGTACTTGTCTTCGATGAATAATTCTACAGAGTCACATATTTGCTTCAAGGCATGTATTTGGACTTACTTCCTCTGTGATGCAGTATAGTGGACACTACTGGCAGCAAAATGCATGTGGAGGATATACTTAGCATGATTACACATACAAAAGGGGGTACAGGTAGATGTGATTAGTTGTTGCCTGGGGAATAAAGGCTTCAGAGGTACAACTGCCTTGCCCTTGCTATGCTAAAGTACATTTGCTCATTACTGAGGAGCTCAAGACTTTGACACAGACAGTATTCATTTTGCCTACCAGACAGCTTGACATCATAGGCACAGTACATCTCAGTTCCATGGTACAGGATTACTACAATAGTGACTCCGACACACCTGCGTCAGAGGTGACATCAGAGCATGAGCCTACATGCATGGAGCAGCGTCTCACAAGTTGTTGCAATGTGGTGGCTACTGAACATGACACAATAACTAGGGCCATGTTGTAGGGGGTTGCATTTGTTGTCCATGCAAAAGTCCTGGCACGGAAGTACAGACAAAGGTGAGGTGACAGTTCTCACGTAATACAGCAGACAGATAAGTGTGCACTGACAGGTGCATGTGTTCAGGTGCGCAGAATACATATTATAGCATAGTTGTTCGTGCAGTATTGGCCATGTGGTTACTGTACACAGGTCCCATACCTCTGCCTCCCCCTGTTCATGCAGAGACACGGGATATGGTGAGGAACAGAGTGCATGTCCCGAAAATGTCAGATGTCATGGCAGTGGAGTTGATGGTAAGGTGTTAGTTGCAGATTGTATGGTATAGTTGTTGTACAGCTAACTGCCCACTCCGTGCGAAAGCCAAGCATAGGTATGGTGTTGAACATCAATGTTCAATTGGGGGTATTGAGTCGGGGACCCATGAATTGACAAGTTGTCATGTATGCGATACCTTCCAGCAGGGCATCCATCCCATTGATGGTAAACATGGATGACATCCAATGAAGCGGATGGTGGGTAGCAACGTGTTCGTCGTAAGTTGTCCCTTGTAGAAGCCTGATGGGACATGTTGGATGACATTCGATGAAACTGTGCTCCAGAAGACGTTGTGTGGAGGCACACTGGTCCCATTGCAGTGTCCCCCCGATTGCAGCCACATACGCCATGCCCCCATACACTGAACAGATCCTGTTGTGGGCGTCCAGGGGTGCAAACAAGTGTACCAAGTCCGCCTTTGCAAAACACACAAGATGATGGACGGAATGTTGCACAATGGCAAACATTCACCCCCAGTCACAGATCTGGGTTTAATCCATCGTTATTTTGCTTCACCACGCCACCCCAGTTCAGACAAGTCCGCCTTTGGACATGCCGGGTTGGAGAGACATAAATCCACAGGACAGTGGAACGGACACCTCCGACAGTAGAAAACGGGGATGACGCAGCTGAACATTGCAATGCGGTAAGTTACTCGGTAACTTACATTCAGCATAGCCAGATTTGAACAGCCCACTATGTGTAGCAAGCTGTCACTGTACAGCTTGATCTGTCCGGCGTAGTTGAGAGGCACTGGTGCAACAGCCATTTCGCTACAGGGTGATATGATGGCGTGCTCCGGATGCCTGGGCAGTCAGCAGAGTGCAACCTCCGACGATGCTGCGAATTCAGGAATGGATGTACGGCGGCAGGACTTGGGGTATAGCTTGGGCGGAGGACACAGGCCCTCATCCCACATGCTTCAATGAATGGTCAAGGCCAGTGGTGTCTGACTCTTTCCAGATTACTTGCATTTGGCCCACATGGGGAGTGGTATAATTGTATTTTGTAGTATTATCTTTCTTTCATGTTAGGCGCTATCTGCCAGTGAAAGGTTTCCTCTGCATGGCTATGTTTGGCTTCTTGTTGGTACAATGGCTCCATTCTCCTGCATAATTTGTTGCAATGTGATTTCAGAGTAGGAATGGAAGGCCATTCAGTGCTATCTGCTCTCCCGTGTGTGGGCGGGACACTACGTTTCCGCTGTACATTGAGGCTTCAGTGTGGGTGTACTAATTGGAAACACCTGTTCTCAGACAGCAGGGTTTTTCTATTTTGTACATTGCATGGCTTGATATTGCGAGCAGGATGGTATAGGTATTTTTGGATGAGACTGGCGTGCCTTTTACGGACAGTGTCCATATTCTGCGATGTTATGTAGCAGCCGCCGTGTGCTTCTCCATGTTTTGCACACATGGGTGTGTCCTATTTTGCCATCACATTACTCCCCTGTTCGGGACACTTGTGTGACATCCAGTTGACAACTGTGAGTTGTCGGTTGGGGACATGATTGATGCAGGAAGGCCACGTGACATGTGCCTTCAGGGTGGGGCTGGTGTGTGGGGTGTGTAGTTGTGACCCTGTGGTGTTTGTGTGCAGCCCATGCGTGGCGCTGTCGTTGGCCTCTGCGTTGTGCGCATGTGTACCTGCGTCATCGCCGCTGCGGTGCCGTGACGGGGACGTCACTTCCTGGTCCCGGGTAGTGGGTGCCCAGGATGTTGCGAGTTGTTTTATTTTAACAGGTGGGACATGTGTGGGTACAGTGGTGGATGTGTCCTGTCCACACAGGGGTGTCTGGGGGGGCCCATGTCCAGTTTTTCCGCCCTTTCATTGTGTGCAGTGTTTGCGTGCCCTTGTTGTGTGTCTGCCTACCTGCGTCGTCGTGGCGCGTTCACTCCTAGGTGGTGCATCAGGTACAGCATGGGGATGGCCTGGAGTGCAGGATTCATTTCGGGGTGGGCCGCCTTTTTGGTCTCCGTACTCAACAGTCGGGTTTCCGCCTTGGTATCTCGTGCGGTGTCTCTTTGCCGGTGAGGCTGTATGGTTGTGGCATCGTAATTTGTACGCCGGGCGGAACGTCATTTCGTCGGACGGTGTGTCTCCATTGGCTTGCGCTGCTACGTAGACGGGCGCACTTTGATGGCGAGCGGCGTCGCAGGCTTACGGGCGGTGTTTGGCTGACTTTTCACATCCTCATTTGGCGGGCGTGTGGGCCGTTGATGGCCGACAGTAACTAGCGGTTTTTGCCTCCGACAGCACGGCGGTAGTGCTTCCGCCCGACATCCTAATGGACCCCTTAGTTTTTTAAAATATTTACAAAAAAATTCAATAAAAAAATTAATTTGTGCTTTTAAAAATGTTTACGAAAATTTGTCAATTTTAAATAAAAAAATTCATATTTCAAAATATTTGGAGAAAATTAAAAAATTAAGAAGCTTAATTTATTTAAAAAAATTTTATAATGTATTTTTTTAATTGGAAATAATTTTGAAAAATTAAAACTTTTGGTGTTGAAATATAAAACTAATTGTGTAAATTTAAATTGTATCTGCATTTTTATTATTATGTTTGCTTGTAAATTAAAAGTTTATATGTATATTTTTGTTTTGTAACTTTTTTTAATATTTAAAAAAATATTTTAGGTTACTAGATAGTTTTTTAGTAAGTTTCTTTTTATTGGGTAGTAGTATTAGTAAATGTGTTACTGTATTAATTATATATTTAATGTTGGCTTAATTAATTTGGATTAGAAATAGTAATTGTTTTCTGTTTACTATTTATTAATATTTTTGAGTTTTATCATTTTGAAATTAATGAGATATGTTTTTCTGGGTTAGGGTTTGGTATTTTTTTATGATTTATGTTAGTTTTGAGTTGGAATAGTAATGTTTTATGTTTTATTATCAGCACTTTCCCTGAATATAGTTAGTTTGGATTTGGAATAGTAATTTTTTAGGTTTTATTATCCAGCACTTTCCCTGAATAATGGGGGTGATTAGGATGGCGGTGAGACTTACGTCCGACCGCCACCCTATCGTATACGGGATCGCCCGACATCGGTGGTCCCTCAATAGGATGCGACTGCCACCACGGCGGTCGCAATGCCTATCTTTTGCATTGCAGCGGGTGCTGCTGGCTGCAGCACCCACCACAATGCAAAAATGGGACACTTTACATATCCCTGCACTACGTGCCTGCCACATGGTGCAGGGATATGAAGGGGGGCACCATAGGTGTACCCCACAGCTTTGGGCCAGGGGGGGGAAAGGGGCCCGCTACGGGACCACAAAGTCCTTTTCCGCCTGCCTGGTCACGGCAGGTGATTCGCCGCTGACAGCCAGGCAGAAAGGGGTATCATTATCCCTACGGCGGTGCCTGGTAGGCACCGCCGCCATTCTGTGGGATGTGGGTCATCCAATGGGCAGTCGGAATTATTCAGACAGTCGGACCCGTGGCGGTCCGTCTTTCCGACTGCCACACATTAGCCCGCCATCCAAATGTGGCGGGCGGAAAACATGATTGCGATGGCGGTGGGACCACCCCCCATGGGCTGATGGAGGCGGTCCCACCATCATCGTATTCGGGCCCTTAGTTTGGAGTTGGAATTGTAATTTTTTATGGTTTAGTGTCCAGCATTTTTCTGGAGTTTGTTTTGTTTGGAGTTGGAATAGTTTTTTTAATAGGTTAGTGTAATATATAATTTTGTATTAATTGATTTGGGTTTTGGTTAGTAAATTTGTTAGGGTTTGCCATTTTTAAAAGTTCAATATCTTAAAATTTGTATATGTGTAACATTGTTTATAAGATTTAATATATATATTTTTGGGCTCATATTTATATTTAATTATTTTTTGTTAGTGTATATTTTTTACAATGTTATATCATAAGGCCTCATTACGATGATGGTCAGACCGCCATAAAGATATTATTTTCCACCCGTCATATTAGGATGGCGGGCGGACGGGTGGTGGTCGAAGAGACCGACCACCACAGATCCGACGGGCTCAAGGAGCCCATCAGAGGGAACATCGATCCCTACAATGGTGGCGGTGCTTGCCAGGCACCGCCATAGGGATTATGATATCCCTTCCATGAAACGGCTGGCAGAAAGGAACATTGGGGGCCAGTAGCAGGCCCCCCCCTTCCCCTCAGTTTTGGGTTTGGTGCCCCCCTACATATCTCTGCACCATGTGGAAGGCACCACATGGTGCCTGCCACGTAGTGCAGGGATATGTGAAATGTCAATTTTTTGGACTGCGGCGCATGCTGAAGACCACAGCACCCGCCAGAATACAAAATATAGACATTGCGACCGCCGTGGTGGTGGTCGCATCCTAATTCAGCTGGCGGGACCGCCGACTTGTAGTCAGGCGGTCCCGTTTCCGAATGGATGGCACTCAGACGTAAGTCCGACTGCCATCCTAATGAGGCCCATAGTTATTTTAAGGAATTTCTTTGATAAATTAAATATAATAAGACAAATACAATTTTTTTATATAATGATTTTTATTAAATACTATTGTATTTGTACATGAAGATGTGATCAATATTTCTTTTTTGGGTAGTTTTATTTTCAATTTATTGTAAATAACAAAATTTAGGGGTCGATTACGATTTTGTTCTGAAAGCATTCCGACCGAATTCGTATCGGAATGGATTCCGACCGAATCGGATTCGGGAAGTCCAACCGACCGATTACGATGCTTCCGAATACGATTCGATCGGACTCCCATTGACTTCAATGGGAGCCTGTGTTCCGACCGAATACACATGCTCCCACTGAAGAAAGGGGAGGTTGGGGGAAATCGTGCACCCTGTGGCGGGCACCCCTTGGTGCCTGCCACACTGTGCATGGTTGGAAGGAGGAGACCCATGGGTACCACCACAGGCCCAATTCGGAAGGCCCTGGGTTAAGGGAGGCCTGCTACAGGCTCCCAAAGTCAGATTCCAACAGCCAATCCGAGTCGGAACAACCGATTCGGAAAGGCTTGTTGGAGTGTTTCTTTTTTTAAAAACTATTTTTCCGGGTTTCGTTATTGGGAGGATTGCGTCGTTGTATCCTTTTTTCTACAGCTGTATTTTAACATTTTTTTGGGGCTTTACTATTTTGATGGATTGGGATTTGGTTGGAGATCTTTTGGATTAGTAAATTTTTGAGGATGATCTACTGCTATAAAACTAAGGGGGCAATTACGATGTCGGTCGGAAAGCATTCCGACCGAATCAGTCTCCGAATGGTTTCTGACCGAATCGGATTCGGGGAGTCCGATTGACCGATTACGATGCTTCCGAATGTCGTTCGGTCGGACTCCCATTGACTTCCATGGGAGCCTGTGTTCCGACCGAATACACAGGCTCCCATTGAAGAAAGGGGTGGCTGGGGAAAATCATGCACCCTGTGGCGGGCACTCCTTGGTGCCTGCCACACTGCATGGTTGGAAAGGGGGGTCTCTTGGGTACCCTCACAGGCTCCATCTTGAAGCTACAGGCCCCCAAAGTCAGATTCTGACAGCCGATCAGTGTCGGAACAACCGATTCGGAAAGGCTGTCTGAATCAGACAACGTAATACGTCGGTCGGAAACACGGTCCGTAGACCTGTACCAGTCGGCTCCAACCGACTCGGTTCCTCCGAATGCAATTCGGAACCGAGCCGGAACGACTCAGAAAGTCCAAACGCTTTCAGACTATCGTAATCGGTCGGTTGGAAAGACGGGTTCCGAATCGGATTCGGCAGATCCGAATCCTATTCGGAGCCTTTCCGACCGACATCGTAATCAGCCTCTAAGTCATTTTTAATTACGACGGGTGGGATATGTTTTTGTTTACGATTTGTTTTGCTGTTTTAATGATTATGTTATGTCATATGTTTTTGTGTAAATAGTTATAGGTACAATGACATATTTATAATTATTAATATAAAAAAGACTAGTAATAGGTTCTTTGCTGCTTTTGTTCGTTTTTAATAGTTTATGGTGTTTGGATTCTTGTGATTTTTATAGTATAGGTTTGGCTATTGTATCTAGATATTCTAGGCCTTGGATGTTTGTCATAGTCTAGTTTTGTACTGTAGGTGTTCGTACATTGTTTTTGTTTGTTTACTAAGGGGCCCATTACGATGCCGGGCGGATCGCCCCGCCGGGCCGGCGGTAGCCACCAATGGCCCGGCGGGGGCGATCCGCCCGCCATCCATGCCAGATTGACCCCCCGCCATATTAGTATGGCTGGGGGGTCCGCGGCGGACGGAAAGACCGTCCGCCGCTTTTCCGCTGGTCGACTCGTCGACCGGGCGGAAAAGGGGTATAATATGGTGGCGGTGTCTGCATGACACCACCATCCATATTATGATGCTGGCGGTGATCAGCCTTTCCATGGCGGCGTTGCCGCCATGGAAAGGCATGCGGTTTTTGCTGTTGGGGGCCCGCTGCGGGCCCCCAGAGTGTTGGGGGTGCACACTCATTGCAATGCACTACATGGCAGGCACCACGTGGTGCCTGCCTCGTAGTGCATTGCAATGCTGTGCACGGTCCTTTCACATTGCGTGCAGGTCTGCAGCCAGCAGATCCACCCGCAATGTGAAAGGCACAGCATGCGCCCGCCAGTGTGGCGGGCGCATCATAATGTGCATTGCGGGACCGCCGCAGCATCGGCGGTCGGTCCCGCGCTCTGTTACGGTGGCGGGCGGACATCGTAATGATGCCCTAAGTTCAGGACCTATTTTAGTTGGAGATTGCTAAAGCCTTTATTCTTGGTAAAACACACAAAGAAGGACAGTGGACCAAAGGGGCAACCAATCAGGCACCAATCCAATGCAATCACCAATTGAAATTATTCCAATGTAAAAGTAAATCCTTGTGTGCAAAATCTCCAAAAGTGCCCCCTGTCCAAGCGCACTCCCCTGTTACCAGGGGCAACCAAATGAAAAACAAAATTGGAGATGCACCACTTTGCTGAAATGTTCCAAAAAAGTCCTTTGAATAATAATTCTCTAAAAATCCACAAATTCGTAATACACTGGTCAAGTTTTTTTCTTTTCCTTTATTGGTTCTTTCTTTAAAAGACAGACAGCCAACCCGTTTCGTCCTGAAACACAGGACTTCTTCAGGGCTCATCTATCTGAGCCAGTACATAATCCAATCAAACGAAAAGATGATGTAAAGTTGGTTCCAGGCCACATCTCAGTTTAATTTCCGACCCTCGCATTACAATGCTGGTGGTCGAAAATTAAATTAGCCAGTCTTTCCGGCTGGCTTCCCATGGGCTCAAGGAGCCCGTCAGCCAGTCGGAACCGGCTCTTGGGATAACGATGAACGGTATCCGGGATGGTTTCCATGCCGGCCTGTCCGACATGGAAACCATCTTGGAAAGCGTGTTTGGGGGCCCCCAGCAGGGCCCCCTTGTGTGTGCGGCCTTCGGTTGGGGGTCCCCAGTTAATCCCTGTACCCCGTGGCAGGCACCATGAGGTGCCTGCCATGGGGTGCAGGGATTAACACCACCTCCCATTTCCCTATGGGAGCATGTACTACGTCCGCAATACATGCTCCCATAGGAAAATGCTGGAATGCGAATGAACAGTCGGTCAGGTGGTCTTGACTGCCGACTGGAGGTCTGTCGGTCCAGTTTACGAGACGGCGACGGGCAGGAGCAATTCTGCCCGACATCATAATCGGCCCCTTAGTATAGATTTTTGGAGATGTTTCCATATATTTTGGTTAAAATTGTAATGGCATCCTCGTATTGCTGAATGTGGATATATTTTTAAAATTGCTTGAAACTTTGCTTGCTCGAAGTCTGTTATTTTTTGCTGGAAGACATTTTCTGTTTGTTTAATTATTGTTAGTAGTTCTACATAGGTTGTACTTTGTTTGTTGGGAAGTAGGGCGCATATGAAAGGGATGTTGGTTTCTTGGTACTCGCCATGGATAGAATGGCTTGGGACAGATTTTAAATGTGCCATCATCCAGGTTTCACATTGTTTTAATTTTTGGATGTTGGTTTGGTAGCAAAGATGAGATGAGAATTCTTTTTCATGACTAGTTTTGTCATAAAGAATGAATTCCGCTTTGTGTGTGACTGTACATTCTGGTAGGATTTCTATATCAGAGAAAGATTGGGGTGGGGTGGTGTTTGACTGCTTGATTTTTTGGTACTGGCTAAGAGGCGTTTTAGGGTTGGGGTGGCAGGTAATTTTCCAGTTACGTGCTCTCGGGCACGGGTTAGGACATTTTTAAAGATTTCTATGCTAGTTTGTTGTGAGCTGCTGCTTGCCTCTTTGATGTTTTCTAACACGTCTCTAACCTCTATTTCTGTAACACTGGGGGGTGGTTGTGTTCTTTAACATTAATCACTGTCATTTCCCTGGTGGCTGCCCTCCCATAGCAAGAATTGGAGAAGTATTTAGTACATTTCCAATGTATATTATTGTTTGATATTTTTTCTGTGTATAACTGTGGCCCATGTAACACAGTAGTAGTTTTCCTTTTTGAGAGGAAATGAATTTAGCCCCTTCTTTAATTTTCTTTGTATTTCTGTGTGTGTGTGTATATATATATATATATATATATATATATATATATATATACATATATATATATATATATATCCACAAAGAAGAACTCCATTACCGGGGGGCCTCCAACCTTGCAGGGCGGCTTCTGCCTTCAGGAATGGAGAATCCTGTTAAAGCATGCAATGCGAGAGAAAATTGCAGAAGCCCAACTCCGATTTAAAGCCATGCTGTTAATTTATTCATCATGAAAGTGGCAGCCAGTTCACCCACTGACACTTTTCGGCAATCGTGCCTTGTTCACATGTGAGTCCTTATAAATGACGTAAAATGTCAATGCTTAAATCCATGTGGTCACGTGTTCTGAGGTAACCTCCTACAGGTCCCAGAATGCACCTCTAATGTTTATTCAAGTTCGTTCTGTGGTGCACTTTTCAATCTTTGCTTAATAGCATCTTTTAACACCAAAGTTCGAGTTATAATGATTTTATTTCCATGCAGACTGTTCAGTTTAAAAATAGCCAAGTGCATTTTGTTGCTGCCACTTAGCATTGTTTGCACTGGATACAGAATCTCCAGAAAGAGGAAAACCTCCCTCTTCGCCCTTTCTCACCTGCGTCATCAATATTACCATGGAAGTCCAATGCCTAGTGCACAGGCAAGCAGGTCATGCCCCCTCATTAGAGTCCACAAAGAAGAACTCCATTACCGGGGGCCTCAAACCTTGCAGGGCAGCTTCTGCCTTCAGGAATGGAGAATCCTGTTAAAGCATGCAATGCAAGAGAAAATTGCAGAAGCCCAACTCTGATTTAAAGCCATGCTGTTAATTTATTCATCATGAAAGTGGCAGCCAGTTCACCCATTCCGTCCTGACGCGTTTCGGCAATCGTGCCTTGTTCACAGGTGAGTCCTTATAAATGACGTAAAATGTCAATGCTTAAATCCATGTGGTCACGTGTCCTGAGGTAACCTCCTACAGGTCCCAGAATGCACCTCTAATGTTTATTCAAGTTCATTCTCTGGTGCACTTTTCAATCTTTGCTTAGTAGCATCTTTTAACACCAAAGTTCAAGTTATAATGATTTTATTTTCAGTGCAGACTTCAGTTTAAAAGTGCATTTTGTTGCTGCCACTTAACATTGTTTGCACGGGATACGGAATCTCCAGAAAGAGGAAAACCTCCCTCTTTGCCCTTTCTCACCTGCGTAATCAATATTACCATGGAAGTCCAATGCCTAGTGCACAGGCAAGCAGTTCATGCCCCCTCATTAGTGTCCACAAAGAAGAACTCCATTACCAGGGGCCTCCAACCTTGCGGGCGGACTCAGGTCCGCCCGCCATCCTAATAAGCCCCTAAGTATTTTTGGTTGATTTATTTTATGTTTTTGGATTGGAAATTTTGTAGGCTGTAGAAGGGAAATAAAAATAAAGTGTTTATTAGTTACATTTTGTTTGTTAGGATTGTTTTTAAGTTTATTTAGTTAAGCTTTACAAATAATAAAGAGATATACTTAATTGATATTATGTCTTTTGTAAATGTTGATTTTCGTATACTTTTTAGGAACCAATGATGGACAGGAAATGTCTATGTAGTGTAAGGGTGGGCGGGAAATTCCGTTCCGCTCGCGGAATGTGCGAAATTTAGGCATTTCCGCGGCGAACGCGGAAATGTCGAAATTTCTGTGATCCGCGGCGTAGCGGAGGTTTTTCCTTGTTCGCGCTTTAAAAATGCGTTCTCGCGCGCGCGGTCGACTTACCGGGATCCCTGCGTTCGCCGACGTGTTTTCTTATCTGTTCGCGTGCGCCACAAGATGTTGGTAGCCGGTCTCGCTATCCCGCGAGAGTTTGCGATCGCGAACACGTAATTCGCCGCGCCATCGGACACCGCAAGAGTGTGCGATCGCGAACACGTCATTCACCACCGCGAGAGAGAGCGTGCGATCGCGACCACGTCATTTGGACGCGCCATCCGACATCCGGCGGAAGTTTGGTGAAGCTCGCGATCCCGAACACGCAAAATTTTCAATCTGGAGAAGAATAATATCTCGAGCAGCATAAAACCTTCTGTAAATGATGATTTGGATGAAAAAAACTCCTCAGATTGACATTTGGCTGTCCTTTGTGCAAGGAGTCCTTTTTTGGGGGAGAGGGAGGAAGTGCCACAGAGTCTCCAACTTCCTGTTCCTGTCCAGCAGGCTCCTCCCAGTGCTTTGTCCATCTCCTGTTCATTCTTCCTTTGGATTTTGAGCTGGAAGGATCACTCTTTGTGTCTGCTGCACCATTTTAATTGGATTTGAGGACTTTTAGATTTGATATTTTACAAGTAAGTTGGTGTTGTTGTTTGTTTGATTGGGGCATTGCAGTTGCTGCAACTACAATTTTGGTACTTATCATTATTTATTTTTTAAATTGTTGTGGGTAGCCAGTAGGCCCAGAGCTAGTCATGGGTGGGTGCATGATGAAGCAACTGTTCCTTTGGTGTGTGTTGAATTTATTTCAAACATCATTTGGGGCATGGATGGCATTGGATTGAATTGCAAAATGTGTTTTTTTGGGGGTATTTCTGTTTTTGGGTGTGTGTTAAATAAATGCCTTTGTTGTGTGTGGTGTGTTGTTGTGTACCTTGCAGACCTTGTTTAGCCCTGTGGATTTTCGTTTTTGCATTTTATTGCATTAAAGGCAAAGCAGTGTGGTTTAATTAGCATGCATCCTTTGCCTGGCTATTATAGGCCTTTTGTCAGTACATTGTTTTCCAGGCCTGTTGCTTGTGATTTGTGAGTGTCCATGTGGCTGGTGGCCATTTCTGGTGGGAGTTATTAGTGTGCTGCTTTTGCCATATAGGCCTCCATGTTATTCCTTTGTGGCCTAGGCTTCTTGTTGTTGTGGGCCTGGCCATGAGGCTGGCGGGCATTTTGAAGCCAGGCAGTGTGCTTTTTGCAATAGTTCTGCATTCATGCATTGTCTGTCTTCAGTTTCTTGTAGTTGTGGTGGGCCTGGCCATGTGGCTGGCGGCCATTTTGAAGCCAGGCAGTGTGCTTTTTGCAATAGGCCTGCATTGTCTGTCTTCAGTTTCTTGTAGTTGTGTGGGCCTGGCCATGTGGCTGGTGGCCATTTTGAAGCCAGGCAGTGTGCTTTTTGCAATAGGCCTGCATTGTCTGTCTTCAGTTTCTTGTAGTTGTGTGGGCCTGGCCATGTGGCTGGTGGCCATTTTGAAGCCCGGTAGTGTGCTTTTGCCATAGGCCTGCAAGTTTGTGGCCTAGTCTGTCAACAGGCCTTTCATCCAGTAGGCTCAGAGGTAGTCACGGGTGCATGAAAACAACTGTTTCTGTGTGTTCTGTTGAATTTAAACATCATTTGGGGCATGGATGGCATTGGATTGAATTGCAAAATGTGTTTTTGGGGGTATTTCTGTTTTTGGGTGTGTGTTAAATAAATGCCTTTGTTGTGTGTGGTGTGTTGTTGTGTACCTTGCAGACCTTGTTTAGCCCTGTGGATTTTCGTTTTTGCATTTTATTGCATTAAAGGCAAAGCAGTGTGGTTTAATTAGCATGCATCCTTTGCCTGGCTATTATAGGCCTTTTGTCAGTACATTGTTTTCCAGGCCTGTTGCTTGTGATTTGTGAGTGTCCATGTGGCTGGTGGCCATTTCTGGTGGGAGTTATTAGTGTGCTGCTTTTGCCATATAGGCCTCCATGTTATTCCTTTGTGGCCTAGGCTTCTTGTTGTGGGCCTGGCCATGAGGCTGGCGGCCATTTTGAAGCCAGGCAGTGTGCTTTTTGCAATAGGCCTGCATTCATGCATTGTCTGGCTTCAGTTTCTTGTAGTTGTGGTGGGCCTGGCCATGTTGCTGGCGGCCATTTTGAAGCCAGGCAGTGTGCTTTTTGCAATAGGCCTGCATTGTCTGTCTTCAGTTTTTTGTAGTTGTGTGGGCCTGGCCATGTGGCTGGTGGCCATTTTGAAGCCAGGCAGTGTGCTTTTTGCAATAGGCCTGCATTGTCTGTCTTCAGTTTCTTGTAGTTGTGTGGGCCTGGCCATGTGGCTGGTGGCCATTTTGAAGCCCGGTAGTGTGCTTTTGCCATATGCCTGCAAGCTTGTGGCCTAGTCTGCCAACAGGCCTTTCATCCAGTAGGCTCAGAGGTAGTCACGGGTGCATGAAAACAACTGTTTCTGTGTGTTCTGTTGAATTTAAACATCATTTGGGGCATGGATGGCATTGGATTGAATTGCAAAATGTGTTTTTTGGGGGTATTTCTGTTTTTGGGTGTGTGTTAAATAAATGCCTTGTTGTGTGTGGTGTGTTGTTGTGTACCTTGCAGACCTTGTTTAGCCCTGTGGATTTTCGTTTTTGCATTTTATTGCATTAAAGGCAAAGCAGTGTGGTTTAATTAGCATGCATCCTTTGCCTGGCTATTATAGGCCTTTTGCCAGCACATTGTTTTCCAGGCCTGTTGCTTGTGATTTGTGAGTGTCCATGTGGCTGGTGGCCATTTCTGGTGGGAGTTATTATTGTGCTGCTTTTGCCATATAGGCTTCCATGTTATTCCTTTGTGGCCTAGGCTTCTTGTTGTTGTGGGCCTGGCCATGAGGCTGGCGGCCATTTTGAAGCCAGGCAGTGTGCTTTTTGCAATAGGCCTGCATTCATGCATTGTCTGTCTTCAGTTTCTTGTAGTTGTGGTGGGCCTGGCCATGTGGCTGGCGGGCATTTTGAAGCCAGGCAGTGTGCTTTTTGCAATAGGCCTGCATTGTCTGTCTTCAGTTTCTTGTAGTTGTGTGGGCCTGGCCATGTGGCTGGTGCCTTTTTGAAGCCAGGCAGTGTGCTTTTTGCAATAGGCCTGCATTGTCTGTCTTCAGTTTCTTGTAGTTGTGTGGGCCTGGCCATGTGGCTGGTGACCATTTTGAAGCCCGGTAGTGTGCTTTTGCCATATAGGCCTGCATGGTTTTCCTCTTGGCTTACTGCTTCCATCCATCCCCTTTGCCAGCAGCAGCTCCCTGAATGATGTGATGAGCAAATAATTTAATGCCAAACAGGGTCCACTTCCATTACATTTGTATTTTTGTTGTTGTTCTTCTTCTTTCCTATCCTTCCTGAGAGTGTAGTGTACACAGTATACCATGAAAGCCCTTGTTGACAAAGTCTCACAAATGGCTACACTAAGTTATATCTTTTATTTGTTTGTTTGTACTAGTAGTAATTGAACCACAACAACAAATGCAACATTTCACTGATGTTCTTCTCCTGGCTTCTTTGCTTTTAGGTGCACAAAAAGACAAAGGAGGAGGTGTCATCCTCACCCGTTGTACTGCCAGACAGAAGCCTGCTGCGCACCACGTCACGTCCACGTGTGACCACAGACATCTCTGCAACTTGTGGACCTGCGTCCTGCTGACATCTGAAGAAGATGGGCCCAAAGAAAGGTAACAGGTCCTCCAGTACCAAGAAAGTTGTCAGTGAGAAGAAGGAACAGAAAAAGGAAGTGGCACTTACCAAGACTAGTGTGCCGCCCCAGGTGTTTTTGGGAGAGAAAAAATTACGCCTGCAGCAGCGTTGTCCGGGGACCAAGCTGGGAGCAGCACCTCCGCATCAGCGGGCCAGCCCCACCAACCTAGGCCCAAGCCCATGAGTGTCGCAGAGGTAGCCAGTCTACTAACGAGCAGCGATGTTGAAATGTCATTATCGCAAAGTAGTACACAATCAACGCAGGCGGAAACTCAGCAGATAAGTGGGCAGCAGCAGGCGCAGCAGCAGCCGCAAGAACAGCAGCAGCCGCCAGAACAGCAGCAGCCGCCAGAACAGCAGCAGCCGCAAGTACAGCAGCAGCTGCAAGAACAGCCGCAAAAACAGCCTCAACAGCAGCCCATAATAGTAGTTGTTCCTCCTGAAGTAGGGGCATTTCAGGAAATCGAGCTTCCTGCAGACAAAGAGGAGCAAGCCACTGTTTCAGAAGATCCATTGTCTTCCAGACCCCCAGCAAGGAAAAGGAGGGTTAGTCCATCATCTTCTTCTTCAAGCCTCGCTTCTGATGATCGAGATGCCCCTTGGAAGCCACCAGCTCAGTCTGAGAGTGATGCACGCCACAAGACAAGGCTAGTGAAAAGGAAGGTCCCAGAAAGCCTTAGAGTTATGGAGGTAGATGTACAAGAGGGGGATGATGATGATGACGAGCCAGTCATCACGAACATCACTCCCGGCCCAAAGGAGATGGAGACCAACATTATTACCCTATCCTAAATCGCTGCGAGGGATGTAGCACCGATACCACCAACACAGGTAACACCAACACGACCTCCAGCTTCCATATTTGCATTTGCAAAGACCCGGCAGGGACCTACATCCAGCTCAACCACCACCTCAGTAGGTAGTGGTAGTGTAACTGCACAGAGTCAAATTCCAGGCCCACCCTCCAGTTCATCTGGTATTGAAAGTGGCACATCCAGCAGCGCCAGAAAGTTCTCCTCCCCAGTTTAGGACTTCTTTTCGGTTAGCAGTAAGGAGGAGAACATTGCTATATGCTCAATTTGTCGACAGACTGTTAGGCGGGGTAAGCTTGGTACAAACTACGGTACCGGAGGCCAAATAAGTCATCTCAAAATACACCATAGTATCCAGTGGGAGGCTCACCTACTTCGCTTAGAAAAAAGTAAAACTGAACCCATTGCTGTTGTTGGGGATGAAGAATTAGGGGAAGATATGATCGCGGTGGAAGGTGAACAAGAGGGAGACATTTCTAGCCCTGTCCCCAGCAGTGTAGTGGTACCGCCCACATCCTCAGCAACATCTCAGTGGCACCGCAGTAAGAGTCAGACTGAGACACCAAGGCAACCGAGTACTGCAATGAAAAGAAGTGCGACGTTGAGCCTAACTGGGTTCAAGAAAACAGCTGCACCACAAAGGAAAATAATCCAGCCTACCATTGAGAGCATGCTTAGGTTGGAGGGGCAGTACCAACGCAACCACCCAAAGGCACGGTTGTACAATGCGAAGCTGGCTAAAATGTTAGCGCTGGACCTTCTCCCTTTTTCATTTGTGGAAGGGGTGGGTTTCCTTGAATTTGTGTCAGCCATCTGCCCTAAATGGAAGGTTCCCAGCCGGTCCTATTTCGCCAGAGTTGCTGTTCCAGCACTACATCACGATGTGCTGGAATTGGTTGGACAAGCTTTGCAGCAGAGTGCTGTTCACAATATCCACCTGACAACAGACATGTGGACCAGTTGCCAAGCCACTGATTACATGTGCATCACTGCACACTGGGTCTCTTTTGTGGGGGTTAGAGATAAGCTATCTGAAGTAGGTGCTGTTGACACAGCTGAGATTTTTAATGCTACTCGGAAACATGCAACTGTAGCCATGTTCGCCATGGAGAAATCTCATACTGCTGTAAACATTTTGGAAGAGTTTCACAGCAAGGTCTTTGAATGGCTGCGCCCAAGAGGGCTTAAGATTGGTTTTGTTGCCACAGATAATGGCAGTAATGTACTTAAGGCCATGGAGCCTGGTTGCTATTTCAGGGTCCCGTGTTTGGCACACTGCATTAACATTATAGTTCAAGACTTTCTGAAAAAAGAAGCCATAGTCAGCAACTTACTGACCACCTGCCGAAGAATATGCACTCATTTCAGCCATTCTTTTAAAGCTCGGAAGCAGCTGAGGATCATTCAACGTGACTATAAAATGCCAGTCAAAGCACTCATCCAGGAGGTGGCAACACGTTGGAACTCAACTTATTACATGCTTGACCGTCTGTTTGAGCAGTACAGACCAATCAATGAATATGTCATGCGAAGAGGGGATGCTACTGTGAAAGGCATGACCCTTCAGATGGACCAATGGTGCCTAGTTAAATGCCTGACAGAGATGCTTCTTCCTTTCGAAGTCTTCACACGTGAAGTCAGCAAGGAGGACTGTACTATGGGCCAAGCTATCCCATTGTTGCACATGCTAGAGCAACAGCTGAAGGAGGTGTCATTTGCGTACAAAGGTGTAGAGGAAAAAAAAGAAGCATATGAGTTGGTGGAGAGCTTATCCCGTCACTTAGCTGACAATACAAGGGTGTAAAATAAGATTTTGTCACAAGAACATTACATTTGTGCCACAATTCTGGATCCACGGTCCAAATTGGCACTGAACAGTAAGACATTAATTCCTTTTTCAGAAGTGGATGTTGCCCGGTACAAAACTTGAATAGCTGAGGCAGCCAGTAATTTGGAAAATGAACGGCGGGTAATTAAAAGCCTGCTACATAAACCCACAACAAGTACTGCAGCAGGGCATCCGGCGTCAAGTTCAACTTCGGAGCCTGAGGGCAGTCCGTTTGGCTCAGAACACTCACCAACACTATCGACAACAGTAAGAACCAGATCATCAGCCCCAGTAAAATCGTTAAAGGATTGGTATTTACAGCAAGGACTTGCTAGGTCCAGTGCTGATGCAAAGACAAAAGAGGCCGAACAAAGTGTAGCACCCCTGAACATTGAGCGGATGGTCCAGGCCTATCTGGATGACCCAACAGAGGTGTACATTGATCAAAACCCATTGCGGTATTGGTATGGGAAAAAGGGCCAATGGCCACTGCTCAGCAGGCTGGCGATAAACTATCTGGCTTGCCCTGTTGCGTCTCTTCTGAACATGTTTTCAGTGCTGCTGGTTCCATTGTAGCAGTGAGAAGGACCAGTCTCTCGCCCAAAAACGTGGAGAGGTTAACCATGATCAAAATTAATCAGCACTTTATACCACCGAATTACACAATACATGAATCAATGGAGGAAGCTGAGGACAGCGGCTCAGGTGACGGAAGTAGTGTGTTAGATGCGGATTACCTACTTCTGGTTGAACCCCCAGAGTTTGAGGACGAGCTGTACTTCCCTGAAAATTAGGCTTGCACTTCTTACTGTCTTCCTCCCTTATTTACTTTTATTTGTGTGTCTGTCTTTCTGGTTCGAAACTTCGAATCACAACAAATCCATCACCACCTCCTTCTAGTCTTTTTATTGCCATATGAGTTTCAGCTGTCTGCATTTCAGTCCACTCCTCCGAGTCCTGCTCCTCCATCCTCCTGAATCGCCCTAAATCCCTTGCCCTCAAGCCAGATGATGATTGGATGTAGCATAATAGAAGAAAAAAGAAAATCTTGCCTCGTTGAGTCCCTCCAAAAGAAGTGGAACATGATGATGACTACTATAAGCTCCTTTCTGAGCCGAGAGAGACTGCCCATTAACTGAAGATGAGAAGGAACAGGTAATGAATGATGCCATGCATTGGACGCTGACTGAGTGATTTGTGTTGTTGTTGTTTGTTGTGCATGAAGTTAATTCATTGTGTACTATTATCTAATCTACACCCTAAAAGTAACTCAAGGCAATGTTTCCATTCTTGTTTTTTAATAACAAATTTGTACTTCTACTGCAGGCCGATCCATTGCATTTTGAATATGGAAAGGGGACTCAATCTGTTCACTGCACACACTGAGTTGGACAACACCATGATGATGACCACAGTGACATAATATCTTCACAGTCACCCAGTAGGATCTGAGATGATTGATGGAATAAGTCAGGGCGTTTCATGAGTGGCATAAAAAAGGTAAACAAGTCAACAACAACCACAGCAGACCTACATGTCTGTGTAGTGGTGGAGTCGAGTGTAGTGGTATGACTGACAGCGGTGCATTGATTTAGTCACTTAATTTGTAAAATGCTATGTTGCTGTATATGTGCTTGGTACGCTAAATGGAGGATGGGTCAAGGGTGGCGTGGGCCTGCTCGGTCCTGTTGTTGTCGTAGGTTAATGCTGGAAACAGACTGGAGTAGACATGATGTATCCAAACTATCCATGTCGCTTCTGAAAGTGTTCTTTTTGCACTTCACCGTAATTTATGCATTTTTTTCTACTTGATTTATCAATATCCCTTTTGTTTTTCCATCTACAATTACAGGCCGGCCCTTACCCTGTGCTATACTGGGAAAAACAACTCACACTTACCTTACCAATGAATCTACATCTGCCAGGCAGGCAGTGGCGTCACCCAAGATTGATGGACGGAGCGTCCATGGAAGGGAGGACCAAGAGGAATGCCGAGATGCAACTCCCCATTTTGACCAGGATAACATACAGTAACAGTATCAACTTTCATCATCTTTTAAATAATTTGATTCATTTTTTGTCTTCAATCATTACTACTGTGTGTTGTTGTTATTATTATTATGTTTGCTCTCTGCTTATAATAATTCATCCCTACAGCTATTTTTGAATTTTCTTTGCTATCTTTAAAAGTAAGCCCGGTACAACAGAACAGAAACTGTATGTAATTCGAGTCTCTCTGAGGGCAGACAGGCAAGGCAAATTGCATAATATACTGCTGCCCTGTACTACTGTCTAATTGTCTAGTAGTAGTTAGTAAGTACTACTTCTCATTAACCATCAAGTTATCATCATCATGCATGCATTTCCTTTTTCTCCCTTAACACATTTATGGATATGGTCGTCTGCCAAGATTGTGTTTTGTTGTTTGTCCATGCATACTGTTTTTCTTTGTCAAACCTTTCCCAAAACCCCCCTTCCCAACCATTCATCAAACCCTAACCCTCTTCCCCCGGGCTGTGTGATTTATTGAGGTGTGACTAAATTAAATGTACACCAATAATTGAACACACGCTTGCTGGGGTGGATGTGGCGAAAGCAACACTAATTCAATTTCAAGGCAGGGAGAGGATCTTCTTCTGCTTGCCCACCCATGATCAGTATATTCAAAGGAACCTAATTCATCATCATTAATTCCCGGCATCGATTGGATTTGTCATCCTCCTACAAAGCACTAAAGGTTACGCTTGTGTTGAGTGTAGGCCTAGTCGAGTGACTTGACACAACTACAGTTTCTAAGTTGTTGTACTAGGCTATCCCCGCCACCATTATGTTTTATTTTATTTTGGCATATTGTTTGGCAGTCATTTCTGTACTGTGCTTCATTCTACTACTCCTCCCACAGTCTCTCTCAGGCGACTGACTGTCTCATTTTCTTTTTTTGCAAATGCTACTGCCAGTGTCTACTACTACCACCACAACCATGGCATGTTGGGATACAAACCAAACCATCATCATCATCACCATGCAGAGACATCGCTGTGCCTAAGTTAAACATCAAGCACAGGTAAGAGAAGAAGTTTGGGGGAGGCATAATTAATAATGGAAAATGTTTCATTAGTTCACACACCCCTTGAGTCCAGTTGCAGAATGCATAAACTAGGAGGAGAGACTGACAGTACTAGTAGGACAAGTCACTCAGTGAGGGGTACCGCATCTATCTGTTTGTGTCTTACAAAGTCAGCCAATTATTTATATCAAACACTGGCTGTGGCCCTGCAGCATCAAGGAAACAGTGTGACGTAAAACTGTAACCCCACCCACAAAACATTAACAACATCGTATGTAAAGTATAAATATAATTTAATCCCCTAACAAAAATAAACTATGTAAAAAATCCCCCCAAAAAACACCTGGCCCACCCCTCTCCCTAACCAATGTCCGAAACTAAAAAGTTCAACCAATTGTCCATGTCCACTAAATATAAACCCCAACGCCCAATTCCCACCCACCAAAAGAAGCAATAAAAAAGGGGCAATCCAACAGGGTCATTCATTGGCGTGCTCGCCTCTCCAGGACCTTAATCCGCTCCTCTAGGCGGGCCACGCGGCGCTTCAAAGCGCGACAATTGCATCGACAGGGGGGGGCGGGGCAGTGAGAGATAGCGAATTGCGGCGGGCGATTGCCAGACGGCGGCGGCGCCGAAACGCTGGAGGGGCCTGGGTGCTGGGCCCGGGGCATTAAAGGAGGCTGCAGCTGCTGCCGCCTCCTCCTCCTCCTCCTCCGCCAGAGCCACCAGCCGCCGGTATTCTTTGCAGATGGCCTCCAGCTTCCGGCTCCGGGCCACGGCTGCCAACTCCTTCCTTGTTGGTTTTGCTTTGGAAGGAGTAGCTATATCAAGAAAGAAAAAAATACTATTGTTGTAATACTCTTAGCAAAACAGTAACACAAAATTAATTCAACACATAGTGGCACAGTAGCGCTAGCAAGCACAGTACATAACATTTGTGGTATGTATCTATCCTCCCACTTCCTCGGCCTCTAACATTTGTGGGAGTTTCAGGCATTAAACTAGCACTATGGACTCAAGTACACAGTACACCAGTCTTCTTCTTCTCTCTTGTTTAGCGAAATTACGTGACCTTGTTGTAGCTGGGGTGCCAGCTCAGTCAGCTGCTTGCGCCCAAGACAAACATACTCGAGTCATGACGCAGACTCACTTTAGTTTTATTTACTACTGTCTGCAGGTGGGGAAGCTCGTATCCTTTTCTTCTCTGCCAGTCATAAATATTACATCTCGCACGCCCTTCCTCCTTCCACCCTTCTTTCCCTTTTCGTTCAACCCATCGATCAAGGTCATCTGATCTAACTTTTAGTCTTCTCCATAAAATTTTCCCAGCTGAGTTGAAGTCAGATAGAAGAGGACATTGGTTACTCAACACTCCCGCCACTAATGCTAATGCTAAATAAAGGGTGTCTTCTCCAACCGTTCACAACAACTTCTTACTTACTAAGTCTCAACAGTACAATGTACAGTACACCCTTGCAGCGAGTGTAATCAATGTCAATAAGTAAGGAATATAACTTACCACCGCCCGCCACTGCTGCTGGCTCCCCCCCTGCAGCTCCTGCAACTGCCGCTCCCTCTGTGGCCGCGTCGCCATCGCCGCTGGCCCCGGTACTGGTGGCCGTCGGTATTATGCCTAGAAATATTACACATTTTTTAGATGCCATACACACATCCCCCTATTTATTGTTTTTCACTAGCAAGATTGAAAAAAAGTTAAATACATACATATATAACATACATCACTAGTACAAATCGGGTACTAGAGTACAGTAGACACTAGTAGTGTTATATCATGGTCCCTAGGGTCATTCTAGTCTTTGCTACGTTAGCCTGAGCCATGCAACCATTTTAGCTTTGTGTCTTTTATTTTTGCGCACGTTACTTAGCAGCTTGTTTTGTAAGACACCTTTGAGTCCACATGAGCTCATAGTACTGCTACTGTCTGAGCGCTGCGTACAAGGTCGCAAAAACAAGCCACTTTGTTATGGAGTTCTGGTGGTCAGTCCGTATTGCTTAGCCATAACATGCTACACTTTTGGCACGACTGAAAAATGCTTGCAATATACTAACGCGCACCATTTTTCTCATAACAAACGGAAGATTCCCTTCTACAAACCAGAGATTTGCGGAGCTTATGATGTAACCAGTACTTCTAGGTTCTTCTAAGGTGAGGGGTCCCCCAGAATTGGCTCAGAGATCTTCATTTATAATTTTATATAAACTATATTCCTAGCAAGAGGAGGGTGGTTCTTCCACCACTGTTCAGTTATCATGATTGATTTCCCCTTTTGTCTTCTATGGACTTGTAGTTGTAACAATGTTTATTGTTTTAATCTTATGCATTTTGCTGTTGGTGCTGGCTCATATTATACTGCATTATAGAACAACGTACAGAGCTTGTTAGTTGAAATAAACCTTTTGAACTGACAGACTCTGTGGTATTTGGTGTGGACTTAAACGAGTGAGTGAGCGAAAGGGTGTGAGAGGTCAGGAGTGTAGTGTTATGTTCTGGGTTGTCTAATCATTGGGTATCTTCGGGGGGGTTCGGGGAGCTAATGACTCTGAGACACTATAGCTAGTCAGTCAGGGGATTGTGGGTGAGGACGGTGTGAGGAAGGTCCAACCTCCTATCACCAACGTCCTATTTTCTTGTGCATAGTTCTGTATGTGCAGAATCCCTACAACAGTAGTAGTATGTCCTATGTATCCTATCAAAAATTAGTAAAATATCTGTTTGGGCATTTTGCTGGTGGGAATTGTCGAAAAGCCTCAAGATTAAGAAGAATAGAAGTGGACAACCCAAAGGACTGGACTCAGGGCTAGAGCGATTGGTGAATCTGAGTTTTATTTAAAACCTTTTACATAAAGAGTGGCCACCTGGGCAAGCTTTGCTACAGACAGACTAACAGTAGTAGTACAGAGAGTCATAGCAGAGGCAGTTAGAGGCAGGGATAACAAGAATGTAGAAACAGATTGTCTAGATCGAAGAAGATTTTGTAAAAAATAGAATAAGGAAATCGAAATAATAGTTCGGAAAAAATAAGGTGCAGTAAAAGTTAGGGAAGTATAATTATTAATATTAACAACAGGAGGACTTACTGGGGCCAGCAGCAGATCCCTCGGTAGAGGAGCGTCCCTGGCCCTGGGAGGCATCTTCACCAGCTCCTGCCGACTCCAACCCCGTCTTCTTGCCCCTGGGTGCTGGTCATGAAAGATGTAAGAAAGAAAGAGACAAACATGGATGATTGGTGTGAAAGTGAAACAAATAAAATATTTTGAAAAACGCTCAAAAAACATTTATGGTTACAACAATTTGACCTATCTAATCTGGTCGACTAGTATTGCGGGATTCGGGGTCCGTCTTATTATTTATTTATAACACTAATCCAGTGTTCCATTCTGATTCCAGAATACTAACTAAGCCTAAGTACCACCTGACCTAGCCACCTATTCCAGACGGGCCAATTGTTCACTAAGTCTATAATAAATTGTTCACTAAGTCTATAATAAATTGTTTTCATTTATTTTAGTCCTCAAAAATGCATAGATGGAGGACACATGCATAGATTTTAGCATACACCAAATTGTTGGTTGGTTGCTGCTGATGTTCTGCTAGTGATAAGCCTATTACCACTCACTAAACAAACTACAAAAGGTTCTACTATGGACTGGGGTAAGCAGCACTCAGCAACACGGACGTGACGTGACAGAGGATGCGTCACGCAGACCACTAAAAAATTACCTACTAATGAGTAACTAAACCTATCAATCCACCACTCTCTCTTCTTAGTGGCAGGAGGACAAAGGAAGGACTAGAGTCTCTCTACCATTACCTAACTTAAGTTCTCTAAACTAAGTAAACTCTTACATAATCATGCCAAGCGAGCGCAAAGTTGCAAACAAGTAAGATTACTACCGCCGAGCACCTGTGTCATAACAATCACAGAAGATTTTTAAACTTAATTTACCTGCAATGTAAACAGCAACATTCTTGCTGTTCGGGGAAAAAAATATATTCGCAATATATAACACAGAGCAGAAGAACACAAAGTAGTAATATTAAATAGCTACTCACCAAGCCCCGGGACCTCCACTCCTAGCAGGTCCAGCAGGTCCTGCTCCCGGTCCAGGATATCGGACCACCGGTGCATCAGCTGGTTATTGGTGCGCCGGACACCAGAGCAGCAAAACACTGCCCGGCGCACCTTTCCCCACCGCTGCCGACGCTCCCGGAGCCCGTACCCGGGCCTGCCGCCTGCTGCTAGGGTTAAGGGGAGGTGGTGCTGCACAAAAAAAACTGCGGCCACCTCCGCCTCACCAAATATGGCCCGTTCCTGCACCCCTTTTGGGTGCCGCCTTCGCAGGGAAGGCGGTCGCGGCTGCGAGCAGCCTTGCCCTTTGACTTGCCCCCACCCTTGGGCATGGTTCTGGGACTCGGGGGCGGAAAAGAAAAAGGAGGAATTCGAAAAGTAGGTAAAAGAAAAGAAAAACGCAAGTTATAGAAAAAGAGTGAAAAAGTAGTAAAAAAAGTCACAAAAAGTAGAAAAAAAGTCAAAATATAGAATCAGGAAAATAGAGAAATAGATAATAAATAAATCAGGCCCAGAACCATAGCAATAGAGTGAAAAACAAGATGGCCGCGCCCATTGCGACCGCGTGGGCAAGTTTGCGCGATATTTCCCCCGCGAGCACGCACAAAGCGTCGCTAACACGTAATAAGCGTTCCCGAACAGGGAATACTCATCACGAACGGGCGGGAGCGCGTAATATGCGACCCGGAAGAGGAAATAACCATCGCGAGCGGGCGGGACAAGTGAAAAACAAGATGGCCGCGCCCATTAGCGACCGAATGGGCAAGTTAGCAATATATTTGCCCGCGAGCACGCAAAAACACATCGCGAACGGGCGGGACAAGCAATTCCGCATCTTCGCGAAAGTTCCGCGTGCTCGCGGAGATTTTTAACATTTTCGCGATAATTTGCATAGCGCGACTACGCAAATTCCGCCCACCCCTAATGTAGTGTAGACTTTTCGTTAAGTTTGTAAATTTGTGCATTTAGTCAAAATACAAATAGATAAATATGCATTAGTTTATTAGATTTATATGGTTAATTAGTTTTAAAATAACTAAATCACCCTAACTTAACGTAAAAGTTTTGTACTTACTTTGAATGAGAGTTTTCAGGTGTAGTAGTATTTGTGGATTTTTTTCGTTGGGTCGATCTGGAAGAGTTTAGTCTATCTCCAATGTTTGTTGATTTTGATGTAATTTTAGGTTAATTAATTGGTTACTTTTATAGTGTTATATTAATTAGTGCATTTTTCTATTGGTCTTTGTTGTAGTTTAATTTTGTTGGTTGAAATAGCGTTTGATTATTTTGGCAGTTATAATGTTATTTGTTTAATGTTATATGTATCTATTTAAAAGTGTATTTTATATTACATTATATTTAGAATATGTGTTTTTATATATTTTTTTAATACATTTTATATATGTTTGTTTATATTTGATGGTAGTAATTATTTTATGTATTAGATTTTGTGTATTTATTTAAATATGATCCTATTATTTATTAGTAAGTAGTTTGGTTTTTGTAGTTAATTTTTTTTATATATATTTTGTAATTTGAAATGTTTCTTTTTTTAGTTAAGATTTAGCGATATTCCTGTTGTCGATATTGTGTATGTCGATATTTTTGTTGAATTATAGGTTATGTAGAATTTTCTGATATTTTTGTGTACAATAATTTTGTAGTTGATATTTTTGTAGCCAATGTTTTTTTGGCAGATTTTTTTTCCAATATTTGTGCAATTTTCATTTTGGGGATTGGAAGTCGATATTTTTGTATGCGATATTAGTGAGTCGATAATTGTGTAGGTCGATATTATAGGGGTTGATATTGTCTCAGTGAACCAAAGGGAAGGTTATGGTGCACTTGCCAGGTCGACATGGCAGTTAAAACCTGCTCGTGCAGACACTACAGTGGAAGGTCTGAGTCACATTTGAAAGGCTACTTGTGTGGGTGGCACAATCAGTGTTGCAGTCCCAATAGTAGCTTTTGAATTACAGGCCCGGTGCACACCCAGTGCACTTTACTAGTGACTTACCAGTAAATCAAATATGCCGATCATGGATAACCAATCATAATTACAATTTACATAAGGGGCACTTGCACTTTGGCACTGATCAGCAGTGGCAAAGTGCCCAGAGAGTACCTAAACCAGCAAAAACAAAATCCAGCACACAGTCAAAACTACAGGAGGTAGAGGCAAAAAGACAGGGGAAACCACGCCAAAGGATGCCAGGTGTAACAAGAGTGAAGTTTGCTTTCAGACGATTTTTAAATATTACCTCAACTCCCCCGCCAACCTTATCTACTCGATCACGACTTGCAATGGAGTGTCCATGAAGTAGTGACACTGCAATGTCAGGCAGACAATCATCTTTTAGCCAGGTTTCTGTAAGGAATAATACTTCTGTCTGGTTATCCTCCTAAAAGAAATTAAGATCTCTAATTCAACGTTTCGGAAGGGACCTGCAGTTGATTAAGAACATATGTCAATGATGATCAGCCTTGTTTTGTGAGTTCTGATCACTTTTACTTTGGAGTGTTTGGATTGTGTCGGCTTAGATTTTACATGGCCTATTGATTGCCTGCAAATGGAGCACTCAGTGGACAGGTTAAAGGGGGTCCATAGAGTGGTGGCAGTCCTTACTCACAGGCAGATTGAAAAGTTTCAAGGTATCTGAGGTGTAGCTGTGATTGAATTGGCAGGGGTTCTGGCCCCCGAACACGGAAAGGCGCACATGTGCTTGCCTTAGGCACGTCTGCGCAACAGCAATAAGGAGCCTGGAATGAAGGGCTAGAGCACCAACCAAGATGGCGCCCATTGATGGCTTGATAATGTCTGCTGGCTCTAAACACGGCAAATAAGTGTAAAGTGCTAATCAATCAATCAATCATGTCACTTATAAAGCGCACTACATACCCGCGAGGGTCTCAAGGCGCTGGGGGAAGAGGGGGGTGGTGCTGCTACTGATCGAAGAGCCAGGTCTTGAGGAGTCTTCTGAAGGCCAGTAGGTCTTGGGTCTGTCGGAGGTTGGTGGGGAGGGTGTTCCAGGTCTTGGCGGCGAGGTGGGAGAAGGATCTGCCGCCGGCGGTCGTTTTCCGGATGCGGGGGACTGTGGCGAGGGCGAGGCTGGTCGAGCGGAGCTGGCGGGTGGGGGTGTAGAAGCTGAGTCGTCTGTTGAGGTAGGCTGGTCCGGAGTTGTGGAGTGCTTTGTGTGCGTGGGTGAGGAGCTTGAAGGTTATCCTCTTGTTGACAGGGAGCCAGTGCAGGTCTCTCAGGTGGGGTGTGATGTGGCTGCGTCAGGGGATGTCGAGGATAAGACGTGCAGAGGCGTTCTGGATGCGTTGCAGCCGTCTCAGGAGCTTAGCCGTCGTTCCTGCGTAGAGGGCGTTTCCGTAGTCCAGCCTGCCCGTGACGAGGGCCTGGGTGACTGTTTTTCTTGTTTCGGTGGGGATCCACTTGAAGATCCTGCGGAGCATTCGGAGGATGTTGAAGCAGGATGAGGAAATGGCGTTGACCTGCTTAGTCATGGAGAGGGTGGGGTCGAGGATGACCCCTAGGTTGCGTACGTGGTCGGTGGGTGGCGGGGCTGTTCCCAGTGATGTTGGCCACCAGGAGGCGTCCCAGGCTGAAGGGTTGGAACCAAGGATGAGGACCTCCGTCTTGTCCGAGTTCAGCTTCAGGCGGCTGGTCCTCATCCATTCGGCGACGGCCTTCATTCCTTCGTGGAGGTGGGCTTTGGCGGTGTGAGGGTCTTTGGTGAGGGAGAGGATCAGCTGGGTGTCGTCGGCGTAGGAGATGATGTTGAGGTTGTGCTGTCGGGCGACGTGGGCGAGGGGTGCCATGTAGATGTTGAACAGCGTTGGGCTGAGGGAGGAGCCTTGGGGTACGCCGCAGATGATCTTGGTGGCCTTGGATCGGAAGGGGGCGAGGCGGACGCTTTGTGTTCTGCCGGAAAGGAAGGATGTGGTCCAGTCCAGGGCCTTCTCTTGGATCCCGGCGTCGTGAAGGCGTGTTCGTAGTGTGTGGTGGCAGACCGTGTCGAAGGCGGCTGATAGGTCCAGGAGGATGAGGGCTGCTGTTTCTCCGTTGTCTAGCAGGGTCCTGATGTCATCGGTGGCGGCGATGAGGGCGGTTTCGGTGCTGTGGTTGCTGCGGAAGCCGGACTGGGAAGGGTCCAGGATGTTGTTCTCCTCGAGGTAGCGGGTCAGTTGTTTGTTGACGATTTTCTCGGTGACCTTCGCGGGGAACGGGAGCAGAGAGATGGGTCGGAAGTTCTTGAGGTCCTTGGGGTCTGCCTTGGGTTTCTTGAGTAAGGCGGTGATTTCGGCGTGCTTCCAGCTTTCCGGGAAGGTTGCTGTCTCGAAGGAGATGTTTATTATTTTCCGGAGATGGGGCGCGATGGCTGTACTGGCTTTGTTGAAGATGTGGTGAGGGCACGGGTCTAGCGGTGAACCGGAGTGGATGGTGTTCATGATCTCGCTGGTGTCCTCGTCGTTGATGTTGGTCCAGGAGAGCAGGCGGTTGGTGGTTGTGGGGGCAGTGGTCTCGGTGGTTGCCGGGGCGGTCGTGGTGTTGAAGCTGTCGTGGATGTCGGCGATTTTGCGGTGGAAGAAGGTGGCCAGTGAGTCGTACAGGTCTCGCGACGGCTGGATGTCGTTGGTGTTGGAGCTGGGGTTGGAGAGTTCCTTCACGATGTTGAAGAGCTCTTTGCTGTTCGGTTTTTGAGTGAGGCCCTTTTGGCGGATCTGATGAGGTGATGGTGACTGCGGGTGGCGCTCTTGTGGGCGGCGTAGCTGTCCGTTCGTGGAGCCAGATCTTCTCCAGTTTTCGGCATGTTCGTTTGGAGGCCTGGAGGTCTTCGGTGAACCAGGTGGCTTTCTTGCTGGTGTGGCTGTTGGGCGGATTCTTGAGCGGGGCGAGGGTGTTGGCGCAGTCGTCGATCCACTGTCTGAGGTTGCGGGTGGCGGTGTCGGGGTCGGACACCGCCGCCGTCTGCCACGACCGCTTCGGTTGGGGTTGTAGTAGTGATCGCAGATGTAGAGTATAGGGATGACATGCATGATGGGATACATGGCTGCACAATCTCGGTCACAGGAATCGTGTTGTGGTGCAAATCGGGGCTGAAATACTTCCCTTCCGGACGCTCTGACGTGTTGGTTGTGGTGACCGATTCGGCGCATGGGAAGTACGCATCGTACTTGGGTGTTCGGAATCGGACTGGGAAGTGCTTCGGGATGACTCCATTCTGCGTTTCCGGAGGCTTCTCGTTGGGAAAATGAAGACTGAATCGGAGTGATCCAGTCGCTCGTTAAGTGAAGGGTTTTGGGCATCATAATGCTAAACAGTCCCCAGTATTATGCCCCCAAGCACCTTTAAGTTTTAACAGTAAAATGTGCAAATTACGCTAAGCAAGTTTTTAAGAACAACTAAAACAAAACGTATTTGTGCAGAGTGAAAAAAAAAAAAAATGCATATCAACAAGCAAGAGTTTATCAATAAAGTACTGAAGTTTTTAACAGTGATTTGTAAAAGCAAAGCGGTATAAAGCAGCAAACACATCAGCCTATAACTGGGTGGTCACTGGCCTCCAATAAGGGCTTCTTTAGGAGACGTTTCACACTTAAAAAGGAAGGAACAGTGCCAGACCTAAACAAGAAGATGATGATTCTTATAATAAAATTAGCCAATTCCTCCTCCACAAGGAGGATCAGTTTGGAGGGACGAATGACAGGGGGTGGAACGGTAACTTGTACTTTGGTCATTGAGGTATTTTATCAGTAATGAAAGAAAGTCCTAGAAAGTAATGGTAGTTTGTATAATGAGATTAAATTGAGAGTTGACCACACTTAAATGCTATAAAGCTCCTTGCCGCAATTTTATCATGAAAAAGTGCAAAGGATTCCTACTAATGTTTGCAAAGAATACATTTTGTTATTCAGTTCTGTTGTTCTGGCAAGCTGACCAAGTGTTTTAAACAACTTCTGGAGGAATTTATAAGTTTATTGATAATACATGTTCTTTTTGGTCATCCTTAATTTTGTAATTGTACTTATGTATGTGCTGTAAACAGACCGTCTTCTCAAAGGTGTTATAATTATCCTGCCATTTTTTCTCTAGAGTTTTTAATATTACATTGTCTGCTGTGACTAGCTTTACATTTCAAACTTAAACGTGTTCTGACTTTACATTGTTATTTTTACTACTAGTGCGAAACACAACTACGGGCCTGATTATGATGTCATCAGGAAGGCCATCCCAGAGCCGTTCGGAGTCGGACCTTCCAACCGACTCGTTGTGGGATCCGGTTTAACCAGATGACGCATTATGATGCCCAAAACCCTTCACTTAACGAACGACTGGATCACTCCGATTCAGTCTTCATTTTCCCAACGAGAAGCCTCCGGAAACGCAGAATGGAGTCATCCCGAAGCACTTCCCAGTCCGATTCCGAACACCCAAGTACGATGCGTACTTCCCATGCGCCGAATCGGTCACCACAACCAACACGTCAGAGCGTCCGGAAGGGAAGTATTTCAGCCCCGATTTGCACCACAACATGATTCCTGTGACCGAGATTGTGCAGCCATGTATCCCATCATGCATGTCATCCCTATACTCTACATCTGCGATCACTACTACAACCCCAAACGAAGCGGTCGTCGCAGACGGTAAGTCAGACACCTACCCCTACACAATAACGCCACTACCCCGCGAAAGGCAGCATAAGAGAAACAGGGGTGCAAGTACAGTTAAATTTGGGGTGGGGGGGAATACTTGCAGCAATGTAGAGGTAATTTTCAGGGGGGACATTGTCCAGCCAAAATTGGGAGGTGGAGATCTAACCAGCAATGTAGAGGCAAATCTGGGGTTAGGGGGCTAATACCCCCAGCAATGTTTAACCAGTTTGTGGGTTGGGGGCAAACACCCCCAGCAATGTAGTGTCAAATTGTGTGTTGGGGGGCAAATACCCTAAGCAATTGAGATCCAATTTGGGGGTTGTGGGGCAAATACCCCTAGCAATGTTGAGCCAATTTGGGGGTTAGGGGGCAAGAACCCCAAACAATGTAGAGGCAAATTGTGTGTTGGGGGACAAATACCCCAAGCAATCTTGATCCAATTTGGGTGTTGTGGGGCAAATACCCCCAGCAATGTAGAGCCAATTTAGGGGTTGCGGGGCAAATGCCTCTAGCAATGTTGAGCCAATTTGGGGGTCGGGGGGCAAATACCCCAAGCAATATAGAGGCAAATTGTGTGTTGGGGGGCAAATACTCCAAGCAATGTAGAGGCAAATTATGTGTTGACTCCCACCAGCAATGTGTACTTGAACAATGTAACTGGTGCTAATGCAAAGTGCATCAATACCTACAGGTGGAGTACATGCTGCATGTTTTTTTAAAATAAAAACAAACCTAAAGGTCATTTTGCAGGAAATACATTCCCACACTGTGGCAGCAAAAGTAAATGGCAACTTTGAGGAATGGACAGAGTGGAGATGCTGGTGCTCTAGGGACTGTTGAAAAACAAACTAAGCCTCATCATCTAGTAAATGGTCCCTAAAAAACCTCTGAAATACTCAGGTGCTGATGCACAAACATGACAGACCAGCCACACAATACAGCTTAAGGACTGTATGTGTGTGTGTGGAAGCTGTCTCAGCCTGGGCTGACACACACAACGGGGGTGGGGGGGCTGAAGTCCATAGAGCCCATGGGTGTTGACCTTGATCATAAAGTGTTCTGCATAGGATTGGATTGGCTATGCATGAAATTTGACATTGGTCGATGAGCTGGTGCACCAGGGTCACCTGTGGGCCCCAGTTTTTGGACCTCTGTAAAACACACCAGGAGACTGACTTACTTCACCAGTCCTCACCAGGCCACTGCAATGTGGCGCAAGTGTGTTGCCCGCTCACCAGTTGTGCTGTAAATTGAGGCTGGAGGACAGCCTTTGGAGCATATTCACCTTTGCCTCGCATGCCTTGACAAAAGCAGTGTCATCTCCCCCACCCGCCCAGCACTTTCAGGTCTTGGCAGGTGCAGGGAGGTGTGTTGTATGTAGGGGCCTTGCAGTGAGGCAAGTCTCATTTGGACAATATAACCTACACACCAGCCTCTTGATCAGCAGCAGTATGCCATTGTGAAACCTCCCTTGACAGGTAAAAGCACAGAGGCGACAATGAAAGAGATGATCACAGAATGGGTGCCAATTACTTTCAGAGAGCCCGAGCATCATCCTGATCCCAATCCGACTGTCGGTCCCTAGCATGTTGTGCTTCTCCAATGAGGGAATGTCATCATCAGGTAGGTACATTTAGCCCACCAAATAGTATTAGGAACACACTTTTGACGGTGGAACAGGAATTGCCATAACCACACATATGTATGTATCACAAAGTTAATGCATGAGTCCACCACAACACACCCTGAAACATTGCAGGGCAACAGAACTCCAATGGACTCACAAAAGTATGACATTATGATGCCTCTGTGTACATTAAAGCCCAGACAACACACTACTCCACAGACCCATCCACTCTGTACTGATTTCAGTGCCTCCTAATACAACAACCTAGAAGTGTTTGTGCCACATTCGTCTCTGAATTATTTTTAGACAAAAAACATCTTGGTTTTGAAAGAAGCATGGGACGATAACAAGGTGGGATACAGTCACCAGGTGTCGACTGTGGGTGCTGCACACAACTCCCAATCTGTATGTGTACACGGTCATCTTTGGAGAATGTCACTCACAGCAATTCTGCATCAAGCTCCTCAGGCTGTAGTGTGTGCCGCAAGAAAAAATCCCATGTTGAATGTGCAGATTGTGTCCTGCAGAGCAGTAGGCGTATGCATGAGTCTCAGGACGCACTATCCACCATCAGTGTTGGAGGGTCTAGTGAACAGCCTATTGTGTATGATACGCTGCCAGTACTGGTGATGATGCCAGTGGGGGGGCTCAATTTGTGGCTACCAAACACAATCGACATAACCATCCTCAAGCCAGGGGATATGGGCACATCTTGTGAGGATGAGTGATATGTGCAGAATGAAGTCTGCTATGTCCCCATTTGGCACTGAAACACTATCTCCAAATCAATGAAAAAGGTCAAGGAGACCTTCCACAAACACATATTGCCATCACGCTCTAGGGCAGTGTCTAATGTGCAAAATGGGAGCACCCATGGACACACACAAGGGCTACCCTTGCCAAACCAGATTAGAGATTTTTTAATATTGACAATGCAAACACTCATTGGAACTGGGTGTAATGTTCCAGTGTCACATGCGTGTTTGCATACAGTGCAATTTGTTTTCCAAAGCACAACCAGATATATGATCACAATGAGTCCATCTCCCTTGGTGTCCCTATACTTTGAGCTTGCAAGGTCAGAATGCCAATTACAACCATACATGTGTAGTCTACTGTGAAGTGTTGGGATGCGTTTCTGGAGTAGTCTGACACCAAGTGGCACAACAAGGATAAGTTACTTACCTGTAATCCTAGTTCTCTTCCAGCGGTATACTAAGCAAAGTCATAAGCACTGAATAGTCCCGCCCACGTGCGGGGACCCCGGAGCAATAACAAATAATATGCATATATATCTATATATATATATATATATATATATATATCGATAAAAACACGCCGTCTCCGCACTTCCGCACACTGCCAGGCGAACAGAGACCACACGAATCCCAGGTATTTGGCACTGGTGATGTTTATTTACAGAGCTGCACTCTGACGCGTTTCGGACAGAATGTCCTTGCTCACAGATGGTCAGATACGGCCCGCCATGTTTTTAAATTTGCTTAGTGCACACCACGTGTTAAACAGACATAGACAAAATACTATGCATATAACCACTATAAAAAGCATTGATCCCTCTGTTTTCCAAATCACAATAGAACATGTCAAAGTTGTTCAAATGAAATATCAAACCAATGGCAATAAATAAATAAATAAATGGACTCTAGCCATAATTTAAATGCTTAAATGCAATTTTAAATTTTATGCCAATATTTGACACTAACTCCTCTAGGGTCCCTCCTCAAATTGCTATCTTGCTGCTGGTGGAAAGTAAAAGCGGAACACGTAAAATGCTTTTAAATGTATACTTAAAGGTTGATCCTTGTATAAAAATTATTGCCTTCGCTATAAACATAAATCCATGTGCAAATATAGCCGATTCCTGCCTTAATGCATAAATATGTGCAAATCACGCAAAAAATGTTCGAAAACATATACATCATAACAAACATCGTGTGCAAAATACGCTTTTCTTTGTAAACATAATTCCATGTGCAAAAATGGCCAATCTCATTATGAGTCCATCTACATACTTCATTCACCCCATAAATGCTTAATGGTCACTCAGTGCAAATATCGCAAAGTAGTTAATAAATTCCAGACCCCTATGTAAACATAGTGATATGTCTATGGCTTGTACTCATATTGCCATGTATATTGTTCTACTGTCATGTTTGAAATCACTGATTGTAATATTTCAACATATGCGAATGAATTAACCAGAATCAACTGCTCCCCTTAATCAATGTTAATGCATAAAATACTAGTGCTGCTTAAAACCCATGTGGAATAAAAAACAAGTAAAGTGTGTATTTAAAAACAATCATGCGGGGCGTGGCCAAGATGGCGGCTCGGTAGGACGTGTTGTTCTGTCCCTCCGGCACCGCCGTTCTTTAGCATTGTTTCAGCCCCATCCCCTGGTCTTCGTGTGGCGAACACGAACAAGGCATAGCTGGAAGACCCTCCGCTGCAGCCGAGGAGCTGATTCGGAGCCGCGTTGGTGCTTCCGACGGAGTGATCCCTGGAGCTGCGCCAGAGCTCGGGGAGGAGGTACGGCGGATATGGCGGAGCTGCTGAGGGGGCCGACACCGGAGCTACAGCGGTGTTGCGGCTACGTGCCGATATTGCAAACAGCCCCGGGACCAGCCGGTGTGTTGTCGGGGGCTCGGCGGCAGTGGGGCCGTGTGACTGGGGTCGCGGACCCGTAGGAGGTACGTGGTGCGCCCGCCATTTTGCGTGTTGGCCCGGCCGGCCGGCGCCCCCCCCCCCGGGTCGGCGGCCTGTTCTGCAGCCTGTGGCCCCATCCATCACACCAGGGGGCAGAAGCGGGGGATCCTCCTGCCTGGCACAGAGGCAGGCACTATCCTTGTGGAGAGCGTTATACCCTCCTGGAGCGAGTCTACACTTCAGCCGCCATCTTGCAAAGGGGCCTATACTTCCTGGCCACGACTCGGCCAGCTCACCCCCCCCGATAGAAGTGGCCGCGCACAGCCTTGCAGGAGCCTGAGGGGCGGCAGCTGGAAGGCGCGGTGGTGGATCCGGGGTCCTGGCGGACCGCTCCTCTCCTCCGGGCCTGGGACTCCGCCCTGGTGTTCTGCTGGCGGGGCGTCGGTCGTCCCTGCTCTAGGACTGGCACCCTCGTGCCCACCGGGGAAAGGATCATCTGGCCCTCTCACCGCAGCTTAACCAGCGCAGGCCGCGCGCAGCTCCCTGAGGGCCTCGTGAGCGGGCATCTCTCCTCACTGGGGAGAGGTCAGCAAGACCTCTGGGCATCCCTAGACAGGCTGCCCCACTGGCACGCAAGCTTAGTCCTCCCGATGGACTAACAGCTAAGACCCACAGGGTGGAGAAGACGACGCAATATCCTGGTGGCTGGCCTGACCTCTACTGCGGCTAGTACTAGCGAAGAGACCAGCCTGAGGGCTACCCCCCTGCATCTACCGGCTCCAGCGGGATTGTGAGTGGGTCTCCTGGCTCGGGTGAGAGGGCTGCCGCTTCGGACTGGGAACCGGGGCGGTACTGTGCACGGTGCACCTGCGAGGCCCCGACCGGCTACCCTCCCCTGGCATCCGCCCGGCCCTACTGACGAGACATGGCGACGGCCTGGGCGAAAAGGGATAAGATCCTCAAAGACCTCCTGCCGAAGCAGTCTGGCACCTCCGATGCAGCCCAGGCGGGAGCCCAGGCCCCGGGCCATCCCGCATTGATTGAAGGTGCGAATGAACCAGCTACAAAGGCCTTTATGATGGAGCTGTTTGCCGCCATCAAGGAGGACATCCTAGACCTTAAAGGGCAGATCACGGCAGATCTCAAAGAAGTCCGGCGGGATGTTGACGAAGTGGGCGAGAGGGTGGCTGCTCTTGAGGGACGTGAACTCACGCAGGGGGAAGATCTTCATCAACTACAGCAAGAAATGCTGAGGCTGCGGGATCAAAATTTAGATCTACAGGCACACACAGAGGATCTTGAAAACCGCTCACGGAGGAATAATATTCGCATCCGAGCGGTCCCCTGGAAGGCGGAAGGAGAAGACTTGCGAGCATACGTCCGGGCCCTCTTTGAACATGTGCTAGGAGAGGACAGCCACCAGGAGATCCAGATGGATCGCGTTCACCGCGTGGGCCTTCCTAGAGGAGAGAAGGCGCCCCCGCCGGATATTCTTGTGTGTGTGCACGATTTCCAGCTTAAAGAGCAGATTCTACGCAAAGCCCGAATGATGCAGCCGCTTCAGTTCCAAGGACGCTCTCCGGCCCTCTTTCAGGACCTCGCAGCCTCCACTTTGGCCAAGCGACGGGAGTTCCGAGTGGTCACCTCCTATCTGCGTGACAACGGCATTCCCTATTCCTGGGGCCACCCCTTCCGCATAATTTTTAAACACCAGGGGAAGCTGCGACAAATGCGCTCACTGCGGGAGGCTCTGGATCTGCTGGGACTAGACCACGCTGATGACCCGACAAGGGGTGGTGACCTCGGGGCCCGGTCCCTGCGGCGAGCACCCCGTTGGCAGACTGTCGGGCAGACCACGACTTTGCTGAAACCAGATCTGGAAGCAGGGGCGAAAGAACGAGAGGCGGTGCTCTCTTCCCTCTCACAGTCCCAAGAACGCTAGTGTTTCACTTGACCACTCCAGTATAGACCATGGGGATGGATGTCGCAAAGCATAGCCGGAGGGGCACATGAGATGACCACCTCTCCTGATCCAACTAGGTGCCTCTCTGCAGCTCTTGGTTTTCCAGGTATCCTACACTACGGTCTTCCTCAGGACCATGTTCCCGTTAGGCTATGCCTGCCAGACGAACTGTTGTCTATTGTTTCTTCTTGGGGTTGCATCTTTGTGGGTTGTTTTTTTACATGTACCTATTGCCTTTTTTTAGGGATCCCCCGTACCAGTCTCTGCACTCCCATCCCCCACATATGGGCCTGCACTACCTCCTGCCCATACACCGGGCTGTGCGCCAGCATCCACGATGGGCCCTTGCATGCTAATTTCCACCCACTATGCCTAGACACCTAAAGATAGTCAGCCTCAATGTGAGAGGCCTTAATCACCCTACAAAACGAACAGCGATTCTCTCCCTATTGGAACAGTCAGACGGAGACATAGGTCTCCTCCAGGAGACCCATTTGCTTGCTAAAGACACTCCCCGCATGCGCTCCCGGCGCTTCCCCCGGCAGTATTGGTCCTCTGACTCATCAAAGAAGAATGAGGTAGCTATCTTGCTTGGGTCTAAATTTGAGGGTAAGGTGCTGTCCACTCTGTATGAGCTCAAAGGTAGAGTCCTGGCGCTGCGGATTCAATGGGGGTCTACTATTTTTACACTCCTCAACATTTATGCACCTAATGCCCACCAGGAGGCTTTCCTCCGCCGCCAGGTGTCTGAGGGTCTCTCCTCCCCAGACGCTGCTTTAGTGATAGGCGGGGATCTCAATTTGGTCATGGATAGTGATTGGGACCGCTCCGGCCAACGGTACTCTCAGGTAGGAGCTCTCTCTCCAGAAGGCAAACAATGGATGGCAGATAACGGCCTTCATGAAGTATGGCGCGTCCAGCACACAGGCCTCCGTGATTACACATACTATTCGGCAGCACATAAATCATATGCACGCTTAGATATGTTTTGGGTCTCTCCTGCACTCCTCCATAGGGTCAGCGACTCCACAATAGCTCCACGCTCTCTATCCGACCATGCACACATCTCTATCTCCCTGAGTCCTGCAGGGGTTGAGCGTATCCCGACCCGCTGGCGACTGCGCGTAGGCCTTTTGCATTCCCCCCACGTAGTACAGGGCGTGCGCACTAAGCTTTTAGAATATCTCCAACACAACGACAAAGGGGAGACATCTTTGGTTACCGTTTGGGAAACTCTCAAGGCGGTGATTCGCGGGGAATTCCTTGCCATCTCTGCTGCGGATAATCGGAGACGTTGTGAGGTCCGTTCCGACCTTGAGAAGGAAGTAGCGGCGCTGGAAGCGATACATAAGCGCACAGGGGCGCAGAGGGTATGGCGCTCACTTGAGAAGAAGCGATTGCTTCTCAAGCGACTGGACTTTGATAGAGCAGAGTTTGCGTTGCTGCGCCTCCGACATAGATTCTACCTGGGAAGTGATAGGTGTGGGAAAATGTTAGCCCGCAAACTACGTGCCAGGACGGTGGCGGGGAATATCTCCTACCTGACATGGTCCAATGGGGAGGAGGTCCACTTGGACTCCCAGATTGCAGAAGAGTTTCGCCACTTCTATCAGGCACTCTACAGCGCAGAGTCTTACAATCCCCCTGATGCACAGGCCTACCTCGAATCCAGCAACTTCACTCGCCTCCCTTCAGTGCAGGCAGAGCAGCTGGAGGACCCCATTAGGCTGGACGAAGTGATTTCGGCTATCTCCCGGCTGAAACCTGACAAATCGCCGGGCCCAGACGGCTTCCCTGCCCTGTTTTATAAAACATTTTGTCATGAAGTAGCACCCCTCTTAACCCGCCTATACAATTATTTCTTAGAATATGGGGCGGTGACGGATTCTATGTCGGAAGCGGCGATTTCCGTTATTCTCAAGCCTAATAAAGACCCTGGGCAATGCAGCTCCTATCGCCCGATCTCGCTGCTCAATGTGGACGTGAAGCTTTTTACGGGAATACTCGCAACTCGTTTGAACCCCCTGATGGCCGGTCTGATAGACCCAGACCAGGCGGGATTCATCCCTACGCGCCAAGGCAGCGACAACACCAAGCGCCTCCTCCATCTCATTGATAGAGTCCATCGCTCCCAAAAAGCAGCTCTTTGCGGTCGATGCCGAAAAGGCGTTCGACAGAGTATGCTGGACATATCTCTTCGACGTCCTGCGCGGCTTCGGTTTTGGCCCCCGCTTTATCCAATGGGTGGAGTGCGTGTACCGGGCTCCCCGGACTTTTGTTCGGGTTAACGGAACTTCCTCCTCTTCCTTTGCAATAGCCCGGGGAACGAGGCAAGGGTGTCCACTCTCGCCTCTTTTATTTGCACTGTATCTGGAACCCCTCGCACAGAAAATTCGCGATCACCCTAACATCCTAGGCATCAGGTTTGGAGGCGAGGTCCATAAAGTCAGCCTCTACGCGGACGATATCATCCTTTCCCTTGCCCAGCCCCCTACCTCGCTTCCCGCCCTCGTTGACGAACTCGAATTATTTGGGCGGATCTCGGGCTTTAAGGTTAACCTGGGCAAGTCCCAGGTCCTTAATCTGTCTCTACCGAGAGCCCAGGCGGAAGCCCTTAAGCAGTCCCTCCCTTTACATTGGACCAGCGACACTGTGCCTTATTTAGGCATACTTCTGACCCCCTCGATTCCACGCATATTAGAACTAAACTACTCGCTTTTGGTGTCACAGACAAGGAGGGATCTGGATAGGTGGACTAAGCATAACCTGTCGTGGTTTGGGCGCATAGCGGCGGTCAAAATGACAATTTTACCGCACATTCTCTACCTCTTTCAGACCCTCCCGTTGACGCCGCCGCCTAAAACTCTACGCAACATTCAGCTTGCTCTAAACAAGTTCATATGGGGTAATAAGAAGGCACGGCTATCTATAGCACAATTATCACGTCCCAAAAATGATGGAGGGGTGAAGCTGCCGATGGTCCTCAGATACCTCCAGGCTGCCCATCTACGCTATGTGTTGGAGTGGAATCGACCCCTTTCGGAGAAGCACTGGACCTTCATGGACCAGACCGTGGCTGGGGTGAACGTCTGGCGTGAAATATGGCTTTCCCGGCGCGCCCGCTCTTGGGGCCTTTATTCTTCTCCAGTTACGGCAGCAACAATGAAAGTGTGGGATGCGACGGCATTGACGAGAGGCCTCACGACCTTTCTCTTTCCCATGACGCCGCTGGTAGATAACCCAGATTTCCCTCCAGGATGTAAGAGCGTTGTTGCTCAACGCTGGAGAGAGGCTGGATGTAAACGCGCAGGCCACCTGTTTGACCTTGAGGGTATTATCCCCTTTGACCGGGTTCGTCGGGACCTTTCCCTACCCCAGACAGATGAGTTCTTCTACCTTCAGCTCCGGCATTGGGTTACTTCCCCGGCCCTCCTTCCCTACGTCTCTCGTAAGCTCACCCCTTCGAGAACTGGATAGCGCACAAGGCAGATGATAAGCATCTCATCACAGAACTCTATACCTTCCTTGCTCCACGCGCGGCAGGGGCGCTCCCGCGGACAGGCTAGATGGGAAGCAGAACTGGGACGGGTCTTTACAGATAAGGAGTGGGACAACATTTTCTATAGGGCGCACCACACGGCTTACAACACTGCAGGGACTGAATCTGCCTTCAAGGTGGCGTCCTACTGGTATCTCACGCCAGCAAGGATACACCAATGGGACAAGAACCACACTGAAGAATGCTGGCGGGGTTGTGGCATGACTGGCTCCCTTTCACACCTTCTATGGCACTGCCCACGGCTGGAGAGGTATTGGGACCAGGTACTTAACGACATTGACGTTGCATTTGACACCGAGATTCCCCGCTTCCCGGCCTACACTTTGCTAGGACTGTCTAACCCAATCACTTTTCCACTACGGTCCCTTAGGGGCAGACAGATGGCACTAGCCTTGCTTGCGGCGCGCCAGGCGATCCTAATCCACTGGGGTACCGTTACGGTGCCGGACCACACGGCCTGGTTGCATAGGCTTTGGACGACCCTGGCCATGGAACGGCTAACGATGAGTCACGATCACGAATACCAGAAATATGCAGAGCTCTGGGCCCCCTTTATAACAATACTTTCGAAGGACGTACGTGAGGTCACCTGCCCCAAACTCCTACAGGTGCTACGACTCATTCCTCCCCCTCCGGACTTAGCGACCCCTACATGAGGGTGTAGTATGACTTGGGTGGTTTTCAACGGGCTCTGCGGGATGGCGCACTTTCCTATAGTGCATGTGGTACGGTCCCCCTTACTTTTTCTCCTTTTCTTTTATGTGTTCTTGCGGGGGTGGGAGGGAGGGTGGGTGTTTCTTATCTACTGTTTGCTTATTATGGCGGGACAGCACGCTAAAGCCTATACTGTTTGAAAGTACAGCTTTCCCGGCCTGCATTGCCTCACCTTGAATACCGCCTGCCTACCAATGTTGGACTGCAAGCAGTGACGCGAGACATATTTATATTGCATTGTTCTTTAGCTGCCGGCCCCTGTGGTTGTAGGCAAATAGCTGTGTTCAGGTGTAACAGCACCTCCCGACTAAACCAATAAAAAAGATTTGTTCCATAAAAACAATCTTGCTGCAAGAAGGCCAGCCACATTGAATAAAATCAAAAGTCAAAAATCGCCTCTCGAAAAAACAATAACAAAGTCCAGATTTTAAATACAATATATTACTGCTTGTATTTTTTATAGAAAATGATACAGATCTTCTGTGGTGTTTAAACCATTAGGGAATTGCTATCCAGTTCTAGTATTAATCTAGATTCCATCCTTCTCAACATCTTGTCCCTGTCACCTCCTCTACGTGGTTTGGGAATCGCTGTAATTACAAAATATTTCAAACATTGCAAATCATTACTGTGTTCTTGTTTGAAATGCCTGGCTACAGGATACGAGCCATCGTTATTTACAATAGCTCGAAGATGTTGGAGGATTCTGACATGCACCTGTAGCTTGGTGCTGCCCACATAACGCAAGCCACAGGTGCATGTCAGAACATAAACTGCATATTCGGTCCTGCAGTTGTAACTCCCTTTAAAGGTGACCATATCTGGACCGAATGGGGTAGTATATTGTGTGGTGTTGATTCCAAACCTGCAAGCCCTGCAGCTGGAAAATTTAACAAACCCCGGCCGGGGTTGTAACCACATTTTATCTTTCCCTAATTCTGGGCTGTTCTTGGCAATTTGGGTTCTCATCGAGGGTCCTTTCCTATAAGTAATAGTAGGACGAGTTGGAAGCCTCGGAGCCAAAACCGCATCAGTCAGAAGTATAGGCCAACTGCGTGTAATAATGGCTCTAATTTTCCTTTCCTGTTTGTTGAAAGTTGTCACAAATCTGGGAACAGAATTGTTGTCACTCTCATCTGAAACCATGTTGTCCACCCCCGTGTCTGCAAATAAAGAGGCTCTAGATTTAGCATTCATTTTGTTAACTGCCTGATTCAGGATGGATTGTTTGTAACCCCTTTGTCTGAATCTCATGAACGCTTGATTGGTACAAATTACCAGATCTGCCTCAGTACTGCAAATCCGCTTAAGCCGTAGTAGCTCACCATATGGAATATTGTTTATAATATGTTTAGGGTGGGCACTGCTGGCATGCAGTGTGGAATTGCCAGCAGTGCTTTTCCTATGCAGAGTAGTTGCTATTTCCCCGTCACGGATAAAGATGCTTACATCTAAGAAATCCACATGTTCCTTACTAATGTGAGATGTGAATTTCAAATTCTCGTGATTAACATTGATCTCATTAACAAAATCTATGGCACTTTGTTCATCGCCTCTCCATATGATAAAAACATCATCGATGTACCTCATCCATCTTAAAACATGATCAGTAAATACAGAACTATGAATGCGTTTGAGAACCTGCTCCTCCCACCAGCCCACGTGCAAGCACGCGTAGCTGGGGGAGAAGCAGGCCCCATCGCCACACCCCTTTTCTGCAAATAAATGTCCGTGCCAAACAGAAAATAATTGTTATGCAAACACCAAGACACTAGCTCTACAATCAATTTGTTATGGCTGTAGCATTCCAATGGTCTAGTACCCAGAAAATACTCAAGTGCTTTCAACCCAGTCGGATGTTCTATGCTGGTGTAAAGGTACTCAATGTCCAAAGTAATGAATATCGAATCCACAGACCATGGAATGTTTCTGATTTTTTAAAGAAAATCTCCGGTGTCCTTAATGTACGTTGGCAGACCTTTTACTAATTCCTGAAAAAAAAGTCAATATACTGAGTGATGTTTTCCGCCACACTTTGAATTGCAGATATTATTGGCCTCCCCGGGACAGGTAGCGTCTTTTTGTGCACCTTGGGTATGAGATATAACCGAGGCAATACAGGATGTTCGACATGCAGAAAGCGAAATTCCTCGTTTGAAATCATGCCTTCTCTCTTGTGTTTCAAAAGAACTTTTCTCAGGTCTTCTCTGGCGGCATTGTAATTTTTCGCTGTGGATTTTTCATAGCACGACGGATCACATAAATGTCTTTGTGCTTCCATTATATAATCCTTTTGTGGCCAGATTACAATATTGCCACCTTTATCAGACGCGGTGACAACAATTTGATGATTATTACTGAGTTTCTTGACCAATTCTGCATACTTGTTTTCCTGTTCGCTTTTATATCTTTTGCGATGTTTGATTTGATGGTGCAATTTCTTAAGATCTTCTACTATTACATCTTGAAAGATGTCAATAGCGTCCTTGGGCATATTTGGCACAAAACTTGATTTGGGCTTGAAAGGACTCATGTGGGCTCCCAGTTGTGTGACAGTTGCTTCGGTTAATCCTTGTTGAGTAGATATTTCCTCTTCTGCGATCCGCTCATTCTCTGTATTGGGATGCGCCAGTTGGTGCATTGTTAGTAAAATTGCAGCATCAGATGCTAAGAGATCAGTATTGGATTGTTTGTCTGAGCTGAACTGCTGTTCTTTTAGACCTTCCTTGATGCTAAAGAACTTTTTAGTTTGAGCTTACGAATATAGCAGAAGACATCAATTCGTGTCCGTGTATAGTTGAAATCACTTATGGGACAAAAAGACAAGCCGAGGCTCAATAGTTGTTTTTCAGCTTCGGAAAGAATGATGGAAGATAGATTTATAATGGTGTTGTCATCCTTTATTGTTTTTTTGCCAGTGCTGCTTTTTTGATTTTTTGTAGCTGCTTCCGTTTTTTGCGGCGTTCCTGCCTTCTTGCGTTGTTTCTTGTTCTTTTTTCTTTTGATATATATAAATACCCATATATATAGGTAATATGCATATATAAACATATGCAGCCTGAAAACATATTACTAGGCTCAAAACTGCCACAATTGCATTGTAAAACTTTTACATTTGTAATAATAAAGAAACATACACCATGATATTTTCATGATACAGATAAAGAAAACTGCTTTCAGTTTGTTTTGAAAAACATAACCTTTATTTTCAAAGGTAAAAAGGCAAGATCATAGAGGCAGATTAGCCTAGAGAGGCTGCATATAGAACAATTGGGAAAAACTGGCGCCATGGCTTTAGGACCTCCAGGAACCCCCAGGCTCCCATCATGCACCACAGGTGACAGTTAGGTCAGTTCTTTTGGACGCGTACAACAGTATAATCATAGCATGGGTAACGGATACATATATAAGGCCAAGGTATTCGTCCGGGGAGGAGGGAGGGTTGCTTATGACTTTGATGAGTATACCCCGGAAGAGAACTAGGATTACAGGTAAGTAACTTATCCTTCTCTTCCAGGGGATACTCATCAATAGTCATAAGCACTGAATAGAGTAGCAAGCCCATCCCCATACCCTGCGGACGAATACCAGCATATCATAACCTGTTAACAAAACATATTACCCAAACAAGTTTCTCAAGGATGCTTGTCCAAACCTAGCATCAGCTTGAGTGTCAGAATCAAGGCAATAATGGCGTGAGAAAGTGTGCACCGAACGCCATGTGGACGCTTTACATATTTCCTGAATAGGTACATTACTAAGCATCACTACGGTAGCGGCTTTTCCCCTTGTAAAATGAGCTCTCGGCTTGCCCGGGAGCTGTTTGTGTGCCAGCTGATAGGATAACATAATAAAAGACACTATCCATCTAGCAATGGACCTTTTAGAGGCAGGAAAACCAGTGTTCAATGGACCATAATTAACAACCTGTCCGCCTTTCGTACACTCTTTGTTTTATCTAGATAACATTTTAACACTCTTTTTAGATCTAGAGAGTGCAAAGCTCTCTCAGCAGGGGTGACAGGATTCGCAAAGAAAGTAGGAAGAGTGATTGACTGGTTGATGTGAAACTCTGAGACCACCTTACGAAGGAACCTCGGGTGAGTTCTAAGCACCACTCTGTTCGCATGAAAAACGAGATAAGGCTCCGAAGAGCACAAGGCTTGTATCTCGCTCACCCTGCGAGCAGATGTGATTGCCACGAGAAATTCAGTCTTCCATGAAAGATGTTGCAGGGAGGCTTTGTGGATAGGCTCGAATGGGGGACCCATTAACTTAGAGAGGACCACATTAAGCTCCCAGGAAGGAGATGGAGACCTAACTGGTGGGTAGACCTTTTTAGACCCTCCAGGAAGTCCTTAACAACTGGCATCTGAAAGAAAGAAGCCTGAGTGGGGGACCTTCTATATGCTGTTATCGCTGCCAGGTGAACCTTTATGGAGGAATATTGCAAACCTGCTTTGGCCAAATACAGTAAGTATGGTAACAGTACCTGTTCCTGACCTCGAATAGGGTCATGACCCTCAGCAGTACACAACATGTAAAAACGCTTCCACTTAAAAGCGTAAGACTTTCTCGTAGAAGGTCTCCGGCCTCCTTCAAGATCTGCATGCAGTCTTGAGAGAGACCTAAATGTCCATATTGGATGAACTCAGGAGCCATGCTGCTAACCTCAGGGATGGCAGGTTGGGATGGAACACCTTGCCGCCCGCCCTGGTCAGCAGATCCGGATGACATGGTAACCTCCTGTGTGGTACTTTGGACAGATGAAGAAGGTCCGGGTACCACCATTGGCGAGGCCAGTCTGGCGCAACCAGGATCATCTTTGTCTTGGATTTGTACAGTTTCCTGATCACCAGGGGAATGAGGGGAACTGGTGGAAAGGCATAGAGTAATGTCTCTGACCAGTCTATCAACAGAGCATTCCCCATGGAGCCTGGTTGTGGGTATCTGGAGGCGAAGATGAGGCATTTTGTGGTTTCTGCGTCCGCGAAGAGATCTATGTCTGGTGTTCCCCAGCTGCGAAAGATGTCTTGCGCTACTTCTTGTTTTAGCACACAGTCGTGCGCTTCTGCGAAATGCCTGCTTAGGCCGTCCGCTTGGATGTTGAGGACGCCTGGTAGGTGAACTGCGGAGATCTTCATGTCTCGTGCTAGAAGCCACTTCCAAATCGCTTGCGCTTCCAGAGACAGGGGTCTGGACCTGGTGCCCCCCTGCTTGTTCAGGTAATACATCGTTGTTGTATTGTCCGTCTGAACAAGCAGAGCAGTCGATTTGATGGAAGGAAAAACGCCTTGAGAGCCAGATGAACTGCCCTGAGCTCCAGCATGTTTATGTGGGAAAGCTGTTCTCTTTCTGACCACAGTCCGTGTATCTTCAGGGACCCCATGTGAGCGCCCCATCCCTGAAGGGAGGCGTCCGTCACCAGAGTCTGTTTGGGAAGCTCCTCGTGAAAGGGAGTTCCTATCAGGAGAAGAGACAGCCGCATCCACCAACTAATGGAGAGCCGGACAGATAGAGGTATGGTTACAGTGTCTTCCCAGCGATTGGAGATCTGAGACCATTGGTCCTTCAGAGTTTGCTGCAGAGGTCTCATGTGAAGTCTGGCGTTTGGGACTAGAAAAATGCACGAGGCCATCGACCCCAGTAGAGATGAAACCTGTTGGGCCGTGGGATGAGGTCCCTTCAAGAGGGGCTGACACTTGAGGAGAATGGATGATAGTCTCTCCTCCGAAGGATACGCTCTTGCGTTTACCGTGTCCAGAGTCGCGCCCAGGTAATGTATCCTCTGTGTTGGATTGAGGATGGATTTTTTTAAATTGACGTGCAGACCCAGCTGATGCAGTTGCTGAATGCAGTAAGTGAGGTGTTGATGCAGAAGAGTTGGAGACGCACTTTTGAGAAGCCAGTCGTCTAGGTAAGGGTAGACGAAGATTTGTTTCCTCCTTAAGAATGCAGCTACTACTGCCATGCACTTTGAGAAAGTGTGAGGAGCCGGCTTCAGTCCGAAAGGCAGGACCGTGAACTGGAAGTGGTCTGACTGAATGTGAAATCTTAGAAACTTCCGATACTTCCGAGCGATTGGGATGTGAAAATAGGCATCTTGAAGATCTATAGAACACATCCAGTCCCCTTGATGTAAGTGCGGGATTATTTGATGTAATGCCAGCATTCTGAACCTCTCTCTCAGAATGAATTTGTTGAGAAGTCTGAGATCTAGTATAGGCCTGAACTCCTTGTTTGGACCTTTCTTTGGGACCAAACAAATATCGGGAGTAGATCCCCTGTCGACGTTGGTGGTATGGAACCTCCTCGATGGACTCCTTTAGGAGTAGAGCGGATACCTCTTCTCTCAGAAGATTTATGCGATGAATGACAGTTTTTCGAGGAGGAATAGAAGGTGGAGGGGACTTGAATCTGATGGAGTACCAATTCTTCACAATATTGAGCACCCAATGTCTAGTGTGATTTTGGTCCACTCTTCCAGATAGAAACGGACACTTCCCCCCACCGGAGTGGCTAACGGAGTTAAGGGAAGCTAGCCCTCACTGCTTCTGTTGTTGCTTGGCAGCAGGTGTAGACTGTCTGGAGTTCCCTCCTCGTCCTCTGCCAGGACGCCGCTAGTTGGACTGTGATCTTCCCTGATGTTACTGGGAGGACCACTGAGGGGTTTGAACCCTCTGTTGGTATTGGCGTCGATCGTAGGGGCGGGAGCGTCGCCTGAAATCCTTCCTCTTCTCGAGTCCAACCGCCTTCACCGTGTCCAGTTCGGTCTTCATCCTGGACATTTCGTCATCAGCATGAGAGCCGAAGAGCGATGTCCCATTGAAAGGAAGATTGAGGATTCGATGTTGAGCCTCTGGCTTCAAACCCGTCAATCTCAGCCAGGCAGAGCGACGGGCACAAATCCCATGTGCGTATCCATGGGCAGCTAAGTCAGAGGCATCAGCTGCTGCACTGATGACCTGATTGGCCACCAGACCCCCTTCATGGAGGACCTCCAGGAAGTCCTGTCTGTCCTCCTTTGGCAGCTTCTCCGTGAAGCGTGAGAGAGAGTCCCACAGAGAGCGGTCATACCGACCCAGCAAGGCCGAGGCGCTGGCTACCTTCATATAGGATGCTGAGGTGTTGCACATCCTCTTGCCGATGGAATCCATGGCCTTACTGTCTTTATCCGGGGGTACTGCAGATGAAGCTGCCCACGTCTGGTTCTTCCGTGCCGCTGACACAATAACCGAGTCCAGAGGAGGGTCAGCTCTCAGAAAAAGCGGGTCCTGCTCAGGGGCCTTGTATTTCTTAGTGATCCGCGACGGGGCCGCCCCCACCGACGCTGGAGTCAGGAATTTCTGTAGAGCAGGCTCTAGCAGGCCAGGCACCAGGGGAAGCAAAGGTCTAGATGAAGACCTGTGATGAAGTGTTTCAAAGATGACTGACATTGCAGGAGTAGAAACAGGCATCTCAATATGAAGCTTCGCAGCCCCTCTACACAAGACCTCATTGAAGGTTACAATATCATCAATGGGCGATATTCTACTCGGAGGAGAGGAAGAAAGAGTATGAGAGTAGTCTGCCTTTGATGGTCTGGTGTCTGAGGACCACGAAGAAGATCTGTGGCTTCGTATCCTAGGAGAGCGGTGGCGAGATCTGGATGCCCGACTCCTAGGAGAACGTGATGTGCGCCTTCTCAAAGACGGAGACCTTTGTGGAATGGCACGTCACTCATAGGAGTGCACTGATTGAATTATAGGAGATCTGGATCTGCTAGGAGTATGCGCCAGTCTTGTTATCTTTCGAATCTTCCACTCCCTTGTGTCCCCCAGCCATCTCGGGGAGATGTTAGTTGCAGGAGCTGGCGCCGGAACTGGTGAGGTTTCAGGAGTGACTTGCACGATCTAAAGTCCCGGGGAGGAAGAGACACTCCTGGATGTCACGACCTGGACTTCCTTCTGCGTCGAGCGGTCTCTCGACGTCGCCCTAGGTCTCTTGGCAGGAGGAGACCTGTGACTGGAATGCGACCTCCTCAACGTCGATCTTCTCACCGTCGATCTGGACTGCGATCTTCCTGTCCTCCTAGATCCAGAGGGTGATGTGCGAGGTCTCGACGGCGACCTCCTCGCCGTCGACCTCCTCGGTGACGGATGCGTCGACGTCATGCGTCTCGACGGCAAATGCCTGTGCTGACGCGTCGTCGGTGAGCGACTGTGCCTTACCGTCGTCGAGGCCCTCGGTGTTCGGCTCGGCGTCGATGCGTGTGGACCTCTCGACGTCGCCGCGGACACTCTCGACGGCGGGCTTCGACCTTGATGTGTCGACGTCGAGCCAAGGCCGCCTGCCGTCGTAGGTGAGCCAGACCTGGACCGCCTACGCGTTGGTGTCGACTTGGGCCTATGATGGGACTTCTCACCTGAAGTCGTTGGCTTCGACGGCGAAGGACGCCTCGACGTCAACCTCGACGCTGACTCAGAGCACAAAGGTATTTTGGAAGTCGATCTGTCCCTCGACGGCGTGTGAGACCGGTGTTTTCTTATCTCACCTTTCTCTTAGCGCTCCAGTCTTGATTGAGAGGAGGGCTTCTTTAAGGGATGCTCTTCTCTGCTACTTGCTGCACCCTTTCCTCTCTCCTGCATAGAGTGCAGTTTAATCTTCTCCTTTTCCCTAAGGGTTCTCTTTGAAAACTTGCTGCACTAGTAACACTGGTCTGGCTTGTGAGATGAAGGTAGACAAGCAATACAGACCGAGTGTGGGTCCGATTTAGCCATCTTTTTTCCACAGGCTGGGCACTTATTAAATAAAGCCGGCATTATGACAGGAAAAATAGACAAAAATCAGAAAAACAACAGGATTTAGTAAACCAAGTACTAAAGACGTCGAATGAAACTAAAAAATTCCACTTTAGACCAGAAATTAGTGATAAAAAACCACTAACTGGCGAGCTCAATGCTCCAGGATCCTCAAAGAAGGAGCCGGAAAAAAGAACTGACCTAACTGTCACCTGTGGTGCATGATGGGAGCCTGGGGGTTCCTGGAGGTCTTAAAGGCACGGCGCCAGTTTTTCCCAATTGTTCTATATGCAGCCTCTCTAGGCTAATCTGCCTCTATGATCTTGCCTTTTTACCTTTGAAAATAAAGGTTATGTTTTTCAAAGCAAACTGAAAGCAGTTTTCTTTATCTGTATCATGAAAATATCATGGTGTATGTTTCTTTATTATTACAAATGTGAAAGTTTTACAATGCAATTGTGGCAGTTTTGAGCCTAGTAATATATTTTCAGGCTGCATATGTTTATATATGCATAATACCTATATATATGGGTATATATATATATATATATATATATATATATATATATATATATATATATATATATATATATATATATATGTAGGTATATGCATATTATTTGTTATTGCTCCGGGGTCCCTGCACGTGGCGGGACTATTCAGTGCTTATGACTATTGATGAGTATCCCCTGGAAGAGAATATACATTATTGACTTCTCACTTGAGGGGGCTGTAGCCCTCTAAGCAATGGACTGTCATCCAATGGTCCAGCATCATGACATTACAATATAAGCAATTGCCACCTCCATCAAAAGGCAGTAGGCAAGGGCAAGAATGAACAATCAGTGACTGCAACTACCTACAAAAAGTAACTCCACACAGCTGCCTACACACAACTCAGACAAGGCAAGGCTAGGTGGAGGCAAATTGTCCTGCAAGGACAATAGGTTTTGCATATGCCGTTGTACTCAGAGCCACCTATACAACAATCAGTCATAAACATCTAGTGGCAGACAGCAAGCTGCAGCAAACACATTCCACATCTTCATATTTACTCTGGCTACTGTTTATGCCTACTTACATACACATAATCTATACATATGTACATTTCAACATTACCTCACGGCCTGCATGATCTCCACCTGTGTGGCTATGGCCCTTCTCACATCCACCTCAAATTACATGCTCATCTCACACAACTATTATACACATACAAGAATGTCATAAGCATACTCTGGTGCATCTAGACGGAAAAGTATGTCCACCCCACAAGCTCTAGCATTGTACTCAAACACTTCAAAACTGATTCTTCCAACCTCACACTTGCACTACCCTTCTTACATCAACACCTACATTCACAGAACCACTCTTCATCACTATGTACACAACACCTCTCACATACATGACATGTACACAATGTACTGTACTCATCACCTCATCAACAAACGTAACATGTCAAATGGACCACTCTCATAACTAGTTGCACCCTCAGTAATGTCTTGGACTGCAATCATTTCACAACCTGCAGCATCACAGCCTACTTTGACATGCTCACTTAATACATCACCACATCTCACAACAAGACATTTACATTGCCCAATGAATATGTCCTCAGCCATTTGCATATAAACATACACCCACACTACTCTGTTTAAGTTCTACAGATTGTCATTTCTAAAACAAAAGCATCCACATATTCAAAAAAACATGCCACACATATACACCACCTCATATGTCACTGTTCAGCACCCTAAATTGCACAACTGGTGTATGCCCTTTACATACATTTATCCACTTTGTTACAAATGACAAGTTTAACCTTGTCTCACTGTGGCCTTGTCACATCCACATATGACTTCAATGCTCCATACCACCATTGACTTATGTACATTAACAACCATCCTCACTCATTGAAACTGCCCTGTTACAGTCATCTCTCACTGTAGTGGCACAGACTACAGCTCTCATCTCCTGCCAGAATCCAACCTTGTCTACCTGGTTATACCCCATCACATCTACCTATTCATACCATACCTTGCACAGGATTTAACCAGCCTTCAAGCTTGCATACTCTGATTCACACCCTTGTATGTTTAAACACTCACATTGGGTGAATGTGGATACCTCATGTCTCCTACACAAGAACTGCCTATGAACTCAACTCATACCTTACACACTCTGACAATCACTAAATTTGGCCTGCCACCATGCCGTATGAATCTCCACCCCATCCCAACATTTGAAAGACTAGTCACTCTCACCTTTACCCTTGTTTAAGCAAGCTAAGCACATGCAACATGAACCTTTGATAATACATCTGCGGCTAGGCCTCATATTCCTAACACATCCTCCTCTATATGGCAACTAAGAGCATTGATGTGACACTCGATGCTGAAGCATCTGCACAGTAGAAGGACACACATCCTTTCTGTGCACTCACTGTCAACTTGGCTTACCACATGTAGCACTGGGCAATCCAACAGACATAACAGCACTCATAGTTCAGCTCTGGGTGACCTGGAACAGCATCAATAATAGCTTAAAAGGACCCCATTGTCAATCATCCACAAATGACAAATTACACACAAATCATATGCTCAACTGCGATTGGTGTGTAGTTGTAAATATGAAATCCAAGCTTGGACAGACTAAAAACAACCATACATGTAATGTCACCAAACAAAGCAAACACAAGGAGATGGACGGAGCGCTGAAACTTTTCAGACACTCACCCCCAGTCACAGATCTGGGTTGAATCCATCATCGTTCTTTAGCTCACTTCGTCACCCCAGTTCAGACCCAGCTATATGCAAATCAGTGTTGACCCTGTGCCTCATGGGAACAGTCCAGACCGAACTGTCAATCCATGTCTTCCCTGGACTGGAAACAAGCATCCTGGGACCGGTTTCGGGCTAACAGCCCTCATCAGCCAGGCTAGCTTGAATCCAGTGGTAAAGTGAGCAAGGGACCCACGTCTGGGCATACCCTGCCAAATTAGGGCGAACAAAACAAACACAAGGAGATGATGGACGGAGCGCTGAAACTTTTCAGACACTCACCCCCAGTCACAGATCTGGGTTCAATCCATCATCGTTCTTTAGCTCACTTCGCCACCCCAGTTCAGACACAGCTATATGCAAATCAATCTTGACCCTGTGCCTCATGGGAACAGTCCAGCCCGAACTGCCAATCCACGTCTTCCCTGGACTGGAAACAAGCAGCCTGGGACCGGTTTCGGGCTAACAGCCCTCATCAGCCAGGCTAGCTTGAATCCAGATTTCAAAGTGAGCAAGGGACCCACGTCTGGGCATACCCTGCCAACTTAGGGGGTACAAAGCAAACACAAGGAGATGATGGACGGAGCGCTGAAACTTTTCAGACACTCACCCCCAGTCACAGATCTGGGTTGAATCCATCATCGTTCTTTAGCTCACTTCGCCACCTAGTTCAGACACAGCTATATGCAAATCAGTCTTGACCCTGTGCCTCATGGGAACAGTCCAGCCCGAACTGCCAATCCATGTCTTCCCTGGACCGGAAACAAGCATCCTGGGACCGGTTTCGGGCTAACAGCCCTCATCAGCCAGGCTAGCTTGAATCCAGTGGCAAAGTGAGCAAGGGACCCACGTCTGGGCATACCCTGCCAACTTAGGGCAAACAAAACAAACACAAGGAGATGATGGACGGAGCGCTGAAACTTTTCAGACACTCACCCCCAGTCACAGATCTGCACCGTACCGTCAGTCTTCAAAGAAGCTGTGGTTATCCCGCTACAAAAAAAGCAGGGTATGGATCCTAAAAAGTTGGAGAACTATAGGCCTATATCACTCCTCCCGTTTCCAGCCAAACTGATGGAGGCTCATGTAGCCACCTGTCTCAGTTCCTTCTTGGAAACTACCAAGTTTCTGGATACTCATCTGGCAGGCTTTCGCCCAGCACATTCTACTGAATCTGTGATTCTATCTGTCATGGATAACCTTAAAGGACAGATGGACGTTGATTGTACTCAGGCCTTAATTCTCCTTGACCTGTCTGCGGCATTTGACACTGTGAACCACAAAATTCTGTTGGATCGCATCGCCGCAGCGGGTCTCAGGGGATCGGCACTGGAATGGTTTAGATCTTTCTTAGAGGGCCGCAACCAATCGGTGTGGCTCTCCCCCTACAAGTCCAATACTGTAGAAATGAGTTGTGGTGTCCCGCAGGGCTCCTCTCTTTCGCCGATCCTTTTTAATGTATACATACGTCCCCTTATTTCCAGTCTCCGGCAGATGGGGGTAAAGATTTTTAATTAGGCTGACGACATGCAGCTAATTTTTACCCTGGAGAACTCAATTGAATCCAAAGACTTTGTTAGGTACTCTATGATGTATGTCAAGAATTGGATGAACAATAACCAATTAAAATTAAACTCGGAAAAGACTGAGATAATCATACCCAGTATAAACTCACACACTGGACACCCTCTTACTGGCCCCCTGAGTTAGGTGCGGTTCCACTTCCCAAACCAGTAATAAAGAGTCTGGGTTTCCTTATTGACGCAAATCTTTCTATGAGGGCCCAAATTGGCTCAGTTACATCCGCCTGCTTTGTTCAACTCCGCAAGCTGCGTAAGATTAGACGTTTTTTCAGCAGAGGCCAGTATCCAAATCGTGATTGCTCTCATTCTATCTAAAATTGATTATGGCAATGCGCTTTATTTTGGCCTTCCACAAAATCAGAAACATCGTCTACAGATGATCCAAAATCAAGCAGCGAGAATCATCTATCTTAAGGATAGACGGTGCCATATTAGTCCGCTGCTCAAAGATCTCCACTGGCTCCCAGTGGAGCAGAGAGCTATGTTTAAAACTGGATGCATTCTTTTCAGAGCTTTTCAGGGAACTGGTCCTAGTTTCATTTCCTCGCGAACTAGTAAGTACCTACCCCAGGGTACTTTGAGATCTATGCATCTGAATCTTTTGGCAGTGCCCAAATTCAGACGCAAATGCATTGGAGGGACTCGGTTCTCCTTTCTGGGTCCGAAGCTCTGGAACTCACTACCTATCTCCCTCAGGCTTGAGGTTGATTACGTGCGTTTCAGGAAACAGCTTAAGACATGGCTGTTCACTTTGGCTTATAACTAGATGTCTCCCTGTTTGATCTCTCTCTGTTTCAGATTTTCAGCGCCAAGAGACCGGTCGGTGAACTTGCGCTCCTATAAATACCCATGTAACATAACATAACATCAGCCAGGCTAGCTTGAATCTAGTGGCAAAGTGAGCAAGGGACCCACGTCTGGGCATACCCTGCCAACTTAGGGCAAACAAAGCAAACACAAGGAGATGATGGACGGAGCGCTGAAACTTTTCAGACACTCACCCCCAGTCACAGATCTGGGTTGAATCCATCATCGTTCTTTAGCTCACTTCGCCACCCCAGTTCAGACACAGCACAGGGTCAAGACTGATTTGCATATGGCTGGGTCCAAACTGGAATGGCATGGTGAGCAAAAAACCGATGGATTTAGGCCCTGATCTCTGTACTGGGGTGAATGTATGACATTGTTCTGCATTCTGTCCATCAATTGTTCTTTTTGCATTTGTCACCCCGAGTGGGACGGGTATGCCCAGACGTGGGTCCCGTGCTCTCCATGCCACTGGAGTAAGCTATCCTGGCTGATGAGGGGTGAACCCCCGAAACCGGTCCTAGGATATCGTTTCCAGTCCAGGGAGGACCTGGCCTGGCAGTTCGAGCTGGACTGTTGCCATTGGGTGCAGGGTCAAGACTGATTTGCATATGGCTGGGTCCAAACTGGAATGGCATGATGAGCAAAAAAAAGATGGATTTAGGCCCAGATCTCTGTTCTGGGGTGAATGTATGACATTGTTCTGCATTCTGTCCATCAATTGTTCTTTTTGCATTTGTCACCCCGAGTGGGACGGGTATGCCCAGACCTGGGTCCCGTGCTCTCCATGCCACTGGAGTCAAGCTATCCTGGCTGATGCGGGGTGAAAGTCCGAAACCGGTCCTAGGATGCTTGTTTCTAGTCCAGGGAGGACCTGGGCTGGCAGTTCGGACTGGACTGTTCCCATTGGGTGCAGGGTCAAGACTGATTTGCATATGGCTGGATCCAAACTGGAATGGCATGGTGAGCGAAAAAACGATGGATTTAGGCCCAGATCTCTGTACTGGGGTGAATGTATGACATTGTTCTGCATTCTTTCCATCAATTGTTATTTTTGCATTTGTCAACCCGAGTGGGATGGGTATGCCCAGACGTGGGTCCTGTGCTCTACATGCCACTGGAGTCAAGCTATCCTGGCTGATGAGGGGTGAAACCCCGAAACCGGTCCTAGGATGCTTGTTTCCAGTCCAGGGAGGACCTGGCCTGGCAGTTCGGGCTGGACTGTTCTCATTGGGTGCAGGGTCAAGACTGATTTGCATATGGCTGGGTCCAAACTGGAATGGCATGGTGAGCAAAAAAAGATGGATTTAGGCCCAGATCTCTGTACTGGGGTGAATGTATGAGATTGTTCTGCATTCTGTCCATCAATTGTTCTTTTTGCATTTGTCACCCTGAGTGGGACGGGTATGCCCAGACGTGGGTCCCGTGCTCTCCATGCCACTGGAGTCAAGCTATTCTGGCTGATGAGGGGTGAAACCCCGAAACCGGTCTTAGGATGCTTGTTTCCAGTCCAGGGAGGACCTGGCCTGGCAGTTCGGGCTGGAATGTTCCCATTGGGGGCAGGGTCAAGACTGATTTGCATATGGCTGGGTCCAAACTGGAATGGCATGGTGAGCAAAACAAACGATGGATTTAGGCCCAGATCTCTGTACTGGGGTGAATGTATGACATTGTTCTGCATTCTGTCCATCAATTGTTCTTTTTGCATTTGTCACCCCGAGTGGGACGGGTATGCCCAGACGTGGGTCCCGTGCTCTCCATGCCACTGGAGTCAAGCTATCCTGGCTGATGAGGGGTGAAACCCCGAAACCGGTCCTAGGATGCTTGTTTCCAGTCAAGGGAGGACCTGGCCTGGCAGTTCGGGCTGGACTGTTCCCATTGGGTGCAGGGTCAAGACTGATTTGCATATGGCTGGGTCCAAACTGGAATGGCATGGTGAGCAAAAA